>VZTF01002638.1:39270-52326 GCA_013397755.1 Cnemophilus loriae
CATCTCCCACCAGCCCATCTCTGTTTGCAAACAGCAGGTCTGGGAGGGCCCCACCCCTGGCAGGCTTGCTCACTGGCCTGTGACAAGAAGTTCTCCTCCATGCAGTCTAAGAACCTCCTGGACTGCCTCTTCTCTGCTGTTTTGTGTTCCCAGCAGACATCTGGCAGGTTGCAGTCTCCCACAAGAACAAGGGCTGGTGATCTTGAAGCATCCTCCAGCTGCTTATAGAATCCACGTATAACAGACTCCCACCAGGATGCTGGCCTTGTTGGCCTTCCTCCTGATTCTTACCCATAGGCACTTGACCCTGTCATTATTGACCACAAGTTCTGTAATGTCAAGAGACTCCCGATTATACAGAGCCACCCCTCCACCTCTTCATTGCCTGTCTCTTCTGAAGAGCTTGCAGCACTCCATTGCAGCACTCCAGTCATGCGAGCCATCCATGATGGAGACTACGCCGTAGCTTTCCCGCTGTACAGTGGCTCCCAGCTCCTCTTGTTTATTACCCATGCTGCGTGCATTAGCGTACGTGCACTTCAGCTGAGCTGCTGATTTCACCCGACCCTGCCCATTCGAACCTAGTTTAAAGCCCTCTCAATGAGCCCTGACAATTCATGGGCTAGAATTCTTTTGCCCTTGAGATGAGATAAAGAATAGAGAAAAATGAAGATTATGTCAGCTTTAAGGAAGAAAAAGGAGCTGAAAAATACTGTGAAAGATTTTTCTTTCAGGGAGAAATGCCATTCCTTCTACTTCTTCCAGGCGAAATGGGCAGACAGGGTGCCATACAGCAGGAGACAAGGAAGGGCTTGCCCAGGGTGAGCATGAGAATACTAAAAACGAAAAAGGTGGAGAATAAAATGCCTTAACTGAATCCATGTGCCAAGTCAGTGTTAGAGGCAGGATTAATGTTCTGGATTTAAAACAAAACCATGATCCCACAGTTCATGTATGTAGCAGATAAGAAAAATCTTATAGACTAAGGGCCTTGCAGGCCTCTGTTCACTTCTGTTCACTTCTGACACTCCTGCTCACCAGAAAGCACTCTGGGAAAGCTTCAGCAAACAGGATAGCAAAAAACAAGTTATATAACCAGAAAACAAGTAATGTAACTGCGCATGGACACTGCGTGATCAAAAAAGGTGATTGGTTAGGAGTATGCATGAACAGCAACACAGGTAGTGGCAGGCAGCCAGTTAATGTTTGTCTTAGTTTGCAAAAATGCTAACAGATACAATTTTAGCCAGAGTATCTTTAGCACAGTATAAAAGCTTGGTATCGTAGTACAATAGATAAGGTCTTGCATTATGGCAATAAAGTTGATTCTCTTCAGAACAAGAACTGAGAGGGTCTGTGTCTCATTGCTTCACATGTACAAACCCCAAAGATTCAGTAGTTGTTAATAAGGTAGTTCCTTTCCCTGGCTCATCCCACGATACCCTGCATTTGTTAAAGTCCTGGCAGGCACTGAGCCTGTAAGTTCTTGAGAAGCAGGAGGTAGAAAACTAGCTGAAGGTCATATTTTTCCTGTTACAAATAACAGTGGTGTGGCTTTGGGTACCTGGATTCTAAAGACCTGTGAGTGCCTAAACATATCTACAAAAATACACCTTTGTGGGGAGAGATGGGATGGAGTTGTGGGGTGTGGGACGCGCCTGTGAAAGAGCACATGGCAGCACAAAGAACAAAGGACCGCGTGGCCGCTCAGAGAGGCTTGTCTGGATTTGTCCTTGGGGCGCCACGTGGTGGGACCCTCCGGGAACGTGGCGGAGCCCCTCTGAGAAGGAGCCTGATGGAAGCTGATGGGCGTGATCACCCCATAGAAGGGCACTGAGAGGGCGTGTGTGCTGACATGGCAGTGTGGGATAGGTCGATACCCTGTAAGGACATATAGTGCTTGAGAAAGGTATAAAATCTGCTTGTTGCTTTGAATAAATGATCTTCTTGGGGACAAGCAAGGAGGTCCGTGTGTCTTTGCTCCCCATTGCTACGCACCTTCGTAGTTGTGTGACTGCATTTCTTTTCCAGTTACCATCTACAGCATCATCTGAGTCTGTTTCAAAGTCCTCTCTTATTTTTTTCTGTAATGCACCATGGTGAGTGTCTGATAAATATTAGCAAAATATAATTTAGAGTTAGGAAAGATTGCTATTTACTGTGTTTTGTGATGGTCTTTCCTCCTTGAAATATTTTGTGTCACAAACTGATTTTTGCCTGATGCAGAGTTACAGGACAGAAGTACCTTTTGTTTTAACACATTTACTACAGAAACAATTCCCAATTGAGCTGGCACTATAAATGCTTTTAGAGCTGTTTTTCTTCTTTTAAACTTACGGGCTAAGTTAAGCAATGCAGACACTGTTTATTCTGAGTTATTAATTATGTGTTCTCTGGGTGGGGCTTTGTTTTACTCCTTTTGTGTGAAAAACAGCAGGCTGCTGGTATTGCAATCTAGAAGAAAAGGAGAACCTAAAATAGCATTTAGTAATATGCCTTTCTATGCCAGATTCTTCTCAGGTGAAAGGCTGATGAACATCAAACCTGTTGTTTTTGTGAAAATTTTAAGGAATATAAAAGCGTCATTTGATTGAATATATATCACCAGAGGGTAACTGCTTTTTAAGAGCTCATCTTCTTAAGAAATAAAGACTTTCTCTGGTTTTTTTTTTTTCCCCTGTGGAAATTAAGTTTTAAAGGAAAGTTTGAAGTACAGGTGGCATTCAAGGTTTTGTGTTAATTTAACTGCTTTAAGCCATTGTTGAGTTTTCCCTAGACCTTTTGACAGCTGGGTGAGTGTTTGAGGTAAACACATACATTATCTTCACTCTGCAGTGAGTCTTAAGCAAGAAAAATACACAAACATTATGTAGAGGATATAATATATTACATTTATCAGTATATGGTTAGACCCAATCTGGCGAATGGACGGAAATGGAGTTTTACAGCCTATTTTTATTAATCCGAAGTTCAACAATTTATTTTTATTCATCTAAAGTCAGTGAGTGGTGTTTGAAGGCAGAGCTATAAATCCTGAACTTTCCCTGGGTAAAACCATGTCTGGCTGTGACATAATATCCTAAAATATCCTGGTCCTTACCAAAGGCCTAAAACACACTCAACCTTAAAACAGCTGTGGCGTTCCATCACCTTCTAGATTATAATACTTTTTTTAAAAATACTGATAAAAGGTATGTATTTCCTTATAAAAGTCTGACTGGAGAAAATACCTGAATAGTTGTTCAGCCATGAAGCGGTTTATTAGTGTTTAGTTTAAGTTGGCTTTTACTTGATTTCATTACTTTGTTGCTGTCCAAATCCAAAAGTTCATTAGGTATAGCCCACTGCTGCTTCCAAGGGAAACACTGCAAATATAATGAATTAGCAGAAATTGCTGACTAGTTTTGCTGAGCAAACAGAGTTAATCTCTCCATGTTTATTAGTAAAAAAGAAACCCCAACCAAACACAAATCAAACAAAAACAAAAAAAAAGAGAGATACATTTAATTAAAAAATGTGCAGCATCATTCAGCAAATCTTACTCAAAATTCCATGGATAAACTTTATCTCTGAAGGTACTATAAAGTGGAGAAAGCCTCTTTCCACAGCATGTGATCATATAGAGATAATAATTTGCTTTACTACTGTATTTCCCCACTATAATTTCATTACATTTAGGACTTTAATAACCCTTATCTGTCTGATGTTAAACTGGGCATGACAGAGCTCGTGCTGCTGGAGTGCAGTTTGCCATCAGTGCTTGGAAAACTCCAAACAGTAGGAACAGGTCCCCTTTCCTGTGAATTCACTGAGCATCAGAAGTACTTTTTCTAAAAATACCAAGGCAAAGAAAAAGGGACTGTCTTAACACTTGTTATCTATAAAAAGATGGGAGAATCCTTATATCCTAGAGAATAGTTCCTCTCAGTTTTTTACAGCTAATGGGGTGAACTGTTAATGTAGTCCTTTTGCCAGTGTTGTGAAGCATCTTCTCCTATTGTTTTGCCAGTGTTGTGAAGCTGGGAAACTATAAAAGAGAAAATCGATTATTTAATAAATAATTTACCCAGCTTAGGAAACAGCTGAGCAAAGAAGCATTCTTGAGGTCCTAAATTTTATATCAAAAAGTCACTTTTGGTGCTTGATTTTGGCATTAACATCACTAACACTACAAATATTAAAAGCAATTGGATTGGATTTTGAGCCAGCATTAATTAATATCACTTCACAGGTCACACTGGATATGTAGATTTTGGCAACATCCACTTCACTGTGAAGGTTTGGGTGCTACCAGAGCTTGCTGCAGTATTAAAGGTCTGTAGGAGCACAGACCCATGCTCCACTGGGCAGATTCCTGCTAAAACTAACAAGTTATTTCTAATTAAGAGAACACGCATAGAATAAGTTGCACACATATGTTTTGAGGCTGGTGTCCTCTGGATGTGTCGGACTTGCTGTGTAGAACATCACTATTCTCTGCAAACACTGAAATTGTATGTGCAGAAAAAAATCAGATCTGTGGTAGCAGAATCTGAGTCCATCCAATTATAATTGCAGGTTTAGTTAAAAAATCTGTGGACCAGGGTATCATTTTTGTGAAAAAAATATTTTTACAGAGATATTTAGGCCATAGCTCTGCAGTAGGCTGCGAACTGGAGAAGCCTGGGATGGTTTGGCTCACAGGATTTCACCCACTCCACTCACTTAATGGATCCAGAGGAGTTTTTCAGTAACGCAAAATGAATATAGGTTTAGTGTTCTAAAACATGGCACCTCTTGGAATTTGTCTTTATAGTATTTATTTGAGATATTTAATGTTGATTAGCTTTTTGTTGATATATATATTACTGTGAAGAACAGTGCTTCACAACGCCAAATTTTAAAGATTTAATAACAAAATAGCAACTGGGGATGTCCACAATACAAAGACAGCACTGGCTGCGTGGCTGCTCTGGCCAGAGGCAAACCGCCTGGGACCCGTGCAGCCTCTTTTATGCCCTAGGAGTGTCAGTCAGGGGTCTGGGTGCCCTCATCCAATCGTGGGCCTGAGCTCTCTGGCCCGCCTTCATATCCGCCCGCTTTGGGGCTGGCCTGCCCCAGTCCTACCCACTGGGGCATGCTCAGTGGTGAGATCGGGAGGGATCTCATGTTGACTGATGCCCCGATAGACATTCTGCATGGAACTTTCTGGAAAACTCCAGTCGACCTCTGTTGCTGGCCATTTTGTTTATGGTCCTCTATAATGGGAATTGTAATCCTTGATAATTGAACAGTATTAATTGTCTATAATAACGGGAACCTTTTCCCACTGTAACAAGGGTTTGATAACCATAACTGGGAGGTTACAAAGAAGGGGGACATTACAGTAACAACCAGAACATTGCAACATACAACCTAACTTAACTATAAACTTGTTAAATGTAACATGAACAATTAATCACTTAACTCATTAATATCACAATTAATTCCTTAACCACTTTAACCATGAGTTAATATATGAAAGCCAACTTCATTTTTACCGTTTATAACATTACCTTACTAATTATGATGGTACCAGATCAATTAAATTGGATGAATCGTTGAAGTCCACCTGTTGCGTTTTGCACGGTTAACCTCAAGGGGTGAACAGTTTTAGAGCTTTACTAAGAACTATTGGGGCTGGGATATGCACCCACTTAAAGAGAGGTAAATGGACCTTTTTAAAGTTCTGAGAAGCTGAAGGGTTGAGTTGGCCAAAGGATACACAGAAACCCTTATCTCCAGTGTGGTTCCCCTCACCCTAGCTGTTTACCCAAGAGTATCTGTTGAAATATGAAAGTTACACATTATTAAGGTATTTTTCTCAATAAGGTGTTTTGGAGTATTATTAATTTAGGGCTCAGTTTCTCCTCTGAACCTAAAACTTACAGGACATCACAGCATTGTTACATCCTGATCTATTTGCGTATGATAGTTGGATCCTTGAAATTCCCAGTCTAGAGTGGTCCCTCACTGTTCTCTTCTCTCAGTTTGATGTGGAATTTCCTTTCTCTCCCATTCCTTCCTTCATCAAGCTTTTCTTCTCTTCCTTCCCTCCCTCTTGGAAAGCATCCTGCCCTTAATGAGGGCAGGAAGGAAGCTGCTCCCCGCTTTTAGTGAGCTGCCTTCCCTGTGGGTCTCCTTAAGCACAGTCATGGGTAGAATTTAAGGGCAAAAAGTAAAAAGAATAATTTATATTTCCAAAGGTGGAAGAGTCCCTGATGAAACTCCTTCCCTTCTCCTTTCCATCCTTTTTTACCAGTCCTGTGGCAAAGCAGATCTGAATGCCTGGGGACAAGGAGATGCCTCAGCAGCTCCAGAGAAAAGGCGTTGTCTCATCCAGTATCCCGTTCCCACCTGTCCAGTGGGGAGGTGTCAGGAAAGAGGGATACAAGTGGACTCTGCCTGGAAATGACCAGTTTTTCCACTTAAATTACTGTGTTTAATAATGGTTTTTGCATTCTCATTTAAAATTAGGAACAATGGAGGCATTTCCCAAGCTCTGTAAATAATGTCATTTCTCCGAGGGGTGCATGGCATGACTGATACGTTTGTATTTTCTTATAATTGAATCTTGGCTATATGGAGAAATACCCAGATAAATAATTTAAGTTTCCTTTGTTTTCCTCCTTTTCTTCTCACTAATTAGAGGAGCTGTAGAGAAGGGAAGAGTTCTCTCAGTTAATTGATAATTTTCTAGCTGACAGTCACACCAAAGTCCCTGGTGTGAAATGCAGGGAGAAAAGAATCCTGAGTGAAAAGTAGAGAAATTATAATAGTAGAAACTAACTGTATTTTGCTGGAAAACTTGTCACTAGGATTTAAGGTCTCCAGTTTGTGTCTTTAAAAAAAAATCAAGCAAGTAATTATGGAGCATCTTGACTAAAAAACTGGAAAGAAAAAAGGGTGCCACAAGACTAATTCTGACAGAGTTTTCCCAGGGAAAGGAAAAGGAAAATAAACCTGAACCTTTTGGACAAGTGCAGAACCAAATCTTCAGATCATACTTCTTTAAGTAATCAGTTTAACCTCCAGGCATCTCTAGTGGGGTAAATATTTTGCCTTTTTGCTCTGTGAGCTGTTGAATTTTCAGATTTTTCTTCTTCCCTTCCATCAGTTTGGAATTCACCCAGTAAATGAAGAAACATCCTTCTGAGTGAGTTTGGAGGATTTCCAAGTTCACACAAATTATGGCAAATGGTGTAAAAAAAAAAGGATTAGACACAGCAAGTTTCATGAGCGCTGTATGGTTGTGGAGATGTTTTTATTTTCACTGCTAAAAATCCCACTTTTATTCTGAGATCTATTAAGTATTTTTCTCTCACTAGTTGCAGCTAACTTTAGTATGTTAATGTGACTTTAGATGATGGAGGTTAAAGACAAGATAATGCAGCTTGTACTTGTACGACAGTTGTTTTTACTGAGGTATAAAATGCCCTGACTCCACAGTCTTGAAACTAGTACCTTAAACTTAATAACCAGGGGCTCAGTTTTCTTTCTTTGGCTGAAATGTCACCTCCAGACCCTCACACAATGGCTTATTGCTATCCTTAAAATTCTAGAATCAAATATTACCCTTGCTTTTCCACCACCTTCCCTTTAAATTCACGCATGTGGATTAAAGTGTTAGAAATTCAGTGCAGATTTTCCCCCCTGGGATTGCACTGAGTGGTGATATTCAGTTACTGTACCTTGATGTCAGCCTTTGGGGGAATCTGCTCCCTCTCCATGCTCAGAATGCCCAACTCAGCTGTTTCCATGAGGATCTGAGGAGGAAATTTTGCCTCCCGTGCCTAGGTGCCGCTGGGATTTCTCAGGAGATCTATAATACATGATGCAAGTTGCTGCAGTTTTTCCCCCCTCCTTTCAGTCAATAGCTTTAATCCTTCTGGCCAGACTTCTGCAGCACAAATACCCACAAAAAACCTGTGTATCAGCATTTGGTAGTTGCTAATGAATGGGTTGTTTTCTAATTTTGTGGTGGAGGGGCTATGATGAAAACGCAATTTACATTCCTGTATATAAATGACCAGTTATAATGGGATTTTGACCATTGGACAAATGTAGTCACCGAGATTCAACCTGCTGTGAGCAGCTAATTAGAGTCCAGAAACCGTATAAAGTATTTATTGAGTATTCTTTGAGCAAATCACAGCACTTTAACAGCAGTTCACACTTGGAAAGGACACTGTGTATTTCATTCATTTAATGAATAAAATCCAGATTATGCCTTGGAGAAGATAGCTCAAATTTTTCTGAATATAAATCAAGTCTTGTTCACCTCAAGACAGCAAAATTAAATATCTTTCAACAAAAGATTAATTGCCATCTTTATGCAGTCACAGACCTGATGGATGTCATGCTTCAGGTATGAGATTTCCAGAACTGGGCTTCTCCTCTGCTGCATGGCTGGACAGGCTAAAGCCCAGCTGAGTTTATTTGAGGAATTTTTCTTGAATCTCAGATTGAAGGCTCCAGAAAATAAACTCTCTGTATGTTCTACACTGTCTCTGTAGCATTGTAGGGCTTGTTCAGATATTTCTGTGGAAGTCTGCATTGGAGTTCCTTGGTCCTGGATAGAGAGGTGACAGGATAAAAGATGGTTATTAACTTGTTTCTGTCCTGACTTGGAGCAGAAAGTGGTAGTCATTAAAAAAACAACAACCAAAAAACGTCTAAATAAGCATCAAAAATGACAAAATTGAGTCAGATTTTCATAAAATTCAAAGTCTGAACATATTTCAGGATAAAATGCTACCTAAGGAAGAATTGTCTGAAAAGTAACATCAAGGTTTTCAGTCTGCAAATGTGATACCTGTAGGGAATAACCTCATTCCTGTCTAGAAAGAAGAGAAAAAAGCCCTTAAGGATGTGTACGTCTTGCTCAATAAAGTAAATAAGACTACTTAATATCCAGCTATAGCACAGCCTTAACTCTGGCCCACTTTTCTATGCTGAAATCAATCCCATTTCAGGTATTGGGACTACTCATGGTGCATTTTCAAGCTGATGGTGATGTGTCTGCAAAGGCAGGACAGGAATGAGGGAACTGCTCTGCCTGCTCCAATGCTGCTGAGCTGAGCATATCTAACTTGACAAAGCTTTAACTTATTTAAAATTTATTTAAACAAATTATTCCCTGGTGAAACTTAATTTTTTTCAGAATTTCAGGGTGGACTTGCAGTCCAAAGATGGTAGTAAGGTAAATTAAACTGTGAGATTTAAGTATGAGATTAAGTATTCCCAGCACAGCTTAAATAATGTAGGCCTGGGAATTCTGTTGAGAATTGATACTGAAGCGCACTAATTTCAGTCTAAAAGATTTTTTGGTTGTTGATAGTAGTGCCCTGGAAGTTGTGGTGTTCTGGTTAGGCTTGTATTGTGAGCACCAAGGAACTAAGCAGTTTCTGGGGTTTTATTTAAATGTTAGTAAATATAACAGAGGGATTTGCCAAACCTGTTGTAAGGCAGCTGAACGGACAGGAGATTCCCCAACTTTTGCTTCAGCCAAATCCGGTATCTGCAAACCAAGATCTCCCCTGTTGAGTCTGATTTTGAAGATCTGCTTGGTATAGAGGGAGGTGTGGAGGTAACAGGCAGGATTTTGATAAACTGAAAGATATCGAGATGATCTTTAAGGTCCCTTTCAGCCCAAATCATTCTGTAGGGTCAGGGATTTTTTCTTTTACAACAGAATCAAATGTGCTGGAAAACCAACAAACTGTAAATAATGAGCTATGTGGGATAGCCAGATAAACCAGTGCTGTAGGGATATTAATTATGACTTATGAATCCTGCTCAACAATCAGCAGTATCATTTTTAGAATTAAGAATTTTAGACAGGAGGTGTCTCAGGTAAAAGCTCGCAAAGGTTGTGCTGAGCTTCTTGGGGAAAAAAGCAGCTTGGAGCGAAGCTGAAGGGAGGGAGCCTTGAATTGCCTTGAAGCTTTTTTAAGAACTCAGAATAGATTTGAGTAAATGCTTGGTAGAATATTTATTTTTAAAGGCTATTTAAATATTTGGTTTGCATGCTGACAGCTACTAATTTTTGCACTTAAAATTCCTCAAAGAAGCCCAAAATGAGGAACTGTTTTTTAAAGCACTGACTAATGTTTTCCTTACATAAAATCTGAGGAGCTAAATGTTGTTATTAAGTGTCTACAAGCTGACAACTTCAGTAGCTGAAACCAGGGGGTTGTAAAATAAAACAGACATTAAATACTGAGAGGGAGGAGGAGAGGCTTATTTGGAAAATGCCAAGTCATGTTGCTTCACATTCTGGCCAGATAAATAAATGTTGTCAAAATTGAGTGTGAGCACCCAGCAGGTGTTTGATGGAGTGGTTGCTGCTTTCCATGTAGGTTTATCTGGACTGATGGGGTGTTCCTTGGCTGCTGCCTCTGGTCATGGGACTGTGACAGCCACAGACTCCCAGGAAGGGTCACACTGGGAAGTTTCCTGATCATAACTATAAGTGTAGTCCACCTGCAGTGAGTCCAGGTCAGCCAGCTCTGGTCTGGGTTGATGAATTATTATTATTTTTTCTCACAGATTTCAGAAATTTGCTTGAGTAGCAGGGGTGTAGAAGTGAAGAATTAATTCCCTGTCCTGGCCCACAGAAAACAAGAGTTCTGCAGTCTCTGGCTGCCTCCTTAGGAGCTCAAGTAGCTGAAGATTTTTAAGCTCTTCAGATATCTGGTTCAACCCCAAGTGTTGGTCAGCTTTGCATACGGGGGGAGTTCTTGGGTTTAGTTTGAACTGATTCTGGTAGAGAAAACAGCAAGAGTTTTGGTGCCTGTGTGTCTTCCTCCTTCCCATGCCCTCTTGAGAGAGAAAGGAGAGAGGCTTCTGAAAGCCAGAGCAAATGTAGTGAAATGACTCTGACTGAAAGCTTCAGACTGGGATTTGATGCATGAGACCAGCTCACAAGTGAATATTCTTGTCTGTGATGAAAGAGGCAACCAAGTGTTGCTCTTGTTCTTTCACACCTACAGCTCCTGTTTCTGCCAAGATATGTTTCCTTCATTTGTGCCCTTATTTAGCATGCTGTCCACCTACTATCTGCATTTCCATTATGTATTTTAAATGAGCAATAAAATAACCATTTACATAATGAACACACTTATATTGATATTATGTTATGTAATTTAGAGATGGTACTTAATTATGACTTGTTTATAATTAGGTCTCTTGCTATGCCAGCTAGCTTTTATGTTATTTACAAAACTTCAGGAACATAATAAAACATGAGTATTTGAATGTGAAAATAATCTTTGATATTGTTTTTCGTAACCCTTTTGTGCCCATTTCCATTTATCTTGGGGCTCCTTTTTTGCTAGGGTGAATATTCATGGCAAACAGAGTATTTTTTTGTGAGGATATAATGCCAAGAAACTGCTGCTGTTATCAATTTTAGTTTGGATTTAATCGTTTAGTTGTTTCAGAGCAGGAGGTTGGAATGACAGGAGAAGGGCAGTGAAACTGAAGAAGAGTCTGGAGAATGAGTCTTATAAGGAGCGGCTGGGGGAGCTGGGGTGGCTCAGCCTGGAGAAGAGGAGGCTCAGGAGGGACCTTCTGGCTCTGCACAACTCCCTGACAGGAGGGGGCAGCTGAGGGGGGTTGGGCTCTCCTCGCAGGGAACGGGGACAGGATGAGAGAAGGCCTCAAGTTGTGCCAGGGAAGGTTTAGGTTGGACATCAGGAGGAATTTCTCCACGGAGAGGGTGGTCAGGCCTTGGAAGAGGCTGCGCAGGGAGGTGGTGGAGTCCCCATGCCTGGAGGTGTCCCAGGAAGGACTAGACGTGGCACTCAGTGCCCTGGGCTGGGTGACAAGGTGGGGATGGGTCACAGGTTGGACTTGTTGATCCTGGAACTCTTTTCCAACCTTAATGATTCTGTGAATGTTTCTGGTATTTTGGTTTTGTTTTGTTTTATTTGGTATGAATAAAGAAGTAATACAATTTTTTCAGCACTTTATCACTTTTAAAAACTTAACACTGAAGTCTTAAGACTTGGAACACATGTTCCAAAGAGATGTGGGCATACAAGTATCTTCAAGTTATTTTGACAATCCAGTTCATTTCTTTTATGACACCACTGATTGTCATCATATAAAGTCTTTCTTGTGATGCATCAAAATGGGTAGAGACCAAACTGTCATGGATGAATAGAGATAGTCTTCAAATGGAGATTTTGGCTCTAGAGATAACTGATGCAGTTGAATATCCCACTGTTTTAAAGAATCACTCAAGACCTTTGAAGGAATCATGCGTTGGTTCAGTGCCTTACAAAATTAAATCTTTTTAAAATTCTAAAATTAGGCTTCTCAAATTAGTAAAAACTAATGGTATGTTCAGTCCACACTTTCTCTGTGTGTGCTGCTTCTTAAGCAGAGTTATCACTGAGGGCAAACAGCACTCTTGTTTAGAGGGGAAAGCAATTTGAGGTTTCACACTTTAGCTATTCCTGGTTTGTCTCTGGTTTGAGCGGTGACCTGTCGTGTCTGTCTCACTGAGCGTGGTTTCCATAGGAGCCAGCTGACTTGGAGCATGTCTGTGTTCTGGCAGCAGCCTAAGGTGGTCTTCAACCACAAATTGTGGTGGTGTCGTGGGTTGACAGATTTCTAGGTGAATTTCACCCTGCCAGGTCCTTTGGACGTGGCAGGGTGCCGTGGGCCAATGACATTTAAGGTACGCCCTCTGCGAGATCCAGGACTTAGGGAGCTGGACGCTGGGAACCTCCTCTTTGGCTTCCGGCGTTCCAACAGGTAACAGGGGGCGGGGAGGGGGTTTTTTGCCAGGGTAGGCCTTTGGGCCTGCCTGGCCGGCCCCCGCCCCTCTCCTCTGCTCCCCCTGAGGGCCGGGCCTGGCTCCCTTTTAACCATCCACCGGGCCGAGCCTCCCCCTCTCCCCTGCTTCCCCCCACGAGGGCCGGGGCCTGGCTCCCTTTTACCATCCACCAGGCCAAGCCCCTCCCGGCCTCGGGCCGGTGAGCCCGGCCCAGCCCCTGCCGCTCTGGGCGCGGGCTGGGTCAGGCCCCC
>VZTF01002638.1:52860-157482 GCA_013397755.1 Cnemophilus loriae
TAACCCCGGGCGGCTGATTCACTGTGATGCTGAAGCCACGAGAGAACTGTTTTCTTGTGGAGAACCTCCATAGTATGGCTAAGAGAAACTCCGCTCTCTAAGTGAACTGAAGAAAGGTTATTCTAGAGGTGGCAAACCGACTGAGAAACATCAGATTTTGTGTCTTTGCATTGGCAGTGGGGAAATATCTGAAAGAGAAGTTTTGGGCGGGGGAAGGAGAGGTTTTCTGAAGGTTTAATCTAATTTTTATTATTTGGTTCTTTTTATTTCTTTTTTTCCTTTTAGTTCTGTTAATAAAGCTTTCTTTATATTCTTTAAAGTTTGAGCCTGCTTTGCTTCTCCTAATCCTTATCTCACAGAGGGAAATGTCCTAAATAATAGGCCCAAATTTAAATTACTGCACTTAAATTGGATGGGCAAACTCCAAACCACTACAGCTGGGAAGGGCAGTGGTTCTGCTAAATATCAGAAAAGATGTTGGTGGTCCCATGTTGGGAGTCTGAGATGTGCTGAGCTGCCCTGCTCCACCCGTGGCTGATGGTGAAGATGGTCCCTGTGAGATGTGCACATTCACAGAAAGTTGAGTTTGGGCTTGCATGGGGAAGTTAAGACCATTTTTGAAAAGCTCATAAACACAATCGACAATGAGAAATAAAGCACACTAAAAACTGCACCCTTCAGGAGCTGTTATCAATGAAAAATGGCACTTTTTTAAACCTGGGAGGCAGCCACTTTGCAGTGAAAAGGTGAATTCAGTTTGCTTTGTCATACGAGGTTCTCTCCCTTGGGGAAAATGGCAATTCAGAAAACATATCTTGGAATTAATTGTGATCTGGCTCTGTAACTCCTCTAAAGTTTAATAAAGCAGGCTGGTCCCTCCAGGGTTCCTTTGGGAAAACTGTGACACTAAAATATGCAGTGTAATGTCTGTGACTTCTGTTCCAAAGCTCTGTTCCTGCAAAGACAGACTGGGGGTGACACAGCTTGGAGAGCACCCACCCATCTGGAGAGCGTGTTTCAGAATGGAGATGGAAACATTTGGAAAGGTCTGCTCTCTGAAGTGATTTTAGGTTAAAAATAATTCATGTTGGATAATCAGGGAAGAATTTTTAGATCATCTCACAGAATGGTCAATGGGCCTCCCTGTTTTAACAATCTCAAAAAATAGCAGATACGCATTTATGAATCAGGGCAGGATGAAACAACTGAAGCAGCAGGTTGCTCTGATTCCTAAAGAATTTTTCTTTAATTTTAATTCCAAGTAATTAATTGGCTTTTGGATTATCCCAGTTAGTTTTCTGCTCCAATGCAGAGCTGTATTTCAAAAGAGGCTGGGCTCCTCATATGGTACAGACTACCCTTTTCCTTCCATTATGTAATGTTTAGCTTATCTGTTATGGCAACATAAATGCTTTTCTAATTCTGGGCTTTTTTGTTTGTTTTTGATTGGAACAGATTTCACATTCTTTATTTTTTAATTATTGTTAATTTTCTACTAGGATGAGTCTTCAGACTGTCCTTTATTTGTCAATTGATTGCTTTCACAAATATTCCTTCTTGAAAAATATACACTTTTTTCTTTCTTTCTTGTTTGTTTGTTTTTAAAGCCAAATTAATGAAATAGAATAAGAAAACAGAATAATGAAAGGAAAATATTTTTTTGTTTTTTGATTTACTTTGAAGCCCAAAATCAGAGAAGTGGTGGTTGTAAGGTGCCCCTGGAGGTCTCTTACCAAACCTCCTACTCCAGGCAGGACTTCCAGGTCAGCCAGGGTTTTGTCTAACAAGTCTTGTATTCCTAGAAGGGTGGAAGACATTCACAGTTGACATCTTAAGGCTCTCTTATCTTATTCTCTATATTTAGAGATCTAGTTCAGTTCTTTTTGAATTATATAAATCCTAGTTGTTGCTTCTCTGCTTTTTCTACATAGAACTTGTTCAAACTCATTCACAGGAAAAATGAACATTTCTGAAAAGAAATGTTGTCTGTAAGCTCCTAGAGAAGGTTAGATTCCTGAATGCTGCAGCAGAAAGACATTTTTATTCTGTTCTTGAAGTGGAAAGAAAGGATTCCTTCAGTGTTAACTGAAGATCTGTATTTTTTTTCTAAGGCTTAAATTTGAATTTAAATTCAATAGAAATCAACTTCTTTCTCTGCAGAAATGTGCTCTAGAGAATTATGACCAAAATCCACAGCTAAGATATGCCTAATTTGGCAGCTTATTTATTGCTTTATTGATTAACATTCAGGCAACAGCAGCAGTAGTGAAACACTCCCTTCAGTTTTCCATCTCTTTACTCTTGTTTTTCTCTCTGTGGATTACCCTGCGTGTAATCAGTAGAAAATGTCAATCGTTCTGATATCTGGTGTCTCAAGGAACAGAATCAAGATTTTAGGCTACTTAACTGTACTTCCAACTTACCTTTTCTATAACAACAACAACAACAACAAAAACCAGCAACAGAGAAAAAAGTATCTTATTGTTTTGGTTTATTTGAAAGATTTTTTTATTGTTATTATTTATACAAAATGTCAAGTGGATGGCACTCCAAAGAATAAAAGCGTGAAAACAAACTGTCAGATAAAAGTGCTGTTTTGAACAGACTGTAAGGTTCTGAGTTGGTGCAGTTACATTGCAGGTATTGGTTGGAGTCAGCACATGTAAGAATTTGTGTAGGATATGTTCTCCATAGGAATAATTTGCAAAAACAGAAGAGGGCATTTGGTTAAAGCTAATCATCACACTCTCTGCCTTGCATGCAGCAGTCCAGAAAGAGTTTTTTAGGTGAATGAAAGTGAGAAAGACAAATGCAGCTCTTTTGAGAAGTTTTTTTAAAAAGTGGGAACAGAACAGATTGGGCATGTGAGGTGGAATCCTCAGTTTTGGTCTCTTCTCTGTAGAGCCATAATGCAACAAATTATACTTGGATATCACACATCTATAAATATATAAAAATAAATAAATGTGTGTATATATATATACACACACACACATACTTGAAATTAAAATGTGCCACAGAATCAAGTTTCTGCCAGCCTTATGGCTCCTGCCCTGCATGAGAGATCTGAACCCAGATGCATTTTGTTCAGTAAGTCAGGGGATTCTGCAGCAGCAGCAGAATCTCTCCCTTTGGGAGAGATGTAGATACCAGGATCACCGTCCTACATACAAGAAGGATCATCTGTTTAGTGTAACTTCTAAAGGCACAAACACCAGCTGTAGCCTTTGTGTAAACTTGTGCAGGATCCAACCCCAGGTGAGTTCCATGAGTTGCCAGGTGACAACACAAAGCAGTCACTGCCAGAAGCTGTGCAGGAGGTTCATGCCAACCCCAGGACCTCTTTCCTCCTGTTGATCACAATATATTTAGTACTAATGGGAACACTGAGTCTTTGCCTATATGCCATGTTGCATTCCAGGCCCCACAGAGCAATTCCTGGGCTTTCAGGAGTCTGTTCGAAGAGAGGTTTCTGCAGAGCTGATTCTCATGCTCCGGTTCCTTTGTCCATGTTGGGAAGAGAGGATCTGTAAACCTGAATGCTTTCAGCTGGACTGCCATGCTGGCTTTTTATCAGTGTGAGCAACTAATGGCAGCTGGAAAAAGCCTGGAATGTAATAATAAATGTGTGAATAAACACTCCAAGTCCTTGTTAGCGGGGATGTCCGAATGATGCAGTGTGTACCTCACTTGAACAGCACAGGCACATCACAGAGAAGGTGTTACATGGAACAAATCATACCTGTACGTGGAAGGTGAGGTGCTCTGTCACCCCCAGAGAGACACGGGAAGATATAACTAAGCTGTTGGTTAACATGTCCCACAAGTATTTAAACAGGAACACCAGAGGAAGCTTTCCTCATCATCCAAAAAGTCTGGTGTGGAAGGAGAGAGATCAAAGTGTCTCACTGGCTTGTTTTAGACTGTGAATTAGCTCTGAGCAAGGTGTTAATTAAAAAACAATCTGGAAGAAAGTTTCAGGATTTCCATTTTGCAACAGAACTTGGCTCAAGTTAATGGAGAAGTTTATCTCAGGTTAAGAGCATTTTCCCATAAGCCTGACTCGGTGTGTATTTCAAATGATGCAAAACAGCTCTCAGCAAGGATCAATGCATTTGTCACATCAAAACTGCACCATGTGATTTACATTACTTGGGACTGGCAGTAGCCTGATTTATCAGAGTAGCCCAGACATAAAAGCCTCATTCTGCAGTTCCATTTACAATTTTTCTAAACCATCTGGGGAGAATATTTTGTGCATCTTTCTCCCTGTCATATTGTCTTTTAAAAATATACAAAGCACAAGACTAATAGACTGAATTGTCAGGAAAGCTTTAGGATCTGATGGGTCTTAATTTGATGGTCTATGTTCTGTCTCTGCTTTTTGTTGTTGGACTGTTGAGTACGTGGAGTTCTCAGCTGTGTTGGCGTGAATGGAGATATGCTTCATGAAGACCCGTAAACTTCATCTTTATTTGAAATCCATTGCCATTTAATTAAAAGTGTTTTAATTTTAATTTGATTCAGAAATAGAATATAGATTCAGATATAGAAAATTCTGATAGTGTTCTGTGATGGCAGGAGGGATATCTGTGTTCCCCACAATTTTCCAGTGAGGTGTTGAAGGATTCTCTGGGTTCCTCCAGGCTGTGGCTCTCTCTAAGAAGATCCCTCTTTTCTGTTATTTCTATACCTTACTTCTAAAGCCACTAGGAAACAGTTGACAAGAGAAACAGGGAGGCACTGTGAACTGGGTTTTTGAGAAATGAATAATAAAGCATTTATAAATGCTCAGAGTGTGGTGCAGTAAATATATTGGAAAAGACAACCTAGTAGGGACTGCAGATAATTAATGGAGTTGTGCTTTTTAACTGTTGTTGTTACAGTGTATCCATGCTGAAACTCACAGGAGGCACCTCTTCTCTATTAGCTGCATTTTTAACTAGCCCAGCTTCCCAACACCCTCAGATTTATGATTTCATGTCTCTTCCAGGGTGTCTATAATTAAGCAAAGCTAAGGGTAAGATTTAGTCAAACAATGCTGAAATTAAACTAATTTCACATCTTCTGAA
Organism: Cnemophilus loriae; assembly: GCA_013397755.1. Classification (NCBI taxonomy): domain Eukaryota; kingdom Metazoa; phylum Chordata; class Aves; order Passeriformes; family Corvidae; genus Cnemophilus; species Cnemophilus loriae. The sequence continues at coordinate 57,933 of VZTF01002638.1, forward strand.
AGGCTCCAAACTTTATTGATGCCAGGATATTGAATGTAAACATGCTGTCTTTTAGTCTGGTTTATTTTTCCTTTAAGGCTGATGGAAAGGGATTATTTTTCTTCCTTCTGATATGTAACAGATCCACCGCAGTAGAAACCAGCTCACCCCATATGAATCTCCTATGTATTATTTAGGATCCAGAGATGCTATTACATTTTTCCACCTATTGCTATGCTTATCTGAGCATGATATGAATGCATTCTGCTATAAAAGACTATGATGTAAAGCACTAGATAAACTTCAGAGCTGGTAATCTCCTGGCATGCTTTATTGCTTGGGTTTGAAGTGGCTCTAGAGCTTCTCTGCATGAGAAACCTGTTATTTTGCAGCTTTTTTGGAGTGCAGGTTGGAGTTCTTTTCCCTGCTGCTTTGACATGTGAAATGGTTGCTGCTACTGCTGGGTTTATTGCCATCTTTAGCATTGTTAGGATAACAATGGTACCTGATGAAAGAGAGCACATCACACCATTATGATGGGCTAAAAATTGGGCATTTTAGCAAATGAGTAAATGGGATTGTTCATTCTTTCTCTTTCTGAAGCAAATGGGGAAAATGTCCTTTGCAAAGTGCTTTGAGAGCTGCAAATACAACATGAATTGTATGTGCAAATTGCTATTTATAAATAGAAAAAATGCAGGTAGCTGGGAGTTAAGTACAGGATTGCTGTAGATATTAGAATTGAGCCCACATTTCATTAAATGAGTCAGAAAATGAAAGTTCTGGAGGAGGCTAATCAGTCCACCAATGCTAGCAAAGATATATGAGTCACCACACACTGGAGAAGGATGTTTTAAAATGCTGATGGGTGACATCATGTTTAGGCACCAGCTGGAGGGAGTTAACAGCAAAATTGTGGCTGGTCTTCTTGAGTGGCCACTGTGGAGCTCACATTTCCACTGTAATTAGGCAATAGAATGTAATTCCTCTGATTGGCTTTGAAAATCTAGGTTTCTAAGTAAATATATTCCCTTCTCAGGCATAGTTTTATTGGTGCTGCCTTTATTTTTCCTTTTTATGTTGTTCTTCCTTAGCAGTTGTTCTGAGTGGCACTGAAATACTATTCAGGCTTAGCAGTTCTAGGGAAGTGCAGTTCCTGCATGATGCTGAGCCCAGAATGTTACCAGTAACTCACCAGCAAAAATGTGAAGCCTTTTGGCAATCTTGGCTGTGGTAGAAAATATTAAAAATAAGCACTGTAGTAAACTGATTATCTTGGTTATCCCAGTACTAATGTACTTCCCCTCTGAGGGTGACTTTTACTGCCACAGCAAACAGCAAGGTTGAATTCTCTTCTTATGAAAAAATTCCAGTAACCCTAAGTCTGAAACCAAATAGTAACCATCTTACTATGATTTTTCTTGGGTCAAGGAAGTTTCTGTGGCTAAAAACTAGGGATTTCAGTCAAGGAACCCAAAAATATCACAAACCTGGGATGAATAATGCCTGGAAATAGCAGACAGACTTGAGTCAGGGCACAAGATCTGACAGCTTTGAATAAATGTTGGATTCAGAGCTCCTTGTGTCTTTCCATTTAATCTGGTGGAGGTTCCAAAGAGAGAGGGAGCAGAGCAGTCCCCACCACCTGCAAAGCTCAACTGCAGTGCACGCAGAGTGCCCACAGTCAACTGGGTACTTCAGCATAAGATTTAAGTCCTGTGAGGACTCAGTTCTGTGTGTTTCAGTAATTGTCTGCGACAAAAATAATATCTATGATCGATCCAGTCTGTCTATTTCAAGGGAAAATAGAAAGGTGAAACAGCATCAGCATGTTTCAGTTACTGTGGTTCTGCATGGAATACTCTGATGGTTCTACCTTGGTTGGGAGTTAGATGATAAAATATAAAGACAGCAAAAAAGAAGAAAAAAAAGAAGAAGATACATACTGAGAGCCGTGGATATAAGTTAACCTAAGATTATCATCTCTAAATCAAAACTGTGCAAGAGTTTTGAGACCAGACAATATGAGCCTGGAAACTTTCAGCTCCACAGTTTAGTGGATTATGGAGCTGGTGACTAAAGGAAGCAGTGGCATTAAAGAATTCCAGTGCTGGGATGTGTCAGTATTTCTGGATATGCCCAGATTTCTCTATTAACATTAGTTGGGTGGGTCTAACCACGAGACATTGTTCCCAGAATTGAGAAGGCTCTTGCATCATTTTTCTTAATCTCCAAGATGATTCTGCAGCACAAGGTTTAGGAGGGACACGCTACTGAAACTTCACTGCAGATTTTACAAGAGCAAAATCTTCAGTGAGGGGTTGTAGCCTCCTCCAGTTGGGCATTTTGCCTTTCTATACCCACAGGGAAAAGGGTCAGGAAAAAGGGTGGTTGATTTTTGTGTTATAATGACAGCCAGCAATCCTAGGGAGGTTAGGTGGGGCAGCAAGTTTTTATTACCTTCCCAACACTCCTTTTCTACTTTTGAGGGAGCCTGGGAGCTTGCAGAGCTCCTACAGAGCAGGGTGGGCTCTGTGTGAAGGAGTGGAGGGGAACAGGAATGTCCCATGTCCTCTCCCAGCCCCCACCACAGCTTCCCATCCCCCTCAGAGTGGTTTACAGGCTCTCCATTTGCAGGAACAGGGGGATGACTGTGTTAGTTTTAAAGTGATTATTGCCATGAACACTGTAATTGGAAAACCAGTTATCAGTTAACAGATGCAGACACTTGCAGCACTGAACTGAATGGAAATTAAATTAACGTAAACATGATGTTTCCAGAATCATATAAAAATTACTTTATAACTTTCTGCACAATTTTCCATTCATTATTGTCCAAGCAGCTGTCTCGTTCTGTAGCACTGTATCAGGAACTCTCTGTCCTGAGGTGATGCTTCCTCAGGCCTCAAAAGTGGGCAGGGTGGCAAATAACAGCAGGGCAACAGCTGAACTTGAGGTAAAACCACCCCAGCATCTGCCCCTGTGAGGGTAAGGGTAGAAAATTGCCTCTCTTTTGACCTGCTGCTGCTGTCTGAAAGGCATTGAAAAACTGGAATGGACACTCTGATCATATAGGTAAGGAAAGCAATTTTTCATGCAAGGGAAACACCATAAATGATTCATAGTCCCCATATTTCTCACGGTTATTTCCTGTGGGTGTAGAGAAGCAGGGATTAGAAATGAATGGCACTGCTTACTGTTCATAAGGGGCTTGCCTGGAGGTGATTTTACTTTTTTAGGCTTTAAAATTAACTCTGCAGATGCCAGTCTGCAGAGCTAAAATCTGAAAACCCTCTGCAAGCTTCAGATATGTAAGATAGAAAAGAAGCACAGCAGGAGGGAATTGAACATGATGGGAAAATATTTTCTTTGTCTTCCTTACTTCTATCTGCAGGATCAGGGCCATACACAAATGATATTTATACCATTTGTGCAGGAATAGAAATTTTAAATTATTTTCCCCATAATGTTCTGTACAGTCTCTGACACAATACTAAATCCCAAGTCTTCTGAGACCCACTCATGCTCTTCAGACACAGGATGAGTCCTATTTCTCTGCAGTGCAAGTACAGTTTAGATGGAAAACAGTACACGTGGGGATGGGTGGAAACTCTGTCCTTAATTTTAACGGGGATTTATGTGGTGTAGCATAGATGATATTGGACTATGTCCTGAGGGAGAGGAAATACTGCCAAGAATAAAAATGTGCAATAAAAAGATCATAGATTCTATCAGTGGGCAGTTAGGAGCTTTGCAGCCTCTTTATGTCTTGCTTCTGTATCTGAATGGGAAGTATATGATCTATCAGTTATATCTGCCCAACCTCCATAATCTCTAGGGAGATGGGTGCTGCAACCCACTGTTCATTTAAAAATATTTTGATGTCAACTTCCACTGTTTAAAAAAAATTATGTCTCTCACATAATGAGAAAGTACTGGAAAATACTGGAAAATAGGCTTGTTTTGATAATTTAATGTGTCAATGAGTTTGACATTTGTAATCAAAACCTTTTCCAAAGGTTCCCTCATCCCTCTCCTCCCCTTTATACTGTGGCAGTACCAGAAACCCCCCAGTTCCTGCAGTATGACATCTCCAAAGACTTCCTTCTCCTCAGGGAGGTTTCAGCATTTTGTGCAGGATGCACATTCAGCAATCAGTATCTGTCACTTGCTCTTTAGGGCAGCTTTCGTAATGTCTTAAAACTGTCCAACAAGCTGACATAAAGTATCTTTTATTGTGCTGAAGAGATTTAATTGCTATAATTCTCAGTAAAACCACTATTAGACAAGCATTGCATTCTGATGCACCTTGCTATGGTGGATATGCTCATACACCATGAAGTCCCAACGAATTTGTTGCATAACGTCTATTATTATTATTATTATTATTATTATTATTTAGAAACTTTAGCTCTAATTTCTCTCATGCCTGCATTTTCAAAAAAGATTTTTCTGACTCTGGATAACTCTTTCCCATTCAGGAGTAGCTGGAGTTCAGGCAGGCCCAAGATATCCATATGTTAAAAGTTTGGTTATTCATAAAGCAGATTAGGTTGCCTTTAATATCTAATCCAAATTTCTGGTGCTGAGCAGCCGCTGAGCTGCTCCACAGTGGTTGCACATCACTAACTATCAATGTGCTGCAAAATGAGGGATTATATGTGTTTATAAGATGTTCTGGTTCTATCTGCTGCACATGCACTGTAGCACTGGAAAACACATCTCAAAGCAAAGCTTAAAGCTGAAATCCTTCTCTGTAGAAAAAGAAATAAATGATTCCTTTTGATATCTCCTTTTGCTCTTATAATTCTTGACAGAATTGCCTTCTTCAGCAAATTGATTTCTAACAGGATGAACTACACTGCTTTTCTGGTAATTGTGGGAATTGTGTTTTAAGTATGACTTGAAACAACATTTCAGAGCACTTGCCCATGTGAAATTCTAATCTATACTTCTTTTACATTGTGCTAGGCCATGCTATTTTCTCCTGGAGAATAGGGACAAGGAATTAGACCAGTGCAAATATTTGGGTTTATTATCAAATATTCAGTGTTTGCTGATTAAAATGTTATTTAATAGTTTGTACAATATGGTCATTTCAAGAATTCTGAGAGCACTGCCTAAATAATTAGAGCAGTGCTGGAGTATCTCTTGTAGGTGGATATGATCCCCTCATTTGTGTTTTCCAGAACCTGCAGGCAGCTCTGAATGACACCACTGTGTGTTGGTCCTTTAGGGAAATAAATATGGTCTTGCTTGAGACACTTCTCTGTCCATAAGTAATATTTACAGTTAATGAAGAGTCTCTGGGTGAAATTCCTGTTCTAGAAAAATGTGTCCTAGGATCTTTAATAACCACAAAGAACTGAGATCTCTTTTTTGGACTTCAACCCATTTCTTTTAGGAAAGATATCTTCTCTTTTTTTTTTTTTTAAGATTGGTTGGGTAAAAGATTGTTTTATCTTATGTCAATATAACTGTAATACCACAGCTAATGGTTATTGTTCCACATGATATTTGAACTGCTGGATTTAAATAAACAGATATCAGCTTACTTTTAAAGGGTTTTCCCCAGCATGGGAGAGTCCTTGCGTAAAAGAAGTCATACCTTGGAGTGATTTGATCCAATGCCGAAACTCTGAATGAAACCACACATTCCCCTGAGTCTGTTTTCATCTTTGTAGACCTTGATCTTAAAAAGGCTTAACTTCACACGCTGTGCTGGTACTCAAATACAAATAATCCTGTGATTTACTGTGCTTATGTACGTGCTTAGAGTCTGGAAAACTAGGGCGTTAATGGTAACATATGCTTAAGATAGGATTTAATCAAAGAGCTGGAGTTATGTACCAGAAGATAATTTTCCAAAATCACAACAGTTGCAGGCAGAGGAGAATGTGTATATGTGTATTTCCTTTTCTTTGTAACTCTTGCCAGGCAGGAGCATCATCTGCAAAACTTTAATTTGTTTAGTGCTACACTTTTCCTTCCTGATTTATTTTTTTACATATATATATTTTTTTTTTTTTAATGGCTCTACCTTGCAGTTGAGAAAGACTGGTTCAGGTGTAGAGCCCCAAGGGCTGGAGTGCTGAGTCACCCACAGTGAAGTCATGAAGTTTGAGGTTATTTTGTTGTATGCAAACACATGAAACTGCTTTGGCCTTCCTTCAATTGCTGGGCATTTCCATCTTCTAACACAGGTTAACTGTGGTCATTCAGAAATCACAGGAGACATTTTTGAATAGCTGGAAGTGACAATAGAAACGACTGCAAAGAAGTGCAGATGTTCACAAATTGCATCTTGCTGGGACTGCCACTTTCAAGCTAATAGACATGTCAGTCATGGGAGCTGGCAGGATGGGTTTTATTTAGGGAAATTAGGATTTCTGAAGTCTGTTGCTTTTTCCATTCCTGCTGTACTCAAACTTCACCAAAAAGCCTCCTGTACTAAAAAGAAACCAAGTAATTTTTCCTTTACGACAATGGTCACATACACTTGCGTCAAGCAGATGATCCTGCTCCAAAATCAGAGATCTCCCTTTTCTCTTTCCTTTTTCCTATCTCTGTGTCACAGCAGTTTCTGTTCACAGGAGACTGGCAAATTTGTGATGGTTTGTTGTTCCTGGTTTGAGGATCTGGCTCATCCTCAGACTGGAAAAAGACCTTGCTTTGTGATTTGGTTTTGTCTTTGATTTAGACCCAGGAGAGCAGATCTTAGAAGGCCAATTGAGATTTGCCCTTAGACTAAAACATCGCTTGCTTGAATTGTGAGATTTAAATAGCCTCTAAAATAAAAGTAATGAATGGTTAATCAGTTTCAAACCTTTCTAAACCCTCGTTGAATTACTGATTCTGGATTCCAGTACTGCATTTACAGTCTTTGTCTAATTATATTTTAAGGGCATAAACAGCTCAAGGGGAAATACACAGCTAAGAAAAGAGATATCTATGCAATATCCACCTCAGTAATGAAATTCAAAGGAGTATTGCTGGCAATGAGTTTTATTTTTAAATGCATTTGCCACGTTTAACTGCATTTATTTAGCTTTTCAATATCTTATCCTAGCCAGCATTTGCTCTTTTCTTTTTTTTTTTTTGGTGGTGTCATTATTCTATGCAAACAGAATAGAATTCTGAAAGACTTTGGAAGTTATAACCGTGTTACCAGAAAATTAACAACTTGTCCGTTCTTCAGCTGAATAATCCATTGAAATTGCAAAGGCCTTTCAAATGATCTACTTGAATCTCCAGAGGTTCCTCTAATTGCATCCAGAAAAACTATATTCAGCCACATCTAAATCTCAAAGCTCATTTGAGAAGCTTAGGTAATTTATTAATTTACCTGAATTGCTTCTTCCACCTCTGAATTTAATCTGATGGAAACTCATCTATTTTAAATGTGCCTTTTTTTTCATCCTCTAGGAAAACAAATATTTCTCTGTACAGAAAAGCTGCACTTAGCTGTGGTAAGTGGCTTCTTTGATTCGTGGACAGAAGCTTTATGGGACTCCTTGTGATTCCACAGGAATCTTATTTTCATTTACTGCCCTACTTATCATAAAAAGTTGGCAGTCACTGGGAAGCAAAGTGACGAATGTCATCTTAGTGTTCTTCACACCAGGGCAAGAAGCACATTCCTTTGACCCAAAATGCCATTAGAATCACTATTCAGATAATAACAGTGGGAGATTTAGCTGAGATACTCGGAGGGAACTCCATTTCTGTGGATACATGAGGACTTGCACAAATAATGCAGAGAGCCTGTTACATTCTTTACTCTGGAGTTTTTAAAAAGAGGCTGGATAAATATTAGAGAAAAGCATAGAGGTGGCTTGGTTTTGTGGTAGCAGTAAGAGCCAGGATGAGTTCCGGGAGCCCTGTGCAGGTCTGTGTTTACACAGTTCAGTGCTGGGTGAGACCTGGATCCAGGAAATAAGGACACTGCACTTGTGACACCACAGTGCTCAGACCTGACCAATTTTATGTCATGGATTGCCCTGGCTCATTTCTTCTGTCAGTGCCAGTGCACCTACAGCTTCCTCAGGTGCTGATACTGCACTAGGATGACATTTATGTACAACACACACCTCAGAGTGTTCATAATAATCAAATCAAATCACCTCAAGACTCAGAAATGACAACTCAAAACTCAGACATCTCTTCTGCTGGGACGGTGCTGTGGTACAAGGTGTTTACAGAGTTATAAGTTCACTTCTTAGTCATGTGAACTTGGATTTAACACATTCAGGAACAATTGAGACTATTTACATGCTTGTTCTGTGGGTTTACAGCAGAACAATTTTTGCCTCGCCTGTTTTATGGTGCCTAGATGTACAGTACCAGCACACTGACGCTTCAGTTTCATTCACTTGCCCTCAAGAGGAGCATAAACACTTGCATATTGAGAAACTGAATTTGAAGTGCTCTCCATCCAAAACTCCTTGATCCTTTATGCTTAAGTGTAACACTTATATAGATTCAGCAACAGTATTGCAATTTTAGTTGCATCTAAACAGAATAAACCCCTGGAAACCATCAGAGACATAACAATTACTTTTCCCTACTTTCTGACTTATAATAAGCAATGGTTATTGAAAATTAAAGCTGTGGGTAGTGGTGCTTTCAGTAACAATAACTTCTGCTTTAGGTAAGGCATTATCCAATAATTTATCTTTAGAAAAAACCCAAACAGCAAAACCTCAGAGCATTATTTTGAGAGGCAAAAACAAAACTAAATCTATTGATTCCCAATCTGAAATGACCAACTCTAATTGTGATGCAGAGGAAATTAGCCATGAACCTGTGTTCTAAAAAGGAGCTTTTCAGCCCGTGGAAACACAAAATGTTCAGACAAGGTTTTTAGGTACGATTCTAGGAGCCAGTGGAAGCAGACAGGTGTGTAATTAAGGCTAAAGATGCTTCAAGCAGCTTTGGAAAGAGATAATGTTGCTGAGATCCCAATAAAAAATGTAAATCTGTGTTTCAAAAATAACCTCTCCCAGTTCCACTTGCCCAGCAAGGTGTCCAGATTGGAGCCTTGGTGCTCCTGAGAAAGCTGCCTCTGTAAATAAGGGAAATGCATGAAGTTTTCTTATGGAATTGAAAGGAACAATGAGATACACACTTCATCATCATTTTTATGTCTGTGATTATTTATTGCTGTGATTGTTTATTTTTAAAGAGAGCTTATCTAAATATTACCCTTACTTCTGAAATGGCCTTATCAGAAGATAGGACAGCTCAACAGGTGTGTGTGAAATCTATTTTTACTGCACCCAGTGTATATGCTTTAGTCAGTAATCTGTAGCAATTGGAGGTAGGATTTTAAGGTACCTTCAATATAATATATTCTTTGGCATATTGCTGCTAGCCCATTTGTCTCATTACAAAAGGTCTGTTTAAAAAAAAAAAAAGTCAGGATAATGAAATACCAGCTAAAAGGACTGCATTTAAATCAGTCTATATTTAGCATTGCTACATTTCTGAATGGCATCAGAGAAGCAAGGACAGCTACCTGCTGACATTTTGTTTGACATAAAAATGAAAAAAAAAAGAAAAAAAAAGAAAAAAGTAGTCTGTGCTGCTCAGAGCTGATATGGGAGTCACTGGGGGCTTTGGATGTGCGTGAGAAGGATAAAAGAACACAAACAGGATGAATTTGGGGTCCTCAGGGCAGCCACCAGCACATCAACATGATGGGGAAAGAAGTGACAAACACAAGTGGGGTCACAAGGAGTTGCCTTTTTGTCATATTCAGCATTACCTTGGACTGAGTTATGAGGGTGAAATGAGTCACAACACCGTAGAATCCCCAAGAGAGGGAGACGGGGAAGGAAATCAGCTTTTTGGTGAGTGTAGACCAGCAATGGGCAGCTGGGCTGGGTGGGGAACTGCTGAGCCTAAGGGCTCGGGGTTGTCACAGAGGTGCTTGTGGCCCATGAGCTGTCACTGGCCATGGAGAGGGTCCCAGATCGTTGTGAGCTATGTAATGCCATTTGCACCTTGTTTTTACTTGAAAATCCATATTATATTAAGGCAGGTGGATTTGCATTGGTGTTATCACACTGGCGGAAACAACAGTGGGAAAGCTTCTAGAGAAATTAGCAAAAGTACCAGAAGGTGGTGGTTGTGCCGTGAAGGGACATGGGTTAAATGGTGCTGATCTGCCGGGATTGCATTTGCAGCCAGGATAATGCCCTGTTTAACAGGCTGGAGTGTCTGCTCTGCCCACCTGGACAGTCCCCTGTAATCTGCCATCCTGCAGAGCTGAGTGATGTAGCACGGGGACTTCTAGAAATCTCCTGTAGGTGTGTGCGTAGTTTGTACTGCATAGAAGGTATTCCACAGTGATTCTCCCTACCAGCTTTCCTGTGCTTAGCTCATACTGGATTTCAGTGGAATAGGTGCACAGGACAAGGGGGAATGGCTTCAAACTGGAGGAGGGCAGGTTTAGATGTGATATTAGGAAGGAACTGTTCCTTGTGAGGGTGGTGAGACCCTGGCACAGGGTGCCCAGAGAAGGTCTGGCTGCCCTTGGATCCCTGGAAGTGTCCAAGGCCAGGCTGGATAGGCCTCGGAGGAACCTGGGATAGTGGAAGGTGTCCCAGGACAGGAGGTTGGAACTGCATGAGCTTTAAGATCCCTTCCAGCCCAAACCCTTCTGTGACTGATTCCAGCTCTCCGCAGAACTGGGTGTAGGTCTACCGCTGCTCCAGTGCTGCCAGGTCTGTCTCTCTGCCTGTAGCAATGGGGAGCAAAGACACACGGACCTCCCTACACCCCCGAAGAAGATCCCTTTAGTGCCACAAATCGCCGCCTCTCAATACCCTCCAGTTCCGCCGGGCACAGCCGAAACCAACAGCTAACAGCCCCCAACAGAAGGAGGGCACGCATTGGCTGGCTCAGCCGCAGGGCTGCCGGCCTCGCGTCCTGTCACCCAATCAGCTTCGCGTTCGTGCGCGGGCCACGCGCTCCTCCAGCCAATCACAGTCTCAGCGCCAGCTGTCCCTCAGCTGGCTCTCTCCTCACTCGTGGCTGCCTCTCTGCCCCCAGGCGGCGTCCCGGCGTCCGGCCTGCAGCTGTGCCTGTCCCACGGGGCCTCCTGGTGATCGTAAGCCTTAACAGCTTTAACAAATGTAACGCCATGTTCCACATCTGCCCTGGCTGTGGTGTGGCTGTTCCTGCCTAAAGCATTAACACAACATGTTCCCTCACGTTTTGCCATTCTCACATTGTATCATTGCTGCAAGGCTTCTCCCTTTTTTGGTTCAATTATCAGATCTTTGGCTCCTAGCCCGAAGACTTTCATCATAGTTTGAATAAGTATAAACTTAGGAGTTTAGGCAGTATGAACTAACCTGGGAAATAAAGGCTAATTCATCTTGCAGTCAGAAATGAGCTAAATGTCCCCTTGCAGCCAGTTTGATCTCTCTGGCTAAATCACAGATTTCACTGCTCCCCAAACACAAGGCAGGACAGATGGCAGGCAGGAAAAACACCATGGAACATCCCAACACCGCCATCCCTGCAGGGTCTTGCACAGCCACCTCCCTGGGTGCTTGCCTCTTGAACGCTGGGGCACCAAATGCACTGTGCTTTCGGTGTTCAGCCTGTGCAGGGGACGACAGATCTGATGTGTCTCTTTACTGCAGTAATCGGTGATTTTATTCTCCATAACACCAGTCATTTTAAGTAATTAATTTTCTCCATAGGCCCCCTGAGATTTGTGTCCTTTGCAAGTTGTGATCTTGTGGAATGAATGTAATCTATTCCATATGTTACAGGTTTTCAGAAATATGTTATTGAATTCCATAGTATGTTATGAATTGTGAAACAGGTATCTTTCAAAAGACAAAACCTTTTATTGTACAATTACCAATTTGAAATAAAAAACTTCAATAGTCTATAAATTTCACACCAGAAATACACTGACATATTTTCCCCATACTCATCATTACTTGGCAAGCTTCGAGGTCTGGGCTCTATAATAATAATAGTGTATTTCAGTATTACTTGGCATGTGCCATAAATTATTAAGAAATTAGATCTTGGCTTCAACAGAGAATAGATTAACAGATTATTTATACCATGAGAGTTCACATCTATTGATGAGTGAAGTGTTTCAGAGTGAAAAAAAAAAGCCTGCTGTTTAAATAGGGTAAATAAACACATTGTTCATGGGTTAACTGGAGAATAAAATCAGGATGAACTGTATTCTGTTGTATTTTTGTATGAATACTGTATGACATATCCTTCCGTGTCTTACTGCATTGAAAAAGGGACTGTTCAGCGTTTTCTGAACCAACTTTTTGAGGAAAAGCTGTGTTTGACAATTCTTTGTCCTGAATTGTTGTTCCTTTCTCTCTTTCTGTGCTCTACCATATTTTTCACTGCTAATAGAAATGTAGGGGAATGAGTCAAGAAAGGTGTTGTTCAAGAATACTTTGGTTACTTATGAAACTCAAAACTTTGTTTCCAAACCGAACATGGAATGGGAAAGACAAGGCAATGAGCCTCATTTACAGGGCTTAGCAGGGCTAAGTTGTACATGCACAGCTCATTTGCGTTGGAGTTCATCATGTATATTTTGAATACATTTTTTTTGTTAGAAGCGTAGGATATTTAAAAGCAATTTTATAGTCCTTCAAAGACAGTGATTTCACCTTAGAGCCTGGGTCTGGCAGCATATATCCCATACAATTCTTGCCCTGAATTTGGGGATTTATATTTTATTTTCTTTAACAGCTTGCACGGTGCAACCACTGCAGATATGCACTATATGGTTATAAGTCTTGACAGAATAACTGTTTGTCAGCAAATGAATTCCTAAAGGAGAAGCAGCATATTGGATTTCTCTGCATTTTATCTTTCATGGAATATAGCAGAATCATCAGTATACACATTGGTGGAAAGCAGGGAGGGACTCAGTGAACTGATGCTTGGACTCACGCTCCAAAAGCCCATGTATTTGTAATTAAAAGGTTTAAAAGTTTTTAAAACTACTTGCTTTTCCTAAAGAAGCTCATATATTCTGTTGTATGTGGAAGATGCCTGTCTAAAGGAAGTTACTGGAAGTAAATGTGCCAAAATAAAGTTGAGACCTGTGTTAGTAATGAGACTTCAGGGACATGTTATTTCCAAAAATCTTCCCATTACATGTAAAGAAATTTTTTTTTTGAGTATAGTACTTTTTTCAGGCTTTCCATATGGACACAGGCTTATTCACAAAGTATTTCTCTAATTTCTTTCCCGGACAGAGGAATTCAGCTCTGTGTGTGCTGGGCTTGTGCCTTTTGGTGTGTCTGGGAACATCCAGGTGTATGACTTGAATCTGCAGCTGCCTTGTGGTTTGAGCGCATTCAGATGCATGAAAGTCCTGATACCTGGAAGTATTTCCAAGTAATTATTGCCTAGGACATGGGGGGGCACGCTAGAAGCTTTGCAGCTCTGTGCCAATTGGATGTGTCCTTTGGAGAACAAACCCTTCTCTCTTGTGTGGTGGACTTGTGCCAGGGATGCTGACAAGGAACTGTCTGTGCTGAGGTTGAATGAAATGCTGGATGTCTCCAACTGAAATATCACTAACAAAGCATTTTCAAGACACTTCAAAACGCTGACATTTTTCTGGGAAGGAATTTAGGATAAAGTAAGTTTCTTGAGTTTTGAAAACTCATTTGTGTGTCGTGTACTGTCGAGCCTCTGAAAAAAGAAAAATCCTCATGTGCCTATGTTGGGCTGCTGTGATTCTTTGCATAGTCAGAAGTGGAATCAGAGCAATTAAAGTTCAAATGTTCCACAGAAATACCATTTTGAAACACTGTCAAGGAAAATTCAAGCACAAGGGACTTTTGCAACATTTTATGATACTGGCAAATTTAAAGTAGCTGGATGGTTTAGAAACTATATTGTCCTGAAGTATAAAATAATAATTTCAGTAGCACTCAGACTCTACACCAACAGAAATCTGACCATTGGACTGTCAGTTACTTTGTTTACTTAACTTCTGTCTACAACCAAACCCAAAGTTATTAGGAGCTCAAATTTGAAAACTCATCCCATCCAAAAAATCCCAAACCAAACAAAACCAAACAAAACCACAAACCCAAAGAAATCCAGAATCTGTAGGAGGCAAGAGTGGGCTAAATAGAACCATGAGAAGAGAAACAAATTGGAAGAAGGGAGTTCATGCTGAGTCAAAACAAGACAGTGAAGAAAGCTGCTGGGGAGAAAAAAAGCCATTACTCTCTTTTGCTATCTGTCAGGAAGATAAATCTTTCCCTTTGGGGTGGCACTGAAGCCCTGTGCATCCCTCTCTGTCCTCATGAGAGGCACAAAGCCTCCACTCATCAGTGGAGGTCAGTACATCCCCTCCCCATCCTCGGGGGCTGTTGGCTCCAGGTTAGAGCCACGACGGCAGTTGGATATAAACAGGAAAGTCTGGAAGTCTCAGCACAGGTTTCAAGTTCAGTTTCATCCTAAACCTGAGCCCATCCAGGGCCTGGGGGACTCTGAAATGCAGGCAACCATTCCCTGCCTGCATCCAGAGCTCATTTTCCCTGTTTGTGGCTCCTTCTCATGTGCTTCCCTGATTTATATCAACCTGTTGCTTGCATATGTTTATTCCCTCTTTCTCACACATATTTTATAGGAGAGAATGCTTTCAGTTTTCCTGAACAGGAACAGTTGCTCTGGCAATAGGTGCAGGGAATCAGCATCAAAGCACCTTTTACTGCGTCAGCCTGATTTTTATTCCCTGCAAAACTGCAAATGTGGATTTCAGGCTTACTTGTTGGATAGCTTTCCTAATGTGCACTGCAGGTGCACGATATATTTTCAGTGGCTCTTGCACATGCTCGTACATACCTACATCTGTGATGAAAATGAATAAATGTGTCTGTGGCCCATGCAATTAAAAATGAATGGCCATGTAAAAAAGAGAGCAGGGTTGTTTCCATATGATGATGACATCCATAAAAATAGATCATTGCACAGTAAATTATCAGTTTATAGATGTAAGGGGGGGTTTTCAACTTCAAAATAGCAGTTTGCTGAAGCACATTCCCACCTCTACCACCTGCTTGAGTTAGTATTATGAGTTTTTTTCCCTAATACTGAGCTAACATTGAAATATAAATTTATTCTTTATTCTTTGAAGTTCAGGCACTTGCAGGCTATGATTATGTGTCTGTGTGGGTGTCTGGAGGTGGACATTGCTGTGCAGCTGCTGAATTCACTCATCAAAATAGCAAGAGGCATGTCCTGGCTTTACTAAAGGAAAGGCAAAATTGCCATTACCTCAAATTCATCCCACAACCAGTGGAATGAGCAGTTGAGGCAGCTTTGACGCATCTCACTATCTTTTATTTTTTTAATTGATAGCAATTGTCTGCCATAATAATGCATTGGTAATGCTTTCATGGGGAGTTAATAAAGCTTTTTTGAAGAAGCAAGATCTATCTGCAGCTGGCTGAGGCTACATAGACAAGCTGGATGTGCTCAGATTTTTGTCCAAGGGCTGTATCAGCCATAAAACTTCAAATTTGAAAAATATTCCTTTAGAAATAAACTCAAAGTGTTGGGTGTACTGGGACTCTCTAAGTTTTTTAGGAATGTTTTAGGATGCCAGGAAGATCCAGTTACCAATTTAACATGATTTTTTTTACAAAATGACGAAATAAATTGGTATTCAAATTCAGTCTGATTTATTCTCTGCCCACAAGGAGTTTCTAGTTGAATAAGCACCTCAAGAAGGTTCTTCCAAGGTTTTGGAGGAAAAGTACAGTTGGCGGAGGATAGATATTCCCAGAATTTGTCTCATTCAGTAATGCTTATTTAGTATTTTATAACAAACTGAACAGCAGCATTAGCTATGGAAAAATACCTATATGGTGCTGTTGAGCTGGCTGACATTAATAACCGTTAACAGTGCTCACAGTGTGGGATGTTGGTGATTCCCAGGAATGTTGCTACGCAAGGGGCGGGGCTTCTCCTTCTCTGTGAGCAGAGGGAATTCTGCTCCTCAGTGTGAGAAGTGTGGTGTAAGCAGCATTTCAAGCCTCAGTTCCATGACACAGCTGTTTCTCTCCCAGTCTGTGCTGGGTTTGATGTGTGTGTGCGCATGAGTGTAAATAGTCATTGAATATCTTAGGAAAAAACAAAAGAAAATGATGTTTTTCCTATCTGTGCTCTGATGCTTTCTCTCTTATATGTCTGGGGTTTGGCAGTGCCAGAGTTTGTTTTGTCACATTTAACGGCTCAAAGGACAGGGCCCCTAATGGAAGGCAACACAATAGGTTCCAATTTTATTGTTTGATGCTCCTCAGTCGCCAGTGCTATTTCCAGCAGGAAAATGTTTTGAGCTCTGTGAAACAGCAAATCATTTAATTGCATGGGTGGATATGAGCAGCTTCACCTGTTTGAAAATGTCACACACAGTACATAGAGAGAGTCTTTAAGAATGTCACTGTTCTTATAAGCAAAGAGCCATGGAACCCCTGTGATGCTGGAGCAAGGCATCGATGTTCATGCCTTTAAAATGTCCCATTAGTGAGATGTTGTGGCATAATTATAGATGTTACAAAAGAGAAAGTTCAGCATTGCAAGTGAGGCTAAAATATCTGAGCAACACACTTATCACCAAGAAGATAAATCATGTCAGCAATTCCAACAAGTCTGCTCCCTGCTGTGAACAGAAGTCTATCCACTGATAGCATGGATTTTCAATAACATGAAATGAGAATATTTTATGTTTAAATTCTTTTTCTCCATGCATTAACGCTTTATTTTCACTCAACTTTCATTCAAGGATTATCAGTGAGTAGAAGATTCTCCATTATTCAAGTGTGTGAATGTGTGTTCATACGATTGCTTAATTATTCACAGTTTTTGCTACACCTCTGGTGTTGGATTCACTGGAGACATAATTCCAGTAAGGAGTGGATTCCTATTAGAGGACAGCATTGTGTGTTTGGAGGGTGAGTGGGTGATGTCCAGATCTGTTTGTGCTTGGTTACATTGGTGTGCATATAAGGTTGTTCTTCCTGCTTTTGTGTGTAGTCCCTGATCACAGTTGGTTGGAGCACGGTGCTAATGATGCCAAGGATGTGGGTTCTCATTCAGTTAAGATGATTCTTCTGGGTCCCTTCCAACTCAGATTATTCTGTGGTTCTGTGATTCCCTCCTCTTACAGTAACAGGTACAGACTCCAGGAGGATTTTATCCTTCTTTTTACATTCCATAGCACTATAAATTTGCCAACACCCCCCTCTCTGTGCATCAGCTCAGAGGTGGAAATGATACTAAATCCTTTTACTGATGATTTGAATTAGTCCTTTGGATTTCTTTCTGCAAAGATCTTAAAATTAGCTCTTCATTAAGCTGATTAGAACATTCTCATTAGAAACAATCATATTATCACATGTTTTCTGTTTAAGAAAAGCTGTTTCGTTTTGAGAGATGTGTTAACTTTTTCTCCTGCTGTCATTTGCACCATACTTTGATCCTTATCTGCTCTAGCAAATCAAAGGTCTGGTTTTGACAATAAGTTTATATTTTCTTTCTTTTTTTTCCTCTTTTTTTTTTTCCTCCCTGAAGCCTTTAGCAAGCCATGCTAGAAGTAATCTTCTCTTGTTTTTTGCTTCAATTATATTTTTCTTTTCCAGGAAGTCAAATATTGCCAAGTAGTCCCCATTCTCTGAGAATATGACACTTTGGGTCACCTGGTATTTGGGTGGTTTCAGTCACAAGACTCAAGTTCTCAGCCGTGTATTGAAGGGCTCTGAAAGTTTGGATTTATACACAGTACGTGTGATTTTTCTTAATCTGTTGTTATATACAGTAGACTCTGACTTGCCAGCTTTTAGAAGAGGCTCTTGGTGTTAGAAATAGGAACAGCTCTAATCCTGCCTCTCATGGGACATTATCATGAGGTTTGCAAACACTGATGTGTGCACCGGAGAACAGCAGAGGAGAACCATGGCCCTCTGTCACCTTCATTAGCTCATCTGGTAACAAAACAAACCATCCTTTAATCATAGAAATGATGATTAGAATGTACTTCTGGAGGGCTATGCTCCAACCTCCTGCCTGTCCTGCATCATGGGGCCACCTGTCCTGCATCCGGCCAATTTGGCCATTTCTGAATCTTCGAAACCCCTGATGATGTCATTTCTGCAGCCTCTCCCCCTGACCTTCTCAAAGGCTGTGCTACCCCCGTGGTGAAATCCTCTGTGGCTCATTTCTCCTGTTCAGAGAGACAAGGGTGCTCCTAAAAACTGAGCTTGGATTGTGGAGGATCTCCCTCCATTCAGCCTCACAGGCACCTCCCAAACAAAGAGGTTTCCAAATCCCCTGTGGTTTTTGACAACCGTTGAACCAGGTACATCAGACAGGAGAGCTTAACACGAGCAGGGATGGCTAATACAGGGGGCCTCTTTGCTGAAAAAGCAGCTTAGAGTCATTGCTTCTCAACAGCTGATAAATTCTAAAGTGCTCCTTAGGAAAGCTCGCTGCAGAAAATCAGAAGATTTTCGTAGCCCATTACAGCACTGCTATAGCAATATATTATTTAGCAAACAGACTTTCATGCACAGGTTGTTTTATATTATCTTCATATGCTTTAGTTCAGTTTTGAAGAGTCCTTTGTTCTTGATGTTTTTGGGTTTTTTTTCTTCCCCTTCCTTATTTAAACCTGGGTATCTGGCAGTGAAGTCTGCAGCTATTTGTAGACAGATTTGCAAGCACAGTTAAAGGGTGACTTTTTTACACAGAGGCACAGCACGAGTTTTTGCCAGAAGTTTCAGCCTGCAGTGGGGAGCATTGATTTCCCACTGTGGCAGATACAGACATGAAGAGAATAACCCCTTCCTGGATCAGGGATTCAAAAGCTCTTTGATACAGAGGAGACTGGCTTGACTTGCCCAGTTTTCAGAGTGGGTTTGAAATGTCTGCAACAAATGGAGTAAGGCACGGCTTTGGTATTGCAGGATCTGTTTATTCACTGTGTTAGTAACGACAGGGAGGTCAAAACACAAATATATGTGGCTGATTGATGTTTGCTACAGAATGTACAGAGACTGAATTGCTGCAGTAAGACACAGAGATGGGCAAAGAGCAAGTGTAGATTTTTTTATTGCCTAGAGTCCTGCTGTGCCAATGGTTTGAACCAGAAGTTGTTCCTCTGGATGCAGCAGTTCTCTGAGAGTATATGCTGAATGAAAATAATATTTATTATTGGAAGAGCTCAGAAGAAACAGTGAGGACCTGAGTTTTAGATGCAGATACATTTTTTTTAAGAATGGGTCTAGAAGAAGCCCTTAGGCTTACTTATAACTTAGTTTTAAAGGAGGCAGTGATTAAGCCAGATCAGCTTTCTGTGTGGCATGCTAATCTCCTTGAGCCAGATAAGTTAAAAAAAGAAAAAAACAACAACAACCAAAAAACACCTCCCGAAAAAATAAACACAACCAAGCAAAAAAAACCCACAAACGTTTCTGTATAGAGACAGCATGTGTTTGCAGACACAGCATCAGACCTGCTGGGCATGGCCTGTCGCACCTGGTTTACCTGACGAGGACAGTGTTAATGCTGTTCCTGATGGAGGAAACTGGCTTCTGTAGCCACAGAAAATAAACCCTTCAGAAATTAGAGACAAAGTGAAGTATTTAGGACAAAAAAAATCCCGTAATTTGAAAGCAGTTAATCATGGCTTATCTAACAGTATGGCTTCATTCATTTGTTGCGTTGCAGGTTTATTTGACTGCTTTGCAAGGATTGATCATGACCTGGTTCTGCTCCTTGCCTGGCAGCATCCTTTGTGCAGTGTTTTATTGGGAAGGTGTTTCTGTGGCAGAGGTGACAGGCAGTGTCTGCTGACAAGGATTACAGTAATTGTTATCTGTAATGTCAAAGCCACTTAGTACAGACTTGTTGGGTGAGGAAATTTCTGTTCTTCTCTTTATGGCAGCAAGATAATCATTGTTGTATTTCAGAGCATGACAGGATTTTCTCTGAGTATCAGTTATCTGTGCAGAAATCTTCTCTTGGGTGCAACTTGAGTGAGCTTACTTTGTATTTAAATTGTATTACCAGTGTGCTTAGTTTGGGGAAATAAATGAAACAATGCAGCGTATTGCTCTGCTTTGTTCAATTTTAATTTTGACTCAAGTGTTCTGTGTATCTGTGGCCACAAACAAACTGGAAGCAAGTATATTGTGATTAAGTTAACCGTAGTAACTCAGCTGTCTCAAAGCAACATCGGCTTGACAGATATGACAAGCCTGGGATTTTGACTTCTCCAGATATATTCTGGAGGGAGCTGAAAAATGAGAATCATAAGGCCTCATTTCTAAAGACAAATCACAATGGGAACTGGTGTGTTCTTGTTAGAACTGGTAAATGTGGGCTGAGGTCTGGAGATGAGAAAGAAACCCAGACTAACATTTCAGATTAGAGTCTCTTTTGCTCTGAATACCTCACTCTGGGAAATTTTCTTGAAAGGAATAATGTTTCTTGAAATGGAGATTAATGTTTGATATTTATCTGGACTTAAGAGTTTTCACCCTAAATATTGACAGAGACTTTTTGTGAGGAAAATTATACAAAAACCAGAAAAATCTGTTTCTAATCCTGGTTTGTGCAGGCTGCTTAGAAACCATTTTCTCCATAGCTCTGACTTGCTGGAATTCAGGGCTGGCAAATATCATGGTGCTAAAGCAACAGATCGTATTGGTTTCAAAATAACTATCCTGTATTTGATGTTATCTAAATAATAATGATTATGAGCACAATCTGTCATCTTTCTGTCACTTGGATTCTTCTAGAAACTCCAAGATTAGCACAGGGCACCAGCTCTGGCTCTGTCACGAGTGACAGTTCCCTGTTGTGCTTCATTTACTTCTGTTGTATTTGATTTACTTCTGAAGCTTCTAAAGCATAAACTATAAATCTATTTGTTGACTGATTTTGACATCCCCCTGAACCCCAACCCTCACCCCCACAAGGAGAATTGTTGAATTGTATTTCAACCCAGATAAAGTCATTTTATTATGTTTCTTTCCCTTCCAACCTGTTTGGTTTTTTGAAGTTTCCATGAAAACTCTAAAACACATTAAGGAGAGATGTTTGTAGATGTATATTGAAGGAATATTTTCTAGCTGGGAGAAATATTTTCTTTGTAGTGCCAGTGCAATGGGAAATATTGGTATTCCTGAACATCTGTTTCTTTTTTTCCTTGGGTTTAAGTATCTCATTATTAACCCCAGGGTGTTCAGTCCTTCCAGTCTGGATATGCAAACAAATGCATTTGTAAAGTCTTGGAAGACATGAGATGTTTTATTTATTGGAACTTGTGATAATGTCCATCAGTTGTCTTTGCTGATATAGGAGAATAAAGGACAGGCTTTCATGATATTCAGTGATGGTCATTTGTCGTGTGATTTGCTCTGAGATCTTGCCATTACACTCAGCTCTTCATTGCAGCTGTTCCTGTACTTTAGTTTTGCACCTTCCTATATGTAAGTACAGACGTGTGTGCACATAAATACACACAACCCTCCCTTATTTGTTCATGAAAAATGTATAAAATAGGTGCATGGTCAAAATGCTGTCTGGTCATAAGGAAGAGATGAGTCAAATGACTGGATTACACATCTAAGCATGGATAGATAATTAGCCAGGGCCCTTAGAAAAGAGGTCGTCTTAACTGGAGACCTGAAGATGTTTCTCTTGCTGGATATCACTGGGCCAAGAAGCTCTCATGTGCCAAAGTGAATTTTCCAACCTTAGAATGAATAATTTCTAGCTAACATTTTGTTTGGGGCTGTAGATAAAACTGTGTTGATAGGTTGGTATTCTTTTTTTTTTGCCATTGAGAGGAAAACATCTGTACAAGTGCTCTAATCTCTTGCGGCATCCTATACAGATGTTTTTAATTGTAATCTATTTGCTTTGAGCATGTGTTACCATTTGCCAGTGGCTGCAGCTTCAGTGGGAGGTCTGAGGGCTGTCTGTTCACCCCACGCTGCATGGAGCAATTGCCTCAACAGATTAACATGTGCTCGTCATTTTTCTCTTTATTTTCCTTCTCCAGACATGAAAGCAAACACTTTTGGGAAAGAAGACATCTTCCTTTGTCAGAAGCTGTGGTAATTAACACAAATAAGCAGAGCCAGGCTCTCCTTGTTTGATAAGAATGGGTTTATAGGCAGGGTGTTTGCTCCCTCAGGAAAAACTTCCCGGCTCTCTGTGGAGTTCCTGCCGTGGCAAAGTGAGGCAGAGGGGAGGTAATTCCTTTAGCTAGGAGATTGGCTGGTTATTTCCCTGCACTTAATGTAGGCTGCCCATGGAGTGGGGAGTGCTGCTCAGCTAACCTGCAGAGGGAACAGAGATGAAAACAGTGGGGGAGACGAAAAAGGAGGAGTTTTGCCTTTGCTGTGCTGGTCAAAAATTACCTGTGAGCAGGCAAGTCATGCCCTTCTGCCATTCAGTACCTCTTTGGGGATCTAAAGTTTCACGTGATCTTTTTTAGCTTCCGGGTGTATATGAGTTGTTCCTCCAACTCCCCCCCCCACCCCCCATTTTTTCATTTTATGTGGATTCTCTTTGAGTTTTTAATGGGTTATGTGGTTGCTGGCTTTGCTGTGTGACTCCACCAGCAAAGTGTCACAGAGCCAGACACCAGCCTGGCTCTGTGACTTTCCTTCCCAGGCTGGGCTTTTTGGGAAGGCAGGACAGAAAACTGTAGACTGGTTGACTGGCCCGTGCCTGTGGGTGGTTGTGTTTTATCCCTTTTTGTCCTTTAAAAAGCTGCCCTTGTGTGAGTGGGAAAAAGCTACACCTTGTGCAATTCACTGCCAATGCCGCTGTTGAATTAAAAAAATGTATTTAATTATATGACTGAAAGGAAGGAAAAATCTACATGTTTCCTGAATCATCAGTATGGGATGAACCTGAGGAAGAGGAGAGCTGAGCTGGGCTGAACTTGGGAATAGGAGGAGATTTAAGGTAGGAGTCCAGACATTATCACAAGAATATTAAAAAAATAATGCTTTGTCCTGTATTGTTGTGTTACCAAATGTCACACCTGCCCTGAAGGACGTGGAGAGATTTTTGAAGCTCAGGTGCTGTTCTCAAACAGGATGCAGCCTGGGAAGGAGCAAGTGATTTTCCTATGCAGGAACAAATTTCTGCCTCTCTGCTTTCCCAAACACACTTCCCAAGTACTCAGGAGCTCCAGAAGATTCTCCTGCAAAGTCAACTTTCATTTCATCTCAGCAGTAGGAAATTTGGGAATTTTATGTTGCTTTTTTTTTTTATCATTATTGCACATTTCATAACTTTTGTCCTAATAAACCCATCTAATTTAACAACTATTAATCTGAGCATTTTGAAATCACTGTGGATATTTCCCATTTTCTATTGAACACTTTAGGATTCATCAATGTGACATGATGTAAATCTATAAATGAAATATTACCTTTCACATAAAATCTATATAAATTTTTTTGCCTTGGTTATTTTATAGTCTGTTCTCTGTGGTGATATTTGAATCATCAAAGTCTTTATCCTTGCCTCTTGAATATAAAAAATTCTACTAATTATTGAACAGTCTTTGTAAGTTAAGCCAAATAAGGACTTAATGACTTCTAAGATTCAAGACTTCATCCATCTAATATTTCATACACTTATTTTAAATGCTGTTCATTTTGTTGAAATATCCGGAGAATGGCCATAAATTGATGTCATTTTTTCTTCCCATCTGTAATCTGGAAACAGAAAAAAAAAAATTACCCGGTTTTTTCTGTTTCATTAGAACAGTAGTGAATAGATCTTTTCCCGCCTCTTCTCTCAAGTACCAACATCCTTTTGCACCAGAGATCTTTTTAAGTTGTGATAACCTTAATTCACCTGTGATTATTATGCTGAGTAAACTTCAAGAAGTTTTAAACTTGAGATGAACACAGACTTCTGCAGGTGTTTCATCTAAAATATTTGAGTCTGGTGAAGATTCCTAAGATTTTTTTTTCTTAGCCACGAATTTCATAACAAGAATTTTCTGGGTGGGATAATTAATTTTACATATTAGATTACTAAAACCATTTAGAAACTTCTGTTAGTCTTGAGAGAGGAGTAAAATAAAAAATTAAAAAAGACTTCTGCATTTTTTTTCTTCATTGTATCTACTTTTGAAGTTCTTGGAGGAGGAACAAGATAACATAGATCACCCAAAAATGTGGAAATGTCTGGGACAGAGGCCATGATTCAGTTTACCTCCTGCATCTCACAAGAATGATGATTGATGGACTGAGCACAGAGATGTTTCATCACAATAAATCCAGAGCTACAAATATCTGGCTTGGCAGGGACTTTGCCAGGCTCTAGAATTGGAGCTCACAGAATCACGGGGCTGCTGGGGTGAATGGACCCATGATAAATTTACACCAGTGCAAATGAGAATAGAGCTTGACTGTGTGTTTCCGAAAGACAAAAGCAATGATTTTCTCTTAGTGTTTCCTACAAGTCTCACAGTCATTTTAGTGTTGTAGCAAATTATCAGAAGAACTTGCACGGTGAATGTGGCTGTCATCTGATTATTTGATGATAAGATGGCAATGTTTCTGATCAAAGTAAATGGTAGTGTCCCTCACAATGTTTTTTAAAAAAGGTCAGCAAAGTCTTTAATATCCTAAATAATCTGAAAATTATGTTGGCTTTATTGGATAGCAGGATACAAAGGGACCATTTCTAGAGGAACTTGATGCCTCATGTGACATCTGCACCTAATGCATTGCATTAATGGAAATTCCAACAGGGTTGTGGGACCTTGGGCTGTACTTTTCAAGAGCTGCTGTGAGACAGGGGGGATGTTGTGCTGCAGGATCGTCCCAGGATCAGGATCAGGAACAAGATTGGAACTGGCTGATGAAAGGATGCAGTGTCCACCTGAGTGACCCATGGCACAGAAATGATGGGTACATGGGCATGGTCAGCTTCTGCAGAGCTTTAATTGGAGCAAATTTAGACTGTTTCCTACTGTCTAAACAATGTTTGCTTTTCTCTTGGGTAGCTGTCTTGTTATCAGGGATTTGGTTACTCAGGGTTGGAATGACCAAAAATTTAAAAAATGTAATTTTTGCTGCTGAAAATATGTTCTAATTGAAAAGGTAGAAGGTAGGTGAAAAATCTTGGAAAATCTTGCTCTGGTATGAGCTGAACAAACTTGATGTGTGTATAGAGCTTCTGTCTTGCTGCTTTCATGTGCTTTGAAGGGTTTTTTCTCTCTGTACTTCATCACCAGAGCTGTGCTCCCTGAGTGCTCCTGAGCTTGCTGCTGTGTAGGTAAAAAGAAAGGCACAATAAGAGGGCATTCTCTGCCCAGAACAGGGTGATTTTGTGCTAAGCCCAGATATACATTTAGCAGAGTGATTTTTTTAAAGTATGTTTTTCTCTAAGCTGCCTTAGAATAAATTTCTTCTAATGCCACTTAAAATACAAATAAATATGCATTGGCATGATTGGAGCTGAATATTTGTTGCTATCTGCCTTCCTGGGCTATCAAAGGCATGAGAGGAAAGTGTTTGGCACAGAGGAAGCCAGGACAAGGAAGAAGGGATGCAAAGACATCAAACTTAATTGCAACTTTCTGAAATTAAATCCTGCAGGTCAAATTAGAAACATATCTGTCAAGGTATTCTTATCACATATAGAACAGCTAATTTAAATACCATTATAAAAAGTTAATTAAGCATAATCTGCAAAAACCTGAAGTATGAAACTAAAGACCTAAAATTAATAGTGCAAGAATGAGATTAATTCAGTTCTAAACTAATGGTTTTTACATTATATTTTCTGTTAAAGCGTAGGCTCATTGGGGGACTGCAGGATAGTAAATTTTTATCAGGATTTAATTTTGTTTAATTTAGACCAGAGTTCTATAATAACATTTACCATGAAATACTCAAATTAGGTTAATTATGCATGTCAGTTTTTGTTCATAAATCATTCTTAAAAATAGACTTGGGACTCAAGGTGGGTAACACACTACATTAGTGCTAATGTGGTTTAGAGTGCTGGTTTTATTTGGATGCAGCAGAAGCTGATGGTGCTGCTCATTATGTATTTGTGAAGACCATAAAGTCATGAGTGGAAACAACCTGAGATTTGATGAGATGTCCCAGGATTCAGCAGGGCAGTTTGTCCTGGATGACCGTGGACCAAACCCATAATGCAGGAATTAAGATATCCCTTGGAAATGATGTCTGGAACATGACCTGACTGTTCTTCACAGTGATGGCATGGAACTTTTGTGGGAAAACCATCATTAATCATTTGGTTTCACCTTTGCAAACCATTTCCAAGAGTGTGGGCACTGCAGGCAGTGTCCTTCAACAAGCGGATGACAAAAGGGGATGCTTTTGAGCTGCAGTGTCCCCCAGAGTGACAGAGTTGTCCCATTAGTGGTCCACACTGCCTTTAATCCATCCACCCAAACACTTTTATTGGAAGGTGTTTATTTTCCTGACTGACACAGAGAATATGCTTCATTCTCCACTGGAGGGGTGTGCAGACATCCTCCTCCTCTCTTCTAAAAGCAGATAACTTTGTTTTAAAACTCAGTGCAGATGCTGAGTGATTGCAGTGCACTTATCTGCCACATTATTTACAAATCTCAAGAACTTAACAGCTAGAAAATGATTAGTTAAAGGACATCATAAATCTTCACACAGCCCATACAGTGAGTGTGCTGGCTGGAATCCAATCCTTGCAGCTGGGCAACACGTTTTTAATGTGACCTAGAAAAGGAGAATTTAAATGGCTTTTATGTTCTCTCAGTGTGGAAAAGTCATCAGTTCTACCCATGGAGTATCCTAGGGCATGTTCAGAGCACCCCACATTGCAGCTTGTGGCCTCAGGGGCTACTCCAGAAGAAAGGAACCCGCTGATACCCTGGTCAAACAGCAGCTTTGACAGATTCTGGAGGCTGAGGGGAGGGCTGGCACATTACCAAGCTGACAGTGTTTCACCAGAGAATAAACTCATCCTGATAAACAAGTCAGGAAGATTGAGAGAAAGGGGTAATAAAGCCAATTTAACAACCTGTAGTTGGAGCAAGAGATCTGATATATATTTCTGATCCAACATCAAGGAATATTTATTTCCTCACAGAACCTTCTCTGGCCTGTAGTTGCAGAGGTGAGGTGGTGTTGTTTGTCAGCATTATTTCTGCAGTGGAGCATATTCTTTCTGAGGGTAGCATTAAAGTAGGTACCTCTGGATTGAGATCCAGCAGTGCTGGCAAGTAATTTTGGGGCAGTTTTGTCAGATATGGTAGCTTCTGAGAAATCTCCAAGGCACATTCAAATTCTAATAGAAGGAGCTCAGTGGATCACCAGACAGGAAATCTGGTGTCTAACTTATTCATCTCTCTATTGATTTATCTGTCTCGTTTATCTAATCAGCTTTATCACCTGAATCTTTTAAAATCTAATTTTATTTAATCCACCTATGTTTTTTCTAACAATCCTACTGCTGTGTTATTTTAGTGGGGAAGCTGGAATCAATACATGAAATGGTAAAAAGGAAGAAAGATTGATTTTTTAATATTATTTTATTTATTTTTAGTTTCACGTTTTCATTTTATTCTTTGTCTTCTATATTTCTTTGTTCTTAGAACAGTAGGGACAGCTTGTTGATTTTTAATTTTTTTTTCTTCTACATAGATCTGGAGTTGGTAAATGCTTGTCCTTAATGAGACAATTGCCAACACCCAGCAGAGGCCTGATTTGTCTGTGCTTTGTGGTAACTCCATTAACTGCAGTGATTTTGCAACACCACATTAGGAGTTATGGCTCTAAGTGGAACATGCTTTTGGGGATGCTCAGAGAATAAAGATTTGCCTGGGATGGACAACAAGCAGAGCACACGTGGATAAAAACATGCACACGCACAGAGACAAATCAATGTTTTCAGGGAGGTAAATGGGCACAGTACAATAAAGAGGGAAAAACAGGATAGATGCTGCTGTGACTGCACAGGACGAGCTCCTGTGCTGGTGGGTGAGCCCATGGGAACACAGGAACCCCACAAGTTCAGCATGGGAAGCCACAGCAGTGGGAACTTGTGTCCCATTCACAGAATCACAGAATGAATGAGGTTGGAAAAGACCTTTGAGATCATCCAGTGCCACCTGTGACACAACACCACCCTGTCACCCAGCCCATGGCACTGAGTGCCACATCCAGTCTGTTCTTAAACACCTCCGGGGACGGTGACACCTCCCTGGGCAGCCCTTTCTAATGCCCAATCACCCTTTCTGTGAAGAATTTTTTCTTAATGTCCAGCCTAAACCTCCCCTGGCACAGCTTAGGACTGTGTCCTCTTGTCCTGTCGCTGTTTGCCTGGGAGCACAGCCTGACCCCCACCTGGCTGCACCCTCCTTTCAGGGAGTTGCAGAGAGTGATGTGGTCTCCCCGAGCCTCCTTTTCTCCAGAATAAACAACCTGAGCTCCCTCAGGTTTGTCACAGCCTGGCCCTGCCAGCTCCCATCTGTCAGAGCCATGCTAGGCTGGGGCTGAGGAGGAAAGGGTCTTCCCTCGCTGGCAGAGCCTTTGCACACACAGTGAAGAGTTGTTCTGGACTCAGCAAAACAGACCCTGCTCCCTCTCTGAGGACACTGTCCAGGGCTTTTTGCTTCCCCGCCTCCCAGGCAGGACATCTGTACATCCCTGAAACACCATGTTACCACCTGGGGACAGGTTGTGCTATGGCACAAACGTGGCCACTCTTCATTAATTCTGAATAGAGTGATTTTCTGTACTGCTTTGGTTCTCAAACGATCTGAGAGTCAGTGAAGTGCAGGTGGGTAGCTCTCTTGGGTTAAACCTGTGCTGAAATTTGGAGATGGGATTGTCAGGGACTTCACTGTGGCTAACAGTAGGAGAGATTGACTTTCACCTGAAATCCAAATTCCTGGAGAGCTTGTTCAGGTCCTGCCCAGCTCCTTGTTGCTGTTATTTCCTGAACTGGTTCATTTGGAATCCGTGCCTACACTTCCTGCACATATCCCCAGGCTCCAAGGAAGAGCTGCTCAATGGTGTTTACTCCTCTCAAAGACTCTTCAGTTTAGTCAGTAATGGCATAAGGTGATCCAGTTTCTGAAAATGAGAGCTAAAAGCATTCAAATTGAAAATAAAAGGCCAGCTTTTCAACAGTGGGGGTAATTAATCATTGGCATAGTTCATCCAAATAGTAATTTCTGTTTTCATGGAGCTGTTTGAGAAAGGTGAGTAATTCTCCCTTAAAATATGGGAATGTCTCTGTAGTAAAACTCTTTTGTAGTAAAGGAGCTCTTACAGCTGCCTAAGGAGCATCAAGCCTGTATTCCGCTTGAGCAGTCATCCTCAGGACTTTGTGCAGGGTGCACACAGAGTTGTAAGTGCCTTGTGTCAGGCCAGAAGATGGGCCAGATTCTGCTCTTTGTCCCTTTTTGGTTTTTCACAAACAAGTGGTAGGTTCTTTGCAGGTGCTGGCAAGATGTGCAGTTGCATTTTCATCCTTCAAAACTCCACTCTCAAGACTTTGGTGCAGAATCCCTGAAATCCTGCTCCTTGTTAAAGCTTTCATTGTGGGAGACAAGGAGGTGTGTGCTCCTCTTGGCTTTTGCCATCAGAGATTTATGTTTGTGTTTCTTGAAAAACTCTACACTAATATGGATTGAAAGATGTAGTATAAAAGAAGAATCCAGCACCAAAAGTTTTGTGCCTTCCTAATGCCACTTCAGAACATTATTGTATTTACTTAAGAAACAGATCACTATTTATGTTTTTTCTCACCTTTACTTATCCAAATCTTTCTGTTTTCTATTTATTCTCTCCCCCTGTAGCACAATGCTGGCTGTTTGTCAGGTACAAGGCTTCGCTGCTGAAATAATACACTATTCATTGCTAGAAGACTGGTAATGGGTAAAAGATCAGCTCTGGCTGAAAGTGGGTTTGGCCTTGAAGGGTTGAGATGTTCTCTAACGAATGTGTTTTATGTTATTTTTGTAAAAAGGGAGAAAACTAATTTGAAGAAAAATATGCCTTGTCTATTGCTTATGTGTTTTCTGGAGGACATGAAACTCTGGAACAGGGCTGATAACCAAAGCAGAATCTCCAAAGATTCTGTGCAGCTGCTGTTCTCTTCCCCCCCACCACTTTTGTTGTCACTCACAATGGAAATCCTTATTCAGCCTTCTGAGCACT
Organism: Cnemophilus loriae; assembly: GCA_013397755.1. Lineage (NCBI taxonomy): Eukaryota > Metazoa > Chordata > Aves > Passeriformes > Corvidae > Cnemophilus > Cnemophilus loriae. The sequence goes on from VZTF01002638.1 coordinate 88,154, forward strand.
GCCTATGTTTCATATAGGTTTTTTGCTCTTACTTTTCCAGTAACCTGCTCACCATTCTCTTATGTTTTTATTTTTGAGCTGGTTTCCAAACTGTTCCTAACTTTTGGAGAGTAAACATAATTACACCTAAATTTGGTTGCTTTCTCCCTCGCAATACTTTTCATATACTTTCCTAACAATACTTCACGTTTGTGTTTTGTGCCTACCAAGAGAAATTAGATTTTGTCTTCTTAGGATCAGCTTTTGGGTAGTTCATATATGTTCATCGCATGCAAAATTCTGTTGTTCTATAGAAAGCAGTGAATACTATTTATTAATTAGCTTACCTGATGCAACTCGTTTCACTTCCAAATCTCAGGACAGGCAGCTTCAGTGAAGCCAAAATTCTGCTGCCCTCAGGAGCAGGAGAATCAAATCCCAGTCTATCTTAACCCGGGCTGGGACTCTGCCTTTGTTATCAGCTTCCTGTGTTTTTAACTGGTGGTGAAATGATCTTTCTGAACACACTTATGTGAAGAGTGTCAGTCCAGGAGACTCAGGAAAGAGTTTTCCATTTAGAAGTAGATCCGAGTAATGCAAGAGTAATAAGATCAATTTGTTCTGGTCTTCCACTGACTTTCTGATTACTTTTACCTCTGGCTAGAATCCAGCATAGATAATTAAATTCTTCCTACCTAATTCCCCCAGTAGTTTCAGTTGCATATGGCATTCTTTGGCTTCTGTTGGTTTTTTTGTTTGTTGGTAACTACTAAACTGTTCTACATTTCACCCCAGAACTGGCTGCATTCCAAAAGCTGATGAAGTGTTTATTATTTTCTGTTGTTTATAGGGCACCTTGAGGCTAGTGTGGATTAAAGGTCCCACCTGAATTGAAGGATATATAATTCCATTCCTTGACATAATTCATAACTCATAGGTTTTAGAATCTTACTAAATATCTCTCCATAGGATTAGTGAGGTTGGAAGGGAGCTCTGGAGACCAAATAGTCCTTGCTTGGAGCAGGGTCAGCTGTGGTAGGATGCTCAGGATCATGCTGGATTTTTCATATTTCCAAGAATGGAGACTTCATACCCTCCCTCAGCCTCCTGTTGCAGGGTTTGACCCCTTGTGAGCACTTGTTACGTCTCTGGCAGGACACAGGAAGTGTTTTGAACCTGCAGGCAGTTTTCATTTTGAGTCTTGTTGTATCCTCTGTACTGCAGCTGTTCCTGTGGTCTCACTCCCAGGTCCTGTCATCCATGGTATTCCCTTCTCCAGGAAAGCTATTTTTGTGTCTCAGTGGTGGTTGTTAAAACAGTGCTGTCATTGACGGTCACGACTTTAGTAATTTAGTTTAGTTCACTAGGCCGCTGATCTGGAGGGAAATTTCCAATGGGCAGATCCTGTAATTATTTTGGAAAGACCCAGTCGATGGGCTCTGTCTGATCAAGACCTGGAACCTTCACCTGGTTTCACTTTATTAAGTGGATCGAGTGTGTGTGAGTGACAGTCATAAGTCTGTTTGTATTAAGGTCCAGCCAAGCTCACATCCTCACCATGGTGGCATCGTAACGAATTGTGCAGCAAGGTCTGAGGGATGAGGAGTCTTCTCCAAATGTTTGCAATAGGAACTGAGTTGTGGTGGGCTCTTACTTCAAACATTGCATAGAGCTGTAAGACAAAGTGTCATTTAACTGAGTTCACAAACTAAAAAACGCTGTAATTTTTGTCGATTTTTAGCCAAATACCATGTGTTTGGACATTCATTGAGGTGGAGAAACTCATTAACATTCCACAACAGAAGAAACACAAAATTTAGCATTGCAATGTAATACTTCAATACCATCATAGAATCGTAGAATAAAATCATGGGAAGAGTTGGGTTGGCAGGGACCTTAAAACCATCCAGTTCCAACTCCCTGCCATGGACAGGGACATCTCCCGCTAGACCAGGTTGCTCAGAGCCCCATCCAGCCTGGCCCTGTCAAAGCAGAACACTCTAACTGACCATATAAAAGTGTTGAGACCTTGCAAAAAGTAAATTCTCTCTTTCGTTTTAAAATCTCAGATGGTCTCAGAATTGGGTAAAAACCCCCTCTTTTACCCTCGCAGTGTTTTGAGTGATAAGTTTAAACTGCTTTTCGAATGAGATCTCAGCATGAGGTGTGACTTTTCCTTTCCAGAGGTTCAAAGTCCTTAAAGCCTCATGTGCACCACATTTTTTACCCTCCAGAAAACAAACTTCCTGGCTGTTTGGCTAAGACAGGTGGTAACTAAAGCACTTCAGCTGCCTTGCCAAGCTAATGGCATTGTGTGAGTGGTGGCCTCATTCCTCGTGAGTGGTAGTGGCTGGAGAAAGCAGTTACTGCCTTCTGGATACTCCCATTTGACAGGGAATGTCACCCATTGCCACGCTGCCTTTGTCTCCTGCCTGGAGCCTGGAGATTTAGGCTGGTTTCTTAATAGCTTTGCTGTAATCCACACTTGTCATTGTGATGTGTATCTGGGAGGCAGGTATTAAGTATTAATAAACCTGCTATTTAGCTTGGGTTTGCAAGGTAGGGAGGATTGAGATCCTTATTTGTCAAGGCATTTAAAAGAGTGTTAAAAGTCCCATTAAAATTAGTTGAACTACTCACATGCATAGAGATAAGGCTTTATCTAGACTGAGGCCAGTACTCAGTGCTTGACAGAATATAACCCGAAATATATTGTCTCTGTATTTCCACATGCTCTAGATTTGCACATTAAATTAATCAGTCATCCTTACAAGATTGCAGATTGTAATAAAGCATTTAGTATCAAAAAGTCTTAACTTTTATATCTTACACAAGCATCCTGAAAACTTAAAGTTATTAGATAATTTTGAAAAAATTTATGTTGTTTACATATGGCATAGAGCAGCTGTGGTCTGTGGGTTTGAATTTCTACATCTCTTACTGACAAAATACAACATGTATTTGGATCCGGAAAATGTTATTTCATCCTCCTTTCCCATCCAAGAAAAAAAAAAGAGAACTCAGAAAATAACAATACAATTCAACAAGACAATTCAAAGAAAAAGTAGATATTGCTGCAGAAGTGCTCAGTTATTTTGTAAAGTGACATTGTGCTTTTCCCGTGCAACAGTAGATTTCATCAGTCATTAAGAATTACACAAGTACCTGTTCGTTCTTTCTTAAAAAAAAAAAAGATGCATTGCAGGCCAACAGAAATAAATGTAAGCCAAGATTTGATGGAACACTCCCCTACCAGCTCGTGTGAAAGATTTACAGAAGTCCCCTCACTTATTCAGGTGGAGATCGCGCTGATTCTGTTCCAAGGCTAGAGTCATCAACAAGGCAGGCACTTGGACCTGAGGCAAACATAGCTCGTAGGTCTGCAGTTGGGCTGGGAAGTTCAGAAAGTCACATGAAATGCCCCAGAACGTCTGCCTAAGCAGATAGCTCAAATCTCATAAATTGTGCAGCAGGAACGGGGGAAGAAGATGAACCGCTGCTGATGGAGTTTAAGTTGCTGAGTCATTTCCTTGTGTGTAGCACTGCTTTGGGTTTGGATTTCTATTTATTTTATTTGCTTATGCATTTTGAATGCGATCCTTCCAGATAATTTTATTATGAAACAGCAGTGCAGTGAATCAAGTTAAATCCCACACAGCCCATGATTTGGGTTCTGAACCAAATTTTCCCAAGATTGTGAACTTAGGGTCCCACTTCAGGGAGATCATTAATTTAAACATTAGATTTGTCCTTGAATACTGATGTTAAATTAGAATTTCCTGGAAAGTGCCACAAAAAGTCTGAAGCCTGAAAAATAAGGTAAATTAATTGAAGGGAAAACTGCTTTCTCGTAAAGCAGAAAAATTTCTTTTCTTCATTTATACCTTGTGCTTGTAATTTTAATTTCCTGCTTTCCAAACAAACTGTGTTATCAGAGTTTTGAGTCTACTGTGCTTGGTTTCTTGTGATGAAGATAACACTTCCTGACCATACACTTGACTGCAACAAAATAACTAAAGCCAATAAATTTGAATAAGGAGAAAATTAATGATGTTATTTACTGCTTTTCATTAGGGGCATTAAAACAGATGTGCATCAAGGAAAAAAAGATTAATTAATAGAGGCTAACAAGTGCAACATTAAAATGAAAGCAATTTAAAAAATATTTAGTTGCAAATAGCTTATAATGGAATATTTAATTTTAAAAAAAGCAACCAATTTAAAAAGCATGGAAAAAATTAAACTAAATTACAATCAACCTGATGACTTCCAGCAATTAAAAGCCTAAACTGTAGGTCCCATCTGCCTAATAAATATTATGTCAGAACAGTGTGGGGCAACAATATAAATGATGTGGGTTTAAGAATTCAGCCATCAGCTTCCTGGCTCTTTCTCAGTGCTCCTCATAGAAGGTATGATCCTTCTTTGGAAAAAAAAAACAAAACAGAAACTATTTATTCTAGTTGGATGGCTTTGTTTTAAACAAGAAAGGTTTCAGCTCTCTGGTAGATGCTGGGGTGGTCTTAGGGAAGATATTGAGCTCTATCTTTTTATTATTAAGAATAACTTACCTGAGGGAAGTGGAATGAAGTTAAAGCATGGAATAGGTGAGTCTGCAGTGACCTTTTGATAGGTGGTAACTAATAACATGAACAGGTTGGTAGTTTGCAGGCAGTTGGTGCAGTAAAATTGGGATGGGGGGTTACAACCCATATTTGAGAAGTAGAGGAACAGCAGCTCTTCCATGAGGCCTGCATTAGTTGTGGAAATCCATTTCTTCCTGAGGGTAAGCCTGCAATATAATCAGAAGTTTCAGGCTATTTTACTCAAAGTTTTCTGTTTATGTTTTTTCCCCCTCTTCCCTGACCTTGGACAGGAGGTTGGAGCCAATTAAGTGTATTCCTCTTTTCCACTGTGAATCCTTTAGTGTTGAGGAAATTTGGTTTGGTTGAGGTTTTCAAAACTTTTTGGTTTCATTTTTCAACTTTTCATTCCATGCGTGTTTTCTGATTCGACCTGGCAGAATTATGGCATTAAAATTTCCACAATGAGAGAGTTTTTGATGTGGCAGTTATAAAATCTTTTCTTAGTGAGGTTTCATACTGTAGAAATCGGTACTGGAAAATGCTCCTCCAGGTAAAGAGTGTCCCTACTTTTCTGTTCTTATCTCTGTAATAATTAAATGTTAGCTAACTCTGTTTGACAGAAGCATTGGGAATGCTGCCTGTGACCCATCAATGCCAGTGGAAAGCCCATCACTTATTGTGTGAGCTTTAAACAAATCCCGTGTTCGGGAGAGCATCCTTGTCCATGCAGGCACCAAGAGTGAACTTGCATTTAACCACAGAAAAATAATTTCGTTTGCCATGTCTGAGACTTCCCTCTACATCAAACTCTCACAAGTTATTATTTGGGTGAATTTTGGGTCTAGTGAAGGACAGAGCTTCTGGAGGTTTTAGTGGTGCACAGCCAGGTAGCAGCTGTTGAAGGTGACAGCAGAAGGGTGACATGCTCCTTGAGACTGTCTCAGTGAATTCCCGCTGGTGCCAAAACCACCACCACGTCTTTCCTTTGCAGTTTCAGCCAGAATGAAACAAATCTCCAAGGCTTGGAGTGTATCTGTAGCTTATTTCTTCTTAGTGGGGAAGGAATAAACACTTTGAAGGAGTAGTTTTGACAGGAGTAGTTTTGTACCACCGAATGATGGTATAAGGGAGTGGATGGCTGGAGTTTGTTTTCATTTTCTTCCTTGGGAAGAATAGGGGGAGAGGTTAAGAGAAACAAGGGAGCTTTTAAAAATAACATCTAATATGTGATTCAGTAGCCAGCCTCAAATCCTTACTATACATATATATATATATAATTCAAAATAAACAAAACTGACATGATTCACAGTGTTCAATAACTGCAGTGCAAGGTCAATTAGCCTCAGTACAAATTGCAAACACTTGCAGACATATAACAGAACCCCTGAACAAAGCAGCTCATGGGCAGATTGAGCAACATAACTCACATGTATGTGTTTACCAGCATGCTTTCTGAGTTAATTCCAAGACCGTCGGAAAAGTTTGGGACCTAGAAGCAGCAACAGCAGAAAAACAAGTCACGTGTTTTGAGACTTCCACTGCTTTTCTCACTCCAGCGCCTTGACAGTGTTTAACCCCTTGGGATCAGACAAAGTGTATTTCAGCTTTTGCCGGACCTTGGAAGTGAGTTAAGGTGGCTTTTTCACCCTGTTTCCATCCATTTTCTTCACTTGCACTGCAATTCCCAGTGTGGATTCACATTTCAGTTTGGATGCCACGTGAGGCATCAGTTGCCACGTGCAATACAATGGCAATTACAGTAATTATTGTGGTCCTGCTCCTGGGCTGAAATCTCAGGAATCCAAGAGCAAAGGCAGAAAATACATGATTTTTGCTGGTTTGCTGGTTTTATTGACCGTGACTAGGCAACACAGTGCTTCGAAGGGTGGGAGATTACTCTTTCAGTCTTAATTTTGGTCAGAACCCAATCATAGCACAGGAGCACTTATGAATGGATGAGCAGCATCAAGCATCAATCTTTGCTAACAGTTTATCAGTGGTAAAAAGTAACCCCCTAGTCATAGATTTGAGCTGGAATAGTATTGGGATTGAGACTTGCCACAGTGGAAATACAAAAGAAAAAAGAATTGCTATTAACATTTCGAGGGAATGAAGAGCATGCATGTAGGCATGACACGGATCCATCAGCCATTGCAGCAGGCATTAATTTAACTTTCTGCAACACTTGGATAACTTGGATATAAGCCTGGTGTGCAAAATCACACGGACATCTGTTTAACCCTGCCTGCTAAAATGGAATAGCAATTCTTTCCAGCACCTCAATCAGCTCTATCAGGTTATTAAATGCAGGCTGGTGATGCCAGGAGCTGCTCTGTTGCACAAACTGATACATTTAAAAAATGAACACAATTCATGTCAGCATCTATTGGAAATACCCAGAATGTTTTTTCCAGCTATCACTTGTCTGTGTGTTTATGAATACGTTTATGGGGGTTTGTTCTTTTTTTGGCAGAAGGGAGTGCACTTTTGATTATCCACATTTCCATGAAAACAAGATTTCAGTCATACCTGGGGAATAGAACACATCTATTATTCTATCCAGTATGAGCAAAGCTGGGGGTGTTGTTTATGGCAGAGAGAGAGTAAGTGTGAAGTGCTTTGATTTAGGGGCATGAGAGGAGGGGTTGGGGGGTCTGAGGGCATATTTTGTTTTGCAGAATTATTTCAGGGTACAGAGGAGGAGAGGAGCTATTCCAAACTGAGTCTAACTGTAGCACCAACTTCCAGTTCTAATTTATTGCACAGTTCGACTGAATATTTCACTGTGAAGATACCAACGAGCTGGATCTTCATCTTCTTGAAGGCAGTAGAAACATGTGTCCACAAAGGCCAGTGCCCACAGGAGCTGATTTATTTGGTGAGAGAAGCAGGGAAGGAGGTGGAAAAGAGAAGTAAAGAAAATATGAGTAATGTTGCCAGATTTTGCCCTCTAGGTCAAGTAATTACGTGAAAACCTTGACTATCTATTTTTCTACCTGTGTCTCTAATTATCTTTTGCTCATTTAAGTATGTCTGTGTTTATAACCATGAAAGCCTTAATCTGGAATACTATCATATCATGATCATAAGTTCGTGGTACTGCTCAGAAGCCAAATTAATGCATTTCAGCATTACAATCACTGTATGTATACACAAATATACATCCTTTGGATAGAAACCTGACTTAGGGACTTCTGAATTCTCAGTTTGGCAACAGCTTGATAAGATTAGGATGAGAGAGCCTTTTTGCAGCTGTACCCCATTTAACCAGTGCCTGCTGAAAGACTCTGTGAGGACTGCCTGTGAGAGGTTCCCAGAACCTTTTGCTAGTTCAGTCCCAGAAGAAAGTAGGCAAAGAAATGCTAAGTACCTCCAAAAATTGGTCTCTGAGACTGACTTAAAAAAGCCATCCCTGAAAGGCCCCTCTGAAATGCACTGGAGATTCAAAGGGCTGGGGCTGGGGGAGGGGAATGAGGTGGAGCAGGAGGAGGGTGTGCAATGCAAACAGAAACGGGAGCAGAAATACAGCCAGGAGGGGAAATTTTGAAAGTGAGAAGAAATAAATGCTTGATCTTGCAGTGTCAAAGAATAGAGGAGTCAATGAGGAGATCTGAGAATTTCTAAAGACTTCCTAATCTTCAAAGACTTAAAAAAATATTAAGGGTTGGGAACTTTTTTTTAGCATTTACAACGTTATATGAGACAGAGCAGATATAAAAAGTGTTTAGGCACATATAAAATAAAAATATTTAAAATAAAATCAAAACAGCACTCAGGGTCCTTCTGAAAAGCAGCCTGCCACCTCCAGGTAAGAAGACAAGGCTGAGTTTTATCATCTTACCCAAGATGAATAATATTTCACAGTTTAAGCACAGCCCAGTGGCAATTTAGAGCAGAAGGACAGTTACCTCCCCTGTGAGAGTGACACCTGTCAAGTGACAGTGACCTGCACAGCCCTGGGAGAGAAGCCAAGCACAGAACCAGAATGTTCTAACAGAATATCCCCATAGCACATCAAACAAAGCTAAATCCCTCATTAGCATGCCTTCACTTCCGTTTTGCCATTGACATTTCTGGTCCCAAAGGAGTTATAATAAAACAACACACTGTAAACTGCCCCAGTTTTGTTACTGTTTTTATTGCTAATCCTGTTTGGAAGGAATTTGTGCTTGACCTTTAACTGGGTAGGTTTACAGTCAGGTCTCAAGGAGCTGACAATTAGCAGCTAATCAATAAAGAGCATCATTGTTTCAGTAGTGCCTTTTCTGCAAGGTTTAGACTTTCACTGGTCTCCAAATAGCTGTAGTTTAGGTTGTATCAATGCCTTGAAGGTGGGCAGAATGTAGAGCAGAAAGCAGCACTGATTCTGCTTGGCTGCCCAGCTTGACCAGTCAGAGGAAGGTAGTAAATGTTACTTTCAGATCTACTGCCTTATTTTCCTTGCCTTAGAGGAAAATAGGCTTTTCAGACTGTGTTGATGCACTTCATCCTCTGAAATCCAGCCCTGTGTTAGGAAGACTGAACGTGAACACTGAATTCATACATACCACATATTAAAATGAAAATCTTATTGTGGTAGATGGTAAAAAAACTAATACTGTCCCATGCAAGCTGTCATCATGAAATCGTTGTGTTCAAAAAAGTGCAATGAACAGCACTGGGGGATTTGAAAAACATCTAGAGCTTGAGCTCATGTAAACTTAATAGAAGTCTAGGGCAATTTATGTTTGGCAGGCCCCAAACTCTCAGTGACTATGGTCTAGATTTCTCTAAGCTGATATTTTGATGGTAAATGTCCCTGGAAAAACCTCCTACTTCAGAAGGTTTCTCTGAGTGTAAAGCTCCCAAAAGGGAAGGAACACTCAAGAACTTGCAATAAGAGAGAGTTCTTCACGGAGAGCTACTGGCGAGGATAAATAGCTTTGTCTTTAAATTACTCAGTTCGAACCACTACCAAAGTCCTTCCTGCAATGTGGAAATGTCCCTTCTCTCCCACACAGTCTCACATGTGACTCACAGGATTGATAGACTGCCTTTTATTGGTTTTAAGCCAACCCATAATTGAACATGGTGTATTGCAGTTTTAGATGAGAGGTCAATCTATTTGCCAAGTAATTGTCTAAGAATTACAGGAACAGTAAAACACAAAGTTGTACAGTTTGTAACATACAGGTTCTGACTGGTAAGAAATGTTTTTGCATTTAATTGACATTTAACAAAATAATTACAAGTCCTTCAGGATAATTAGAATACACGCTGTATTTGCAAAGTGCTTAAAATACTAGTTGACCTTTAGTAAGTGTGTTAATCAATAACAAACATATAACTTGCTATTATGCCAATTAGATGCCTGTGTGTTTCATTCAGATGCTTAAAGGTGAAGGTTAAGTCATGTTAAATCATTGCCCTGTCAGGATGGGCATTTGGCTCTGATGTGCTGCTTCCAGAGAACACAAGCAAAATATCCTCTGAAATGCCCCAGGGATCTGCCTGATCCAGTTTTTAATTTGCAGCAGAGATTTTAGAGGCTTGTACTCCTGTGAGTTGCAGTCATAGAACTCCTTCCCAAGATGCAGAGTTCTGAAGAGGTGATCCCTCTTTTGTCTCTCCAGAAATGTTAATGAACTGAAGGGTGTCTGTGCTGAATGGTGCTTCTCCTGCAATAGCTTCCAACATCCAGAAAAATAAAATTACCTTGGATATAAGGCATCTTCCACCAAAAAGATGAATATCCTCTCCCAAGATAGAGATACCATGATGTTTTATATGTACTAATGAGTTCATACAATAAAGGTCAGTGTAGAGTCAAAAAATATTTGTGTTTTGTTCTGCTTTTCTGAAACACTTGGTGCATGACCTCAAAAGTAAGAGGTGGAAATGTTTGCTAGTTGCAATCAAAAGTTGTAGATTTTCTGCCAAATGTAGTCAGGTAGTTGAAAAGGAAAGCAAATACTATTTTTCTTTCTGCTCTTGTAGGAATTGTTTCCAAGTTGTTATCTTTGCAAAAAAATCTATTCCCAACACAAGTGATCTAAGAACAGAACAGCGACTCATATGATGTAAATCAGCATTGCTCCACTAAGCTATAACTGTTCTATTTTGTTCAAGAGCTGATCAAATGTATTTGAGAAAGGTGCAGTAAATTAATATGGCAATTCTCTCTCTTTTTCAAGAGTAATATGCCTCTGACTTTGCATAAAGGTCAATGAAGTGTTAAATTGAGGGTGATTAAATACATAGTGTGAAGGTAATGATTCTAAGGGAGAAGATATGAATGAGGATGCAATAAAAATAAGGTAATCATTGAATGATAAAAACACCTTCTGATATACAGAGCCCAAAGCTGTAGTGACACATGTGCAGGGAAAATACCTAACAAAACTCTTTCCCTGCCATGTAATTGAGGTTTCTATAGTCCTATGAGAAGTATTTTGTAATTTTCAGTATTGGCTCTGTATACCTGGAACTCACATAGTTAGAAATTTTAAAGAGTCGAGTAACTCAGAACTGGTTTTTAATAATATTATCCCCAGGCCCAGAGCTTCCAAGAGAATTCTTTTTCATAGCTATATGCTTATCTAAAGATTTCTGTTCCTGTTCCTGCCTTTACATTGCCATCACAATGCAACTAGGCAAGATGCTTATCTTTAATTTGCTAAGAACATGCAAATCAGGGTATTTTTCAAGTGACATGTAAATTACAACCATTATAAAGCAATTTTTTTTTGTTCAGTTTCAGTATGGACTAGATTTTACTAAGAAAATAAGGAGCTCTGTGTTCCCAGTTAATACTGAAGCCATTCTGGTCTGCAGGTCCCCATGATGCTCCTACACAAAGTTATGACAAGGTACAGTTCTTCACGTTCACTTGTTATATTCATCCTTTACATTCTAAAACATGGCACAGACAAGAAATCAGACCATCAATATCTACATTACCCATGTGAAATAAAACCTGATTTTGCAGATATTGTCTTCTGAATAAAACATTGCTCCCAAGTTGTAATTTAATTCCCCAGCAGGTAAACAGGGAATCCTGCAACAGAGCTGATGAAACTAAAGTGAGACTCACATCAATAAAAACTGTCCCTAAAATATTCTTAAAGTGGAGTAGTACACCTTGGGTTTAGAATAAACAGAAGTAGAGATTTATAGTCACTGAGAAGTCGATGATGAAAAAGTTGAGAGATTTTATGAGCCCTGAGGCAACAAAATGCCAAAATATCACTCAGGCCATTTGAAAATGGAAGCTCAGAAATCACTCTCAAAGAGGGCTGTTGATTTTCCATGTTAATAATTGATAAAATAATGTACAGACAGCTGTAGATGTAGCTGCCAAAAGCTGTGAAGCTGCATTAATATATCCTGCATTGCTTTGATGTGAAGATTTAAAATGTCACACACACACACACTGGAAAGTTTTATGCAGAAAAAGCTCCTAATGATCCATTCATGAGGAGGTCCCAGTGACTTGATCTTTATGAATCACTGGTGTGTAAGGTGGAGCACAGTCCTAAGGGTGACATTTCTCGGTAGAGTGACTTTGCAGTTTTTCTTCCTGCTTCTGAATTGGATCATCTTGCATTTGATTTTTCTTCTCTTATGGGAGTCCCGTCATTCCCATTTCCCTAATACAGCTTTGATATATCTGGAAGAATGGGTGGAGTGCAGAAAGAGGAAATACTGTTCTCTGCTGGCTGGAAAACTTGCCTAAGCAACTTGGATTTTTTTTTTTTTTTTTTCCATAGCCTGTAAGTTTCCTGCGTGTGGAGGCATCTGGAGGAGCAAACAGAGCAAACAGCAATTACAGATCACAACCACTGGCAGGATTTGCTGGGCATCTCCTGTGCCCCTAAAGCTCAGACCTTGTGGCCCTTTGTCACACAGATGTCACTGGCTGAAAAAGCTCCACTGCTTTCCAGAGTGTTACACCTGTAGAAAGAGACCCAACTCTTTTACAAAGCTTTGCGATGAGCAAGTGCTACCTCCCTTTGTACTTGGGGTTGCTGTTTTTCACCCTGTGATGTGGCTGATACTTGAGTTTTCAGCTTTGCAAGCTCTTTGCAGAGGGCAGGACAGAGAGGGACCAATAGTGTGTGGCTGCAGCCTTCCTTTAGCTAGAAAAACTCGGCTTTTCGTACACTCAACACCATGGCCACCAGTCTGGAAATAGAACACTGGAAACAGTGTCAGAGGGTACAGATTTACTTTAGATAAAATAAGGAACTAGAACCAAAGCAGGAAGTGTTTTGTCTTCTCTGTCCATGGTAGCACAGGCAGTGCTTTGGCATTTGAGGGATCTATTTGCTTAGGGCCTAGCAGAGTTTGGGGACTTGGCAGGTTTTGGAGACTTCAACCTGTGAAATACTGATAAGATTAAAATACACATGTGGGGTTTTTTTCTGAGACTGATCTACTTAATGCCCAAAAATTAATAGAGTAAGGTTGGTGTGTATGCAAACATGGCACTTTGCTGAGTTTTTAAGTCAATTTTCTACAATAAATAAATTCACTTTTTAAGTTGTGACATTGGCTCATTGAGGCTGTGGGATTTTTGTGTGTGAGCTTTTATTTGGGTGACGCAAGCTGGGTAGATGTTTCAATACAGAGGGAACAGAAATAAGCCATTCCCGAGTCCAAATTACCCTTATTTTCAGTATTTACACTGTCCCAAGCTCCAGGACAAATCCATTTTACAATATAAAAGAGTGAAAGCTCCAAATGAAAAGTTTGTTCCCTGCTTTGCATATTAAACTCTTAGTTTAAATTCTGGCTTTTCCACATGGCATATATTAAAATAAATGAAAATATATTAGGTCTGATTCTCCTCTCAGCAAGACAGATTTCCCAATTGTGCAATTCCAATGCTTGCAATAATGGCTTTGCTAGCTCAAATTGCATAGAAGAAAAGAAAAATCAAATCACAAAATATTTATGTTTAAAACTGTTCAAGAGCCTAATGGCTCACAAGGATGACTGAAACAATGTAATAGCCCATAAAGTGTTCTTTGGCACTACTTTTTACTTGTTTATTTAGTGATCCTGTCAAAATAGAAATATTGGTGGACCTTGTAAGGTTTTGGGCTATTCAGAAATGTACAGCAAGCATCTTTTCAGATCTTCCATAAGGAAAGCATTTATTACAGTTATTTTGGTGACATCCTGTGGAACTGTAAATTATACTGTAGTTATGTCAAAGGCATGCTGAAATAAAATTACAGAAAATAAGATATAAAATGAAAGGCTCAGCCTTTCTGTCTGTAAGTCTGTAGACTGCTATGGGAGTTCCTTTATGGCCAGCAGAGGTCAATGTGGTGATAAACTGAAGCTCGCTGGGAATCCAAACCAAGCCTGGCCACCTTCAGAATGAAGGCAGAGCAACCACTTACATCCCCAGTGCCAGACTCAGCTGTGCTCTCCCAGTCAAGTGGAGCATTGGTTTAATTTCTTTGGACAACTGCTCAAAAACCAGTTTTGTTTGTCCACACAGTCAACACTGGTTTAACTGTAGTTAAAAATGCTTCATGACTCCTATGGCGTAGAACATCACTTGGCTTTTCTTTTTCCATTTCTCCTCATCCTCAGCTCCTGCAGATATGATGGGCTTTCTTTTCACCCACGTGCAAAATAATTAATGTAGGCTTTTGTATCCAGTGCCAGTCAGATTTTCTCTCCAGACTGATCCAGGGAACTCCCTGTTGTGCTGTTTGTGTTACATGTCATTGCAAAGAGTGGATGTTTCACTGATGTTAATGATGTAGGAAACAGCAGCAACGAATGGTGGTTAACACTTTGCAGGTGGATAACTTGTCCTCTAAGTAGTTCTATTTAGTCTTTTACTGTCATGTTTGAACACTCTATTGATTTTCTTTAAGTTCATCATATTGTTTAGCTGTTTCTTTACTGTACATGATGTTTGAGTATTGCTATATTGATTTCCCAACAAGACATTTTAGTTTCAAAATATTAATGACTCTAAGTACTGCTACACACGGTTTTTGTTTCATAAAATCAATCAACAACAGCCAAGGAATAGAAAATCTTCCTACCCTTCTTGCCTTTTGTTTGGAGTCATTAATCTGAAGCATTGGTTAAGAGCAGACTTCTTCCAATGAAGAAGATCAAAGTGTCAAAAAATTGGTTAGGAAGTTGTTATCTGTGTGAGATGTCTGGAGTTGGGGTATGGACACCTGTCACCTCAGTGAGGAGTCACTGTACACTGAAGCTCAGAGCTGTTCTGCCACAGGCATCCAAGAATTGTGCTGAGAATTGTCACCTAGGCACAGGCTGGAGTAGCTGTAGCAGTGATCCCATGTGCTTCCCTCCAGCTAAATGGCTTCATGGCACTGTTTCCAGCATTAACGGAAAGCCTACATTTGTCTCAAACTCTGAAAAAAAAAAGGAAATTATATTTTGATTTTATCACTCCACATCTGTGCCCCTCTCCTTAGCAGGGCTTCCACTTGACTTAGGCAATTTGTCACCTCCTGGAACTGGAGATACCCAGTGGACTTCCTGCAGCATTATTCTGTCCCATGGCTGTTAGCCCTGTGCTGGGGCTCTCCAGGGAATAACTGCCAATAAAGAGCATTAAAGCAGTAGTAGACCCCCTCTCAATTCTCTTTCCCTTACTGCTGATCTCTGCTTCCTCAGATAAGAAAGTGGTCATATGCACAGAAAGGAACTGTTCCCTACTGTTGAATATTTCATACGAGTTTCCTGTTGAAAGACTGGTTTTTGCCACAGCTCTCTGACTTTATTTGTTGTCAAGATGCACATGCACATTGTGTTTTCAAAATGTAAATATTAATATTTGCTCTTTTGTCTGTGTTGGAGAGCTCTGACTCTGCCGTGTCATGAGCCCTGTTTTCTACAAGAATCTGAAACTTGCAAGCAAAGAAATGTTCAGGTTGAAATTGCTATTCAGTTCAATCCTCTTGAGGAGTTCTCACACCTCTCCATGTAAGGTTGGCATAAATTCTTAGTCTTAGACCAACATTATGCAATTCACACAGGGCGGTAAGCACCATAAGTAGATAAAATATACTACAGAAGACACCCAGACTAAAATAAGATTTTTATACTGATTTATCTACACCAGTAATTGTGCATCTTGAGATTTTTTTTTTGAAC
Source organism: Cnemophilus loriae (assembly GCA_013397755.1). Lineage (NCBI taxonomy): Eukaryota > Metazoa > Chordata > Aves > Passeriformes > Corvidae > Cnemophilus > Cnemophilus loriae. Next base: position 103,852 of record VZTF01002638.1, read on the forward strand.
CTGTACAGTATAGTTTTGGTTTAGCATAATAACATATTTTCATTCCAATACAGAAATTTTTGCACAATAGGTTGTCTGACACCAGCTGTCACAAGGGACTAAACCAGGAGAACGTCTCTTGCTTCAATTTATAAACACCAGACTCTGTTCTTAATTATCGTATAATAAGTACACTAAGCCTGCAACCTTGGGAAGTTTGGGGAATATATTTGACTTCAATCACACCCAGTGTATCAGTTTTATTTAATTATTGGAAGCATCACTCATGGGGATGTGTTTGTTGTACCCACTGTTAATACAAGGGCTGTTCCTTACAATTCAGACTTGGAAGGTTCCTTCAGAAGGGAGTGGTACCTTAAGGAAAATCTCCCAAAGAGAGATTGGTATGTGACTTTCTGATGTAACAATTCAGATATAAAGTTTTTGACCCAGGATTGCCCATCATGCTGCTGGTGTCCCTCTGTTCCTGTCTAATGACCCCAAAGTGTTCTAAATTTTCCAATGTTCTGCTGCAGGCTTCTATAAAATACCTTTCTAGCTTTTGTCCTGGCATTTGGCATTAGCAGAAACTGTTGTGAAGCCAGGACAGAAGCCCCCTGGAGCAGTGAGCTGAACTCTAGGAGGACTAAACCAAGTCATTCCAAAGTGCTGCTCTTGCTGAAGGAGCATTCTCAACTTACAGTGCTCCAATTACACATAAAGTCATTGGCGCTCACAAATTTTCCAGTTATATTTTCAAGGGTATAATGTGCACTTCAGCAGACTCTTCGTCTGACACTGACCTTCATTGCATCCAACTCCAAGTCAGTAGAGCGGGGGTGACTTGAGATCAGGGCAGGACCAGGGGGACAGCAGCTGCAAAAGTCATTGAGGTCATTCAAATAAGCCTGCTGTAAACTTGCAGATCAGTTTGTAGCTCACAGTGCTGCTGATTTGGGGGATGTTTGCTTTTTAAACAGCTTGTGTGATTGCAAGTACCATAAATAATCTTTTCAAAATTAAAAATTGCTCTTTTTGCTTTTTTCCCTCTGTTTTAGTGTTGCTGAATGCTCCTTCTGGATGCTGCCAGCCCAGCAAAGCTCTTTCCAAACCTGCCAGGGGATGGGGCATCCACCAACACTTCGGCTCAGCCTGTGCAGCAATGCCGCCTTCAACCAGACGTGCACAGCAAAGTGGTACTGTGTCACCCCACCCTGCAGAAAAGTTTTTTACTTGTTTGTCCTTGTTTAGTCCTCAGCTGTTAACCATAGATTATTTTTTTCCTAATAGCTCTGTGGAACCTGAGGGGCAACACCCACTGGCATCTGTCTGCTGACTTAGATCAAATTTTAGTTCCAAATATATTTACTGTCACTTCTTTTATATGGGACTTGTAAATCTTTTCATGTAGAAACAGTGTGGAACTAAAGGTCTAAACTCTCCCTTTGATGTCAGTAAGAACTTCCTGCTTGGTTGGATTGCTCTGTAATATTATATATCCACTGGAAATAAAAAAAGCCTTGATAATGGGTTGTTAGAAACTTAATAGGAATTTTTAAATTAAACTTGAAGTGAGCCTAAACTTGAAGATAAACTGGTATAATAAGCTCTGCTGTAGGCTTGTGGAAACATGCATAAATATGCATAAATGATGAAATCAAAAGTAAAAGTTTTCTAGATATCCCCATTTGTGTGCAACAGGTTTTGTCACTCAGCTATATGTGTGATTTAAATCTTAAATTATCTGAGGATGCCATATGGTTTCAGTGTATATCCAAAACATTGCAGCCCTCACTGAGGAAAAGGTATTAAGGAAATTTTATTCTTGGTTTATTGCAGTATTTCTCTTGAGTGGTGAATACATTTGGAGCTGCCCTGGAATGTTGTGCTGTCAGGAATAGAAATAGATACGTTGGTCTATTCCTTATATATGAGACCCACAAGGGAAAACCCCACAAACCAAAACAACCCATCATTTTGGGAGTGGTAACTATTCTGTGTCGTACTAATGCCTCTCTCCAGACTCTCATCAAGTCCTGGATTTCAAAGATAATCACTGAGAAGTGTACAGAGTATTTATTATTTTCTGGTAAGCGTATGTGATAATCATCTCACTTGGTCAGATCCTTTTGTCTCAACATTTTTAAGGTCATTTCCAGAATCTTTCCATATTTCAAGGTATGCAGATTTTTATGTAACACCCTAATGTTTTCACATACAAAATTTCATTCATGCTTTTATATATTGATCTTCATGATTTTGTGCATATAATGAGATAAATCCTTGTTTTCCTTCCTTACTGGAAATCCCAGATAGCATCAAGAACACAATCTGGGATAAATTTCCTTGTTCCAAAGACACAATGGTCTTGTGCAGTGCCATAGACCTTAATGCAATTCCTAAATTAATGCAGGCTCACTGCAAAAATGCATTAACTGAAGATTTTCCAAAATGCCGATTTCACAGTAATATGAATTGATTAACACTTAAATGAAGGAAATGATAATTCTGTGCACTGGGGCTCTGATGTTTACACTGCATCATATGCTGCGTGGTTTATGCCATCTCTAACCACTCTCTATATTTTCTGTTCCTCAATTTTTTCTGCACTCTCAAAGATCTGAATATGCTCTTTCTTATTAAGAGTCAGTGTTTAAGCTGTCATCTCTTCATATAGCAACAGCAAAGGGGAAGAGAGAGAAAAATAAGAGCAATACTATCTTCTTGTATAGCATCTTTTATCTCAGTCTCCAAAGCCAAACATCATTAATGAGATGTGACCGTTGGTTTTATTTCTGACCCACATCCAGGCTGCCTTTTCTTCTGATCCTACTCAAGGTAATTAGGGAAAGATGGGTGGCCAGGAAGAAGGTGACTCAGATGTTTGCAGGAGCACTGCTGAGAACTTATTTTTTCCAATTTCCCTTCTGCTATGAGGTAAGTGTCCTTTCCTAGAAATGTCCTTTTGGGTGGGGCATAAAATTCAGAATCTAAGGCATTAGATTAGTCATTAAATATATGCAGATTATTTTCTAAGAGCCAGGTTCCATCCATTTACTTCCATTTCAGCTTCTGATGTACTTCCACAGTTTAAATGAATACAACATGCTCCCTTCCAGGCCCTAATTAATGTGTAGTTGTTTAGTTTTGTTGTGAGATGTTGATACAGTCTCTGATCTTGTCTGGAGGATCAGCTGTGATTTCTGCCTCTGTGATGCAGCAAAGCTTACACAGGTAGCAGAATATTTTGAATTCTTTTGCTCAGTAGTATGGGTCCTTCCAGCTCTGAGTCTGCTCGAGTACCAAAATATATCAGGATGTGTTCAGTCACAGTGATTATGGCGTTTTCCCTCGTGGCAGTGGGTCTACCCCTGTGCTTTCAGCATGGTGATGTAATTTTTTGCACAGATAAACTGAAGCAGAGCATCTTAACTGAATTGATCCTGGCAGATATTCCAAGATAATGATGGTCTTTGAGTACAGCACCGACATCTTCACCTCCTTACCTCTGCTGTTAGGAGGAAACACAACTCATGCTGAGCAAACCTTTCCTCTGATGGGACTCTAGCTATTGATATTGTCATTATCAATATTAGTTATTGATGCAGTTTGTCAGATTCCCACCTTGCTTTGATTTTACCCAGTGAACTAAGGACACAGAGGATGTTTCCAGGCAATGCAAGTTTGTCTGCCAGCCCTCATGTGCTTTAGAAATGGCTTGTGGTTGTTCTTCCAGTGCAGTCCATGTTCTGCAGTCTCTAAATCAGATACTTCTTTTATTTTGTGCCACATAAGCCTGCACAGTCAAAGCCACACCCTCCTTGGCTGCTGGGGTTTTGTATTCACAAAGGACCAGAACCCTGGTTTCTAGTCTCACTACTGATCCCATGACTGTTGTGATGGCAGCAGCAGTGTTTAAAGTTGACATGACTTAGTATTTATAAAAAGAAACCAATACAAAAATAATAGGCACATAATTTTTTATCCTTTTTCAGCCTGATTATATTGTTATTTTATTCTGCCTGCAGTGAAACAGCAGCCTCAGGCTCTGCTGCAGTCTCTTACCCAGGGAGATAAAGTCAAGTATATTAGAAAACCTCAATAATCTCTAATCACAGAACTGCTTCAGACAGCTGTTTAAGAATGGCATTGTTTATGTAAACAGTGTCACTGCAGTTTATTACAAGTTTCTGTGCTCTCTTCAGAGATGCTGATCTTATCTTGCAGGTATCAGGGTACTGAATCTTATCTTGCTTGTGGTTTTGATTTCCCTCTCCCTTCTCCTTTTGTGCAAAGTGTGTAAAATCTATATGGTAAGGATCATTTCTGGATGGCTTATGTGTACTGCTCCTGCCATTACGAGATCCCAGTCCGGTAGCTGGGGACCGTGACTTTACTGTGGTGTAGGTACAAAGTACAAATTTTGGTTCACGTCGGTTTGAGTGAAATCTGGTGCAAAAAACCCCTCAAACCATCTTTCCAGGTGGGGAGAAGTTTAGTGATAGATTTCCCAAAAAATTATTACGAAAATTCTGCTCCTCCTTAAAATATAATAACAGGGAAAAGAGAGAGAGGAATACAACCTGAGAAGGATAGATGATGCCCCACATAATCGCTCGGGGATGCCCAGCCCATCCCCAACAGTGACCACTGCTCCCCAGCCAACTGTCCCCAGTTCCTATACTGGACAGGACGCTCCAGGGTGTGGAATATCCCTGTGGCTGGTTCGGGTCAGTTGTCCTGGCCATGTACCCTCGTGGCTTCCTGAGCACCTGCTCCCTGGCAGAGCCTGAGAGACTGAAAAGTCCTTGACTCAGAGAAGGGGATCCTTAGCAACAACTACAACATCAGTGTGTTATCAACATTATTCTCATTCTAAACCCAAAACTCAGCTACAGAGAAGAAAATAAATTCCATCCCAGCTGCAAGCAGGACACAGAGTATCAGTGTACTCTGGTGTGGTTCCTGCTGTGGCTAGAATACAAATACAGAGAATCCAAAAGAGAAATGGGGCTGCTCTGGGATTCTGGAAGGTGATCATCTGTTTGTGCTGTTGCACAGGGAAAATAAAATAAATCAGTACAATGCGAACTGGAAGGAAAGTGTGACGCTCATTCTTCAGTTAAAGGAAAGGGTAAAAAACATATGTGAAATCTTTTTGCTATACAAAAAATGACAGAGAGGAACATTATGAGCAGGGTCTCATATTTCCCGAGTAACTAAATATTGCTTTGGCTTTATTGCTCAGTTGACTTACAGAGAATGGATTTGTGGTTAGAGGAAAGAGTTTTAAAATTGCAACTAGCTTACTTTTTTTTTCTTTTTTGACCGCAGAACTTTTGATTTAAAAAATGGCTTGAAGCTTAATTCCATTTTTTAAAATGAGTTCTTGCTTCAATCAGAATTTTACAGACCTATTTAAACAAAAAGTAGAAATTATAATAAATTATTCACTGATGTTAGTTTTGTTCCTCTTTAGTCCCATATTTTTAAATGGAGCTTGAAGGCAAAACTAATTAGTGAGAAGACATGTATATAAAATCAGTTCAGAAGTACAGAAATACTGGTGTTGCCTCAAGCAAAGAGCTCTCAACACAATGAGCCAAATATAGACTGTTTTACTGGAAAAATTTAAGTCTTAAAGTCAGATCTTCTCCTTCACCCTCCTTCCTTTCAAGTTACCTTGTTTAAGATGAATCGATTGACCAAGATGGAGTTTTCCTGAGTGATTTGTGGTTTGAAGCAGCCAAGTACTTTCAGACTCTCTCTTTTCATTTCCTTAAAGAAGTCTGAGCTTTAAAGAGAATCCTTCTATCTCAGAGCAGAGGAAGAATAAACTCTTCTGACTTGAGAGTCAGGGAAATGGGCTGAGTGAATCGTCAGGAGCTGTTGAAGGCATTGCTATTACAAGATCCTCACCCTGTTCAGACCAAATGAAAATGAGAGGACAAAAAGAAAAAAAAAGGAGAGAAATCACAAATATTGTGATGCAAACTATAAAAACTGATAGGGCATAAAGACTGAAAAGAGCTGATAGGTCATACTTACTCCTTCCTTAAATGCTTGTGCTCCCTGGGCTATCAATAGTCTTCTGGAGGACTGCACATTGTTTGCAAATTCCTGAGTGACAGTGCCAACAGTTGGAAGCCTTGAAAGAAACTTTGAGATTTTGGTGGGTTTTATTTTCACTGAACATAAATCCAGTCATCATTGCATTTTTCACCCCACTGGTCAGACAATACAAAGGGTGCTTTTTTGCAAGCTGGGCCATGTCGCTCTAATTTGCAGTGATGGGAATTGAAAACAACCAGGAGCATTTCTCTGGGCTATGAATATATTGCCTCTTGAAAATGTGAATACAAATTCACATCTTCATCCCAGATTCTTGTTCCTATGCCAGCAAAACATTTGATATCACAATATAAAAGAGCATTTTACTTATTTTAGAGCACGATTGGAATAATTTTCTGTTACAAGCAGCACAACCATAACTTAAACTGACAGTGCTAAATACCATGGTAAGCCTGAAAACAATTCCTTTGTTGCTTGATAAATTAAACTGACCTAAAATAAGAATCGCATTCCAAAAATGTGTCCAAGCTATTAACATAAATTTGTCCAGAATCCAGCAATGCTTAAGCAGTAGACCAAGCAAGTACTGTTTTCATCCACCTCTGACTTCAGTGATGTGTTTTTCCAGTAGGTTTCACAAGCATAATAATGAAATTAGGTTAATAAATCTTTCCTTTCATAGAGATCTGACTGGATATTGGGAAAGATGGGATGTGCTTTCTGTAACTCCTGGTGGCCACGTGCCTGTGGAGTGCAGAACTCCTGCCCCTCTCTTGGCAGCATTTGAGCCTGACTGCAGCCAGCAAGCCTGTCCAGATTGTGCCACTGAATTCTCCAAGTCTAGGTAAATGTTTCATGGCAGCATGTAACAGGATTTATCAGCTAGTCTGGGATTACATAGGTGTGGCCAAGTTCTTCCCTACACTAACTTCCTGAAGTGTTGGTTTAAAAAGAATTAGCAGTGTAGAGATGCTGAGGGCCCCCTGGGGTGGGAGTGCTCCTTTTGTGGCTCAGGTTCCATTTATCAGCCCAGCCCATCTCTGGCACTGAGTTAACTCCTAGGGCAGGCTGGGATTTCCCTGTGCCCTGCAGGTGAGCCACTCAGACACGTGTCCCTGTGTAAGACAAAACAAAAGGTTGAAAAGGAGTGGCAGAGCTGCAGCATCCTACAGCCGTGGGAATCAGGGCTTGGAAGAGCTGGGACAGGGCATGATGTGAGCAGGAGCAGAGACAGCACTTGAGCAATGAGCCCTGAGCCCCCAGACAGCCTAATGTGTGCTGTTCCTGCAGGGAAAGAATCAGATAGGAAAACAACACTGCTTAGAGTGTGCTTTTGTCATCCAGAAACACTTAAGCTGCATGAAATAAATTGCATTCAGTATGCCAAGGGCATGAATAACTCCGCAGACTGAAAGAGAAGTGCATCAGCTTGGATGATTACCAGTGTCTAGGCAGCAGGCTCCTCTGTTTCCACTGGAGTTTTATAGAACAGGGAAGGAAGAAATGTCCATAATGAGAAAGTGGGTCAGATACCAGTGAGAAAGAACAAAAGGAACAAGAATCAGAGAGCCTACGAGCTGCATCCCATCAGCTCTGAATCTGGGGACAGAATCTGTGTAAGCACAAATGTCACTTTTCTTGCCCTTAACAAAACCTGACAGACCTCCCACGTTGCTGTAAAGGACGCTGGGCTCGTCTAGCAGCTTTGTTAAGTACAGAGCCATAAATGCTGCAGACGATTCCTCAGATTCTTAAAGCTTGATTTCTGACAGTAGAAAAGTGCTTTTTTCTGTTAAGCAGGGCAGGTCTCTGACCTGGGAAAATCCTTAATCCTGCTGGTGACAGTTCCTTTTGACTGCCTGGGTCTGGCTTAAAATACTCTTTCTGTGAGGAGAGTTTGAGGGATGAAAACAAGGCTGCTCCTCACTTCGTTGTGCCTAGTGAGCTTTCACATTGTTTTGTTTAAAACACAGGAACAGCCTCCTAGCCTGGAGCTACCTGTCTGTCCTGCATGGAGCTGTGTAAAGACTTGCCCAATTGCTGTAAAAATAAATAAGGTGCATGTATTTTGTGCTCCAGGTAATGTGGTATTTTGTATGCAGACCTAGGCCACTCAGGAGGTGCAGCATTATTCCATAGCCTAGCAAGAGAAAAAGCTTAATAAGACAAAGGAAAAATAGAAATGGCCCACTAGAAAATACAGGTGGAAAGCTCTTCATCCATCTGCCACAACACAGAAACCCTGGCTGGGCATAATTTAAGGTGTTTTCTCCGCTTGCTTCCCACCGTGCCTCTCTGAGCCTTTCCTCCCTTGGCAGAGCTGATCCTGCTTCTCCAAAACATCAAAAGGATGTTTAATGTTTGTAGAAGACTGGTGTGAGTCTTTCTTGTGCCACAGGCTCCCTGAGCGGACTCCAAGCAGTCAGGGCTCGGGCTCTTCACCCTGATATTCTCCACCCCAGAACCTGATAGTGGGAAGGGACACTTGAGCAGGTGATCCTCGGAATGTGGCTCTGCTATTCCCAGTCATGAGCTGGCTGCCTGTTCCCTGTCACTGGCAGATCCCCTCCTTTGCATAATCCTAGCCACAGCATGGCCTGAGGGATAAGCTCTTCACTTTCTACCTCCTATTCTAGAAGGATGTTAAATTTGCAATGGCTTGTCCCGACCCTGAGCTATAGATCTTTGTCTTACCACATGACAATTACACAGAGACTTTTAAGTGACAGCTCAGTATTTCCCATGTTCCCTCATTTTCATTTTGTAATTGCAGAAAACTTATGATCCCATTAGCGAGTTGCTTGTTTGTGGTTTTTTGTCTAGGAGTTGTAGCCTTTTCATGGATGTGTTACGTACATGCTGATTAAATATGACAGTAAATGAAAATATATTCAATAATCCAGGCTTGGGATGGCAGCCAAAGTACTCCTGTACAAACCCAAAGAACAACAGAGGACATGTGGGTTATACCAGGCCCTGCAGCAGGATCTGCAGTTCAAAGAGCGGCAAGTTGAAAGAATAAGCTGCACCAAGGGATTTAGTGCAGTCACATCTACCAGGGTTGGCTTGTCTGGTACTCCAGCTCCAGTGAAAACTCCCTCCTGGGTCCTTCTGATCAAGAGCCTGAATTCTGCCTGGGTTTTTGTTCGGTTGGGTTTTTTTTCTTGAACATATGGAAACTAAGGCATGAAATGCAGCTGAGCCCCAGGGCCAGGTGTGATGCTCCCCAGCCTCTATCCCGGGGTAGCCAGTCCCACTGCTTCCCATTTCCCCCAAGCTTTCTGTGGTATTGAAGGACTATTTGTGGTGAACTGTCTCACAATAAAAAGCAACTTGTCCAATTAAATCCTCTGTCTCCCTGGATTAAAGTCATTGTGGAGCTGTTGCTGAAGCCTGTTTACTAACCTTGAGTTGATACAAAACGTGCAGATCCAGCAAGACCTGTTCTACCACAGAGACTGAGAAAGAAGCATTAACACTTTCCCTGTCAGACTTCACGTGGTTTCAATCTCTTTTTCTTTCATACAAGAACAGAGAAATACAAACGCAGGGAAATTGTGATGTCAAATTGTAATCTAAGGTCAAGATCAGGAAGTTTTCATTGGCTTGTGATATCTTAGCACCTGCATCCTTGCCCCCTCTCCATAACCAGCAGTCTGCAGAAGGCTGTAAATATTTTCTAAGCAGTTTAAATCCTCCCACAACACTGTTTTACATTTTATTTCCACAGGTCCCAGTTTTGCAAAGCTGTTAAATGTGCACTCTGTGATGAGAGTGATCCCAAAGTTCTCTACAAGGGATTTATATGGAGGAGTAGTGCCTTTTCGTGTTGAAAAGCAGTCACCAGCTGAGGAAAAAAGAGCATTATACTCTTGGTATTTTAGTGTTATAGTTTGGAATAAGCAGAGGTTTTGGGTTCAATAAAAAAAAATCATTCAAGGAAAGGGAAAAGAAATTTCAGTCCTTAAGTTAGAATGGCAAGCATAGACTCTTTCCATCCTGTTTAAATGAGAGACGGCACCTTCCCTGGCAGTGACCTGGATTTTTTTGACAGACAGATATACACATATTTTGAGATGTGCTCCCCTGGCCAGCCCTTGACCATCTTCCTCTCCCTCTGCCTATGCAGCCCTTGGCTGGCATGTCTCTTCCCCCTCTCATCCTTGTGCAATCCAGATTACCTCAGCCCCTGACCTGTGAGGACCAAAGCTCAGTCAGGGATCAAACGTAGCAGAAAGAGGAGAAGAGTTATAAAGTGGAATTTAATGGCCCAGCAAACCCTGTTGGGATCTCTACTGAAATGGGCTTGGTTATTTTGGCCCTATCAATCACAGCTTTAATAGTTTCCTTGTTGCTGCTCTTCCTGGGGAAAGATCCAGGTGAGGAAGCCCTGGCTGCCTGACAGGGGGGCTTGTTAGCCAGGGACAGCCTGTGGCATTTGTCCCCGTGTCACCTCGTGGTTCTTCTCTCTGCTTGCTCAGCAAAGTTTCTCCATCAACATCAATGTCTCCTGAAGTGCTCATTCATTTTGAATTAATCTACACCTGAGTGCTGACAATTTGTTTTGGGTACAGCAGGCCGGTCAAAATGCTGCTGTGGAATAAAAAGGTTGCTGACAGGAGTTATATAATAATATTTAAAAATCTACCAGTTGTGGCTGGTGTTCTTTCTAGAGGTTCAGTTTTGTGCTTAGTTTGCCTTTGAAGTAGGTTCTAAATCAGTTGCAAAGATCACTTTATATGAATTTATTGGACCTATTTGCACTTAAACAGGCTAGCCTGGATCTGTAGATGCTTACATACTTATAACGTAGCTCTTGAATATAAACATGTGGCTTTGCCAATGATGTGTACATTTTAAATAAAATCTGAAAAAAACCTTAGTTTTCTTGCAAAATGTTGTGTAATACAAGCTGTAAACTTTGCGTCAGAAATTAATTCTTTGTGTTTGTTGGCATGTGGTGAGAGGATGCCTAAATATTTGCAAAGAGTGATATGTCTTTAATATATCCAGTTATTTGTCATTATTTTGAGTTTTGCAGTTAGATAAAGAGTGGTATGGAATTGTTTTCTGTTGTATATTGCTTGGCATGAGCAAGCTGAAAAAAATCAAACCATAAATATATGGTTTTGCATAGAATTCTACCAGCTTGGAATAAAACAAAGTCCTTTCTAGGCTAGCTCTTCCTGGCCCACCTCTATCACTTGCATTAATTAGAGCATTCTGGTTTAGATGTTTCTATGCTCATAGAGCTTTATGAGACCCACGTTACCAGGGTTTTGTTTGACTTTCACTCTAAAGCCCTAATATTTGCAGAGATAAGGATATGCAAATATTTGACTACAAGCATCACTTTCAGGGCATTGGTTTCAGTTCATAAAATGCCTTTCCCTGTTATATTTTCCAGCAAGGATGTGAAATCTTCTGTTAAGTCATCAGACAGCTCTGGAGTCTCAGGGCTGTGCTTTTCCTTGTTGTGCTTGTTGGGTAATGATTGATGCAAAGACAAAGTAAAGTGTTCTGAACTGGTAATTTTAAATTCCTACAATTGACTAAACAGCAAGTAGAGGAAGGAGGGGAATAGTTTCCTAGTATATTACAGCCGGCATTTGACTGGTGTGAGACCAGAGGAGAGCAAAAAGGGGAAGGTTATTGTTAATTATTCTTCTGCTGAAAGCTGGGGGCTTGAAAGACTCTTTGATGAACTTACTCCTTGCCATCTCCTTGTGCTGGGAATGCCCTGTGTGTGCTGCCCTGTGCAGCTCCTGCAGCAGACTAACATTGTGTAGCAACAGCAAAAGTGACACTGGCAACATATAGATTTGATGTGTCTTAATGACTTCCAGATCAAATTTTCTCAAATTGCAAATAGATCCTATTTTCCTATCTCTTTTTCTAAGAATACACAGCTTACAGAAGACCTGGTGTCCCACCAGCTGCCTCTCCAACATCTCTCTGTAGTTCCGTTTTTATTGCTGCCACTTCTAAACTACTTGGTGTTACCAAGTGAGGATGAACCATGCTTAGGCTGCAGAGAAATTTGTAATGTGAATTGGGAACAATATTTGGAGCCCAGGTGCACAGAAGGACACAAAGGAAAATAAGAGTATATTGCCTGTTGCCACTGTGACTGTAGTAAGTCTTGTTTCAAAAGATTGGAGGATAGATTTAATATAAACTGCAGAAATATGATGTTTAGAGTGGCAAGTCATCATGAAAATTAGAAAATATATTTAGCCCTTACAAGGGCACTGCATTTAGAGTATTATATTTTTAGACTCTCGGTAAGCCAGGCACACACTGTCTTACATCCCCTGACATTTTCATTATTTGAGGCTGGCAGTGGACATAAATATTACTGCAGAATAACAAAGCAAAACGCAGTGAAACCAACTCAATTTACCTTTGAGTTTTAATAATTATTATTTATGCATATATGAGGGGAATAATGACACACTGTTTTACTGTAATTGAGCCAGAACTTCCCGAGAGGCCAACCCACAAGATCTTTGGCTGAAGACAGCATTTTAGCAGCGGTGGAAGCCACCCCAGGGACCACAAAGGGAAACCCTGAAGTGCTTGAGAGCATCCCAAGGGCAAGGAATGGGATCAGGTATCAAAGCTTATGGATGGGCACAGCCCAGAGTCTTGGTTAATGGATTTTAATGGATTTTTGCATCTCACAGTGACTGTTTTCCCTGTCACCCATTATTGAAGTAAGCATTCCCTTTAAAGCACTTGGATAGGTCTGGTGTGGGTGTCCTCTGACCCAGCTGTGCCACCAGCAGCAGCTGCAGGAGGAGAGCCTGGGAGCACTGGGAGGCAGGGTAGGCCACAGCAAGGTCTCCATGCAGACATTTAAGATCCAAATCCAGTGGATGTTGTTGGGAGACTGTTGGATTTCTCCTGCTTCTCATCTGACTGCATCATCAGTGATGTTTGGCTACAGGAACAAAAGAGAGATGCAGAATAAAATCCATCTTGCCATTAACTTCTTTAAAGTTTAATGCAAGAGGAAGCGCACCAACAGGAGCAAATTCTAAAAATCACCCATCCCTGACTTTGATGGATGTTCTCCTCACAAACTCACCACACACTGTTTTATGAACTAGATTATTTGCCTAAGTCATCAGTTTATGATTGATTAGAGAACCAAAATGAGGACATAATCACTTTTACATATCTTGCTTACTACAAATAAGAAAGTTTTGTACAACAATTTATTAAAAGCTGATTAGATTAAAACAAATTGTATAGTTGGAGCCCTGACAAATGGTTCTTTTGTACTGATATACTCAGTGGTTAAGTGGTGTTAGCAGACCAGCCACTGAGGACTGGCTCCATTTCTGCATCCAAGTGCTGGGGCAGGAATTATTTACTATGGGAGTGTCCGGGAGACAGCAAGGAAACTCAATTTTTGTGTCTATTCCGTGCCAACTGCCGGTGACATCACTAAAATAATTACTCCTTTGAGAAGTCAGGAAATGTTCTTTCTTGCTGTTTTTTAATAAATGAGAGAGATGGGATTATTGACGTGGAAAAAAAATTATAAATTTTAATTTTTCAGAGCTTTGTACTGACAGCAATTTTTTAATGTAGACATCCTTTTTACAATATAAATTCCAGGTTTGATGAACAAATGCATACATTTTATTAGAGTGTGTAGAATAAAATATTTAATCTGAAATCTAGGAATTAAGATGGAACACATTTGTTCCTCTTTCCCAGTGGTTTTGCAGGATGTATTTGAGCCCCAAATATAGAACAAGTACTGAAGCAATATAATATAACTTGTCAATTTTAAGGGAAAAAATATGGTCATGCTAAGCAAAAGAGATTAAACACTATGAAAAATGAAACTATATTGAAGAGCCATAGATTTTAAGAAAAATATGCTCCCAAGGTATCCAAAACTGATTCAACTTAATCTATAACCAGTCTGGAGTAAGAAGGTAAAAGTGACTCTTGAACATTATATGAATAAAAAGCATCTTTGGGCAAGGTCCTGGCTTTATCAAAGTCTTATAAACTACTCAATTTACTTTCAAAACTCAGTCTCTCTCTCTCTCTCTCTCTCTCTCTCAAATTGTGACTGATGGGGAAATGAGTAAGAGAAAGGCCCTGTTCTTCATTTGGAGGGGACAGATTGCATCCCTCGTCAGATCACTCAGTGTGGGGATGGGCACGGTGTAATGTAATGAGGGATGTGAATTCTCTTCCACCTCCCGGTGAGTGCAGAAACGATTCACATATTCCCAAATTACACCCCAAGAATGCAGTCATCTCCTAAATTAATTTGCCATTGCTATCTGAGATCTGGATATCTCCACTGTAGCAGAAACCATCTCATTGCAACAGATCCATCAAATTCAAATTAATTGCAGTCATGGCAGGACAAAAATAAGACATGGTGGAGGTATTTCAGCTTATTTTTTTCTTTGTAATAGGGTCTGAAACACTGTTTAGAGTGTCCCTAAACTGAACACATCTTTCACACTGAGTTAAAATTACTTTGTTTTAAATAAAAGGGATAATTTAACTTAAGTAGACCTTTTACTGCATAGCATGGTGGTGGATTTCTTAGCAAAATCAAGAAATTTGTAAGCTCTTCTGGTGATATTTTACCAAGCTCCTCTTTTCTATGAACATGTTTTCAGCAGGAAAAGAAAATACAATAGTATGTAGTGAGAACTTGAGTAGTTTTAATTGCATAGCCTTATTTGCTAACTTTATATGCAGAATTATTTCTAAGCATGTAATTAAACTTACAGGCCCTGATGGCTTCTTACTTTAATGGCTTAAAATTAAGCATGTGCTTTTGTTGATTGATAGACTGGTTAACAACAAGGAACCTGCTTAACCATATAGCTGGCTGCAGGCTTGGCATGGCACAGAAAAGGAAATTATATCTATAAAGATGCTGTGGTCAGGGTGTGTTACAACCCTGTTTATCATCAGGAAATTATCAATTCAGCTATTGTTTTAAATTTTTTAAAAATATTATTTCTTTTAATAGGGGAGAAAAATACTCAAAGCTTTATTTGTGCATTTTTTATATATTTATTTCAGCTTTCTGTAGTGTCTGCCTGTTATCCATTATAAAGAATTCCATCTTGTTTCATATGAAAGACAGGCTTATTAATGCCTCAGTGCTGTGTGACACATCATTAAAGCTCAGATATAGTCATTACCCCATGCTACAGCACTTGGGATTATTAATATTTCCAACACTATGAGGACACAGGAGATGTGCCACTGATGCGGGCATTTCTAAGCCCTGTGATGGATTAAAAGAGAGATGCCTGGATACAAAGCGTAATAACACCGTCCTGGCCTTTTTTGCAGGCTTCTTTCAACATTCAGGGAGGTTTTTCTGTTGTTCCACCAAGCGTGTGCTAATTAAACCGATGGGAGGACTGAGAGCTAATTGATGACAGGATGGGTTTCCAGAAGTGCTGTGCTAAAGGGAGTAATGTTAGATTTGCTGTTGAAAACTCAGGGTTTTAAGTTCTGACATGTGCAGGTTCAATAGACCAGAGACTAAACGGGACCTAATCCCCAGAAACTCAGCAGGGAGGCTCTCAGGGGATTAGAAGTTCATCCCATAGTTTCCAGCAGATGTCCTGCAGAGCAGAGAGGGCAGAACACATGAAGGGGTCTCTTTTTGCCAGGCACACGAACCCTGCGTGATCCACATGGACACTGGAGAGGGCAGATCTGACAACTCCTGAGTGCAATGGGAATTGTGCAACTATATCCTAGACCAGGAATTCCTCCCTGGACTCACATAGAAGAGGCAGGTGCATGATGTTGGACACAGCACACTGACATTCACAAGCAGCCTACAGAGCTGAAGATGTTGGGTCACGATGAAGTTGGGTAATAATTTTGTAACACTGCACAGTGCAGTGTGATAGGTACAGATATATGGTATGTACACTTCTGTAATGGGGGTCGGCACGGTGCTGGAAATGGGAGAAATCCCTGTAAAGAGGGATTTTAGCAGCATAGTTGATGCTATTCCTCAGCTTAGAACAGATTTCAGTTCCAGGTTGCTTAAAGTAGAGAAAAGTGATTGCAATGAGGTTTATAACTCTGTTGGATATTACTTCTAGACTAGATGAGATAACCAGAGGGTTGTGCATTGTGCTGGTGTGTCCCTGCCTGGGGCCTGGGTATCCCATCTGTCAGTGTGACTAAATCCCCTTTTGGTTTTCAGTTTTGCTCAGGGACAGATGAGTCTTTAATATGACAGAGCAGATTTTTTTCACCAGCCAACATGAGAACTTTAGTTCAGTGTTTGGCTCATTGAACTCTTCTTTGGTACTACACAATGGTTTTATAATTATTATTGACTGAATTGTCCTTTTCTATACTTAATCCCCTTGTATTTTGCTGACCAAGGCAGATGTTCTTATCTTTGATATCTGCAAGATACCCCTTGAGTTTTCTGTATTCTCTCCTTGCTGCAGAACAAACTTTGATTATGGAAGTTCCATGTATAAAATGAATGAGAGAGTAACCTTGCTAGAAGAGGGTACTGTGGAATGGAGAGAGAAGAGAGCCCTGAGACACTGGAACTGGGATTTAGTCACACCATCTTCTGCACCAGCTTCTTTTCTTGCATTTTGCAGAGTTTAGAAAGTAGCTGAATATACATTCTCTCTTCTAAGCTTTGCATGTTGTCTTTCCTAATGATCCCTCTTTTACTGATGCATTTTAACAATTAAATTAAACTTCATAATTGGCATTTTTTATTCCTCCTGCATAGAGGCTGACAGAGCTGTATTCTCAGGTGGCTGATTCTGCCTAAGCCCTATAGTGCTGTAGTTGTGAAGTCTGTGGATTTCTGTTGTTTTCTAGGAGAAAAAAAATACCCTTCTATAATGGTAGAATTTTTTTATTATTATTACAGATTATTTTTGTTATAGCACTATAATTTCTTGTTGTTTTGTCATGGGACTGAGTCCTCCTTCCATTGTGAAGGGAAATGGCACCACTGTCCAAGAACCTCTTTGAGAAGACCTTCACCAAATACATTTTGACCAGCACAGAGAGGAAAAGCAGCTCCATAGAACTGGTAGTGGCTGTTTTCCATCTTTGTGAGATGAAAGCAAAGCAAGTGAAAATGAGGGGCGGGCAAGAACAGTGTCATGGGATAAGCCATACACTGTCCCAGGTTGCCATCCTTGTGCAGGGAACACTTTTGTCTTCCTCTTTGAGACAACCCAGCATCCTCAGAGAAATTGTTCACCTCTGGCAGTGGATGATGTCTGGACCTCTAAGGGTCCTTGATTGAGGAGAACGTTCCAAGAAGTGGGTTTGAACTCAGAGATTCTCATTAAGCTTCTTACTTGTTTTACTTCTCCTTCTGCAAAATAAGTTCTTGCCTAATGGCCCACGTACCCAGTGTTTCAGAGAAACCAGAGTACTTTGGTGTCTGGCCCCCATTGACTTTGCACCTTAGTTATGATATGGGTTAATCCAGATCATTTCCATGAGCATTGCAAAAGCAATCAGCTCTCCAAATCAGCTGCTTGTGCTGCTGTCTGTGTTTATTGACTGGTGACAACTTCAGAACTGTTATCTATCATAATTCCTGCAGCTCAACAGATAGTAAACATTCTCTTTACTATAGCATATTGAACAAAATTGGTATACAAGTCTATTAGCAAAGCTTGTAAACACTTGACTAAACTATGTGGCTCAATTAGCAAAGAATAATGGAGCAATAAGTAAAGTGTGTGCAATTTTATCAACTCTTTTCAGCTCAGTGAAGTCTACAGCATTACCAGGAAAGCATAAAGAGCAATTGTCAGTATATCTCACTGAATCCTTACATATTACGTTTGACTAAATCACAATGGTATGTCAAAGAATCAGAAAAAATTATTAACAGCATCAGCACAAAATGCAGCACAGTCAGGTGCATTTGTTCATTATTTAGCAAACGTGTGTGACTTGGTTAATTAACAATATTAAAATTGTGAGATTTGAAGTGTGCTATTAAATTATTGAAACAGCAAGGTTGATCACTAACAGACAGTACACAAACAGCTCCTTCATGCGTATGTACAACATAATTTTTAAATTATGTAAATATGAGTGCATTTGAAATAGTGCTTTATAATCAACACATGAAATGGATACTGCCAGGAACTTCTCTATTGGATCCAAGCTCAGCTTGGCCTAAGGTTCAGGCAAACGTTTGAAGACTAAGATTTTGATTCAGCTGTAGCAAAGCACAGGCCGCTGCCTTCAGCATTTCATTTTCTACCAGCATTTTCAGCTGCTTTTACACCTGGTTCATTCAACAGCTTCATTTCTTGTTTTTATGCTGTGGATGAAAATGCAAATGAAATCTGCAGGCAAAAGCCTGCTAAAGCTCTATTCCATCTTGTGCTGATGCAGAATTGCTCTTTAAAGACGTGTGTTGCAGTTCTGTGCTGCATTATCAGAAGTCTGATGTTCTCAGCAGACTGCCTGTTGGAATGAAGCTTAGGGGTGTGCCAAGAAAATGAAAGGAGAAAGGAATACGTCCACCACCACGAGTCCTGCAGAACACTTGGCTCTCTGCAGGATGCTGTACCCAGGTCATCTGAGGGAGGGATTATATTCCCTTTTCCCTCCTACCAACAGTAAATCAGTACCTGACTTTCCCCTTTATTAAAGATCTTGATGCCAGCCCAACTGTGTGTAGATCTGTGATGAATCTCTCTGGAAGCATGGATCAAAAAAAAAGAATGAAGGTGGCACCTGTATTTTCTGCATCACACAAGGAATAGTCAGTAAAAGGCTTTTCTTGGTGCTCAGACAAGAAGCTGCTTTGGCAGCCTCAAGACCACCCTCTCCAGTATTGTGCATGTCTCAGCGGCCACTGTAAGATCAGGAGAAGAAACACCATCAAAGGGACAGTTTGGGTTTAACCCTTGACCTCTTTGAAAATAAAAATCAGGATCTGGTATAATGTAAAAGTCGTAGGTATATAAAAACCTGTCAGGACTATTGGAGACTTTTGCAATATCTGTAGCAGCAAAAGATATATTGATGGTATCAAGATTTTTGACTTTAAGACATTTAAAGATCTGCTTCATTAAAGGATTATTAGCCATGAGGTTAACTGGAGACTTTTGCTTCCTTTTAGTTTCTCTCCCCACTTTCCTGCCAGCCTTACCTGGATCAAGAGCTGGAGAGTGTCGCTCCCAGTAAGAGCAGTAGCAGCAGACAATAATATTAGATGGGTTTGGATCTGTATTTTCTGTTCCACTTCTCTCATGCTCGTCCCTCCCAGCCCATTTTGCTTTCCAGGAACAGAGAGCTCACAGGCAGGCATGGCAAAACACCTTAACTGTCCAAAGCCTGGCCCAGCAGCAGCCCAACAGCCCTTATGACTTTAGTCTGAGTTTCAGCTTCCTGAGGGAGCCAAGTCATCCCTGGCATGGCATTTCAGGTGGAAATAAAGCAGAGAAGCTGAGAGAGCACGATATTCAGACTTTGGTTACTCACCCTGCACTTGCAGAGAAGCCATTTCCAGTGGCGCCATCAATAAGGAAATTAGGAACACTGTTTCTTGTGCCCTAGAGTGGGGTGAATTTAACTCCTACTCGTTCATCAGTTGAACTGTCAGGTAGAAAATTTTACCTATTTACATGCTCTATTCCCATTTGATTGAGCTATATGGTACATTCACACATGAACATTTCAGTTCTCCGAGGTTTTGCTCAGCAAAATCAAGGCTGACTATCCCCACCCAGGGCAGGGATCTGTCATGGTGCATTAGGTGACCATATTTCTTACGACAAAGAGAACAAGATTCCTTAAGGACACAATAAACTGCCAGGCAGACCTCTGGAGCACCATGGACCTTCAGCTTGGGGGGCTTTTTCCATCCTGAAGCCATTGAGTGTGGCATTAACTACAGTGTATGAATGGGTTCTACAGATTATAGCCATAGGAGGTACTGGGAACGTGCCCCCTCTTACATTGTTTGCAGAAATGCACTCCTGTTGTGAGGATTTATGTTTTCATTACAGAACAATTCCCATAATAACAGCCATTGAATAGGGATGCCTAATGTGGAGTACGGGAGGAGAAAAAATAGAACCACGCTTCAAGTAATAAGTTTTGATTGAATGAATGGCTACTTTATAAACTTTCATTACTATGATTTGGTCTGAGGGAAATAGCAGCCTGTCAGATTTTTTCCAATGGAAAATTTAATCAACAGAAAATGACGCATTAGGAGGATGAAAAGGCTGCTGGCATCGTTCTGCTGGACCTCACAACTTTTCTCTGCCTTTCTCTGCCTTTAACAACTTGGGGTTTTTGCCCCCTTTTCCTTGGGCTGCTGCTGGGATTTTTGTAGGAGCTGTGTTGGGAGCTTTCACAGAGCCTGCAGAAGCTCTTGAGAACTTTTGACCATCCTCATGCAAAATGTGATGTTCAGTCACCCCCAAGACATGGAGACTGGCACTCCTGAGTGTCCTCCGTGGCTTTTTGCTAAACCCTGCTGGACATCAAGCTATCCAAGATCAAGTTGGGTTTATGGCCATGCTAAAGTCTCCAGAGCATGTTTAGTTCCTTTCTTAGCCCAGTGGTGCTTCGCTGTGCTCAGTCTCTGTTTATGCTGTCTCTGTGTAGGGCAGAAGTGTTTTTACTGGGAAATTCATTAGCACAGTGTCATTTTTAGTAGAGCTGTGACTTTGAAATAGTATTGAAACATCACTATAACTCCACAATCTGCTTGTTTTTTCACTACAATTTAAAATTTTCCAGCAATAATATATAATGCTAGTCATTCTTCCCCTGTACTCGGCACTGGTGAGGCCACACCTTGAGTGCTGTGTCCAGTTCTGGGCCCCTCAGTTTAGGAAGGACATTGAGACGCTTGAATGCGTCCAGAGGAGGGCAAGAAGGCTGGTGAGGGGCTTGGAACATAAGCCGTGCGAGGAATGATTGAGGGAGCTGGGGTTGTTTAGCCTGGAGGAAAGGAGACTCAGAGGTGACCTTATCACTCTCTGCAACTTCCTGAAAGGTGGTTGTAGTCAGGTGGGGGTTGGTCTCTTTCTCCAGGCAGCAGCTGACAGAACGAGAGGACACAGTCTTAAGCTGCACCAAGGGAGATATAGGTTAGCTATTAGGAAAAAGTTTTTCATGGAAAGAGTGGTTAAACACTGGAATTGTCTGCTCGGGGAGGTGGTGGAATCACCATCCCTGGACGTGTTTAAAAAAAGACTGGATGTGGCACTCGGTGCCATGGTTTAGCTGAGGTGTTAGGGCATGGGTTGGACTCGATGATCTTAGAGGTCTCTTCCAGCCTGGTGATTCTGTGATTCTGTGATTCAAGTTCTATTTTCTTTATGCAATATTTTGATCAATAGAAGGTTTTTCTCTTGTTAAGATATCTGACTGCCAGGTAGGTTTTTGAGGATCACATTTTATCCCTCTGATTCAGCAACACTTTCATCCCCCTCTCCTCTTTAGTCTCTCTTTCCAGAAAAGAAGAACTCACAAAGTTTAACCAGATCCTTTATCTTTCCATTTCCTCTAGTTTGAGCAAAGTGGAAAACAGGGAAACATGTTTAAAAAAAGATAAATTCAAACCAAAGGAAGTCTCTGGTATTCCCTCAACTAAAAGAGACCTTGTAATATACATTGGCAGAACATATGAGGGATATCTATGTACATGCTGGTTTTTCATCTTGATTTTTCTCTTAGCAATTCTACTACTTTTATTCTGCCTATCTTTTCTGTTTGTATTTCATCACAGGCTCAGTCATCTTTGTTTAAACTTTTTTTCCTATGATTTTCTTCTTTTCCCCGTGTTTCTTCTGGTAGAAAACTCTGATTTTACTCACAGCATTAAAGCATTTTGATGAAAATCTTCCATATCTGCCCCAATTCTAAATTCTCATAGCAATTTGCTGGTAAATTTATCTTTCATTTAAGTTGCTAAATGGTTTCTTTTCCCTTCTGTTGCACTGTCATTTTTTCCCAATTATCCATCAGTTTCAGTATTTCTGTGCTTTAGAGATGAACAATAACAACTTCAGGCAGTGCGCTGTATTAAATTATTTATTCTGCTCTCCTTATCAGAAGCCTGGTAGTCTACAAACTCAGAAATGTACAAGACATACAACCAAGGTTTGGAAATTTAGACTCAGAGTGCTTTTGATCTTAGAACTATGGATTTAAACACATGAAAACAAGGGGTCATTCAGATAAATTTACTGTTTAAGAAGTTTTTTGGATCAATGTATTGGAGAATCTCCAGCTGGTTATCACAGTACCCTCCAAAGAGCATCTCTAGAACTCCACTCTTACAGGCTCCTCATGGGTTTTTGCCAGATTCAACACGCTTTTTCAAATTACCCTTTATCTAACAGCTTCTCCCATTATTTGAATTACTGATAGTTAGCTTCACTCTGTTTATATTAATCATGGATATGATTAATCTACATAAATCTAAATTATTAATATAAATAAGTAAAACCCCACTCCAGCACAACAACACGGTGAAGCATATTATAAGTGAAAAGCTGCAGTTTAGGTGGCGAGTTTTACCCTGTCAGTGGATGTTACCTAACACGTATTGCGGTGGCTGCCAGCATCAATTCAGCACTTCATATGTGCCTCTGGTGAGACCTGTGTCATCTGAGGATAAATACATGAGCATGTCACAGCTTGAATTCTGTTTGGCTGCTTGGAATAGTCTGTAACTCAAAATCTTCCTCGTCTCTGGCAAGAAATCCTCATAAAGCAGACAAATCTGTGCAAATCTGGTTTCTGATGTCAAGAAATCCCAGACTTTGGGTACCCCTCTCAGCACACAGGGCAGCTTCTGTGCTGCTGGAAGCTGCAGCTGCTCACCTGAAGTGAAACATTGAAGACACTCATTATGTAGTTGCTCACCTGTTGGGTACATGACCCTCTCAATCACTGCCTTTCTTTATCTGCCTCTCTGGTTCAAGCAGCAGGTGAGATCCTGCAGGCTCTCAGCTGGAGCTGAGCTCTTCATGCTCCTGTTGCATATGGATCAGGGAATGATGCTGCAGCTCTGCCTTCAGCTCTGGAATTTACTCGCTTGCATGGGAAAAGAGCACTGTGCTCCAGCTGAACCATTCTATAAAGAAGTCAGGGGTTTTTATTGACTCCCACTTTTCATGGAAATTGCACATAGACCCTAAATAAAATAATATTTGTTATTAAGATTCAAAACTTTTAACCAGGCCAAATACAGAAAAGTCTACAGTTTTCCCCTGAATAATTTTGTGTGCTTATAGACCTGAGCAAGAGATACAAACTGATTTCTTCACATGTTTTTGATAAGTCCCTGACTAACCTGACTAAGATCTGACTAACCTTTTGAGGGCACCATTCTGGCACTGGTGACAGAGGAATGATATGTTCCAGTGGGATATGTGCAAATTTGGTTCAAACCTCTCCAAGCAGGACAGGAACTAAATGTACCACATAGCAGAGGAACTTTTTAACCAATGGCTACTAAGCCTTTCTTCCATAACTATCTGTTGCATCATCTAAAGAAAAATCCTGAAAGGTCTCTCTTTTTTTTCAGTTTTTGAAAAAAACCCTAAATTTCCAGGTTCACATTGCTGACAAAGCATCTCTTTTATTTTCCATCCCCCTTCATAGCCTCAGCTCAAGCAGTACTTTCCTGATCAATACATTTATTTTCCAGAGCAGCTTTGACATGCAGAACTAGCTGAAACAGAGCTATACTTTAGCACCTTCTAAGACACTCCTGTCAAGTTAGGATTTAGGGAGGATCAGGGAGTCTGTATGACTGTTGCTAAATTTAAATTGTGCGGAGAGAAGGAACCACATTTCCATGTGCCACAGTCAAAGTTTTCACATTAATAAACTAAAGGCATGTGAAAACAGGGGAATGGTCCCAAGAAACACAAACCACAAAGCTACATCTCTATCTATCTCTAGTCAGGCCACAGGGGATCTTTGACAATCCTCATGTAGTTTAACCTTCTGTATGTTAGGTGAGAAGTTCTCTGCTGCAATTGCAAGATCCTATCCTGGCTGTACAAAGTTTCCTTCACAGAGACAGCTCCACTCACCCTGCTCTTCGGAAGTGCTGCAGTATAAATAAAACACCTACAAGGAGAAATAGAAAAGGAAGGAAAGTTGGGATTATATCCCATATCCACTTGCACTATCAGGCTTCTCATGAGAGGTTTCACACTGGTTTGTTTTTGAGTCTCTGCTTGAGCAATGCTTGATCACAACGTGCTTGAGACACCTCTGTCGTGTAGGACAAAGCTCTTCCAGCAGGAATGGCTCATCTTTCTCAATGGCATTTCCGTCTATTTTTTGAAGCATAGGATTTAAACCCATCCTTCAAACACTTGGAAAAAACTTCACGGGTATTTGATGAGTGTTTCCTTGGGTGCTGGAAGGATTTTTACTGTAGGGTGGCTTTAGGGTCCTTTCCAAACCTAGAATCTGAGGGCTGCTGTTGCTGGGACTGAGGCAGGTGAAGAGATCAGTGCAGCTGAACCCAGTGAACCGCCCCTGTGTGAGCTCCTTCCTAAATCCTCACCCTGCTTGGAAACACCCTCTCCTATGAAGCACTGAGGATGTATAATCTCTTTACAGAATTTGATAAAAAACATTTGTTTCAGAGTGTCCTTGCTGAGCTGTGTCAGCGATGCTGTAATTCAGAGTGACTTGGTGTTCATGTGGACACAGCAGCTGTGACAAAACAGGTTTTTCTGTATAGACAGATGGAGCTGGGAGCCCTTGGAGTCGTGAGCATAGAACAGAAAAGCTGAGCCTGTGCTCAGGCAGGTGGGGTGAGGATGAGCAGAGCGAATCATTCCCCTGGGGCATGACTGCTCCTTTCATGAGCTGCTGCTGGGGTGAGAGAGCCCCAGCAGCCCTCAGCAAGCTCAGTCCAGCCTCAGAAGGCAGATTTCTGTGGGTAGAAGTCATCTCTGTTTATCCCATGTCCTCATGTGTTTAGTATTAAGGGAAGCGAGAACAAGTTTTACATGATGAAGCTTTGCCAGGGACAAGTCAAGTTCAAGTTAAAATTAGCGTTACAAAGTACTTGTTCACCTCGGGACACCTTCCCTTTACCATCCTTGGGCCAAGTAACACCACTGTACAAATTATCATAATCCATGTCAAAATTATTTCCATGGCAAAGAAAATCTCCATGCAGACATGTCTTGAAATACACACCAGCTTTTGCTGATAGAACCTTCCCTTTTAAAACAAGCCTTTGGAAAGTTTGGTTGGTTTGTTTTGACTTCTGCTTTTTTAAGGAGATTTCTTCCTTCCTGGAAAGCATTGGGTACTTTTTGGGGGGCTTCCTGTGTGTATCAGCAGCTCCTGAATACAGGACTTTGACAACCTATACACTTTCTTGAAATATCTACTCTGACTCTTTCTCACATCCTACATCAGTCTCCTTGGAGACTGAGTGACACCAGGGCACTTTGTGCTCTTATCCTGGCCTTTTCTTCTTTCAAAGGATTTGGAGTTTCCCCCTTTTTTATACTTTGTACACTCATCCCATTCATTGGTCTCTGGTTTTTGTGTTTGATGATTTATTGATAAATAAAATGTGTCCTGTTTCTCTATACAATCTTGATCCTCAACCAAAACATCACAAAGCTCAATAAAAATCCAAGCCACAAAGAACAAACCCAGGAGATAGGAGCAGACATTAAGAATGGAGAAGGGAATATTCTAATAATATTTGTTTCCTAAACACTGTTTCCTTGTGCATTTATATGAGGTTTTCTAGACCCGACTTTGACCATGAGATATAAAGTACTAAATAATTTCTGATTCAATTACAAATGGCTGAGACTTCCTTTTCTGTTGGCCTGAATGTAGACATATGAATATTCAAAAAATATATCTGCATTTCTTTCTCTGCTATTTAATTAATGGATGATCAGGGTCATAATCTGTCAGTCAGATTCGAGTCTTTACAAAAAAAAAATTAAAATATTTTCACAGCAATAGAAATGGTGAAATATCCAAGCTTTTAAATGAGCCCCTCTGTGCAAGCTCTGTAATAAACACACCTTCAACATATTCTGACCTCTTCATTTTTCATTGCAAAAATTAATAATAGGTAGCTTAGCAACGATGGTGTATTGTCAGCACATGTTGGGACTTGGCAGCATTCAAGGTCGATCTGCAATAAGCTTAGATTGAATGCCATTAGCTAGATGCCACTTTGTCTCTGGATTTTATTGCTAAAATTTTATTCCTGGAGGGGGAGAAAATACCATACTGACACAGTTAATATTTGGACCACAGCGGAAAGGTGTGCATCACTTACATGACTCATATGTTGTAAAAGCCCTGTAATAAATTATATTTTAACCATTTGAAAACTGAATCTATTTGGGGTAATTCCTGCATGGAGTCATTAAACTGCATGCAGTTATGAATGCAATGGTTATTGGTTTGATTGACAAGAATAAGGGTTCAAATGACGACTCTGAACGTGGAGAATCAGGTGCATTTGGTCATGAGTTGGCTGACTCCTCTGGGAAAGCCAGATCCACAAGATGATATTAGTGCCTAAAACAGGGATGATGTAACTGCATCCAAAACTTTAAAATACAAATCCCTCTTTAGCTACTGCACAAAAGAGCCATCAAATAAAACCTGAGTGGGTGTCTGGGCAATTATGGGTTTTGCTGAAAAGGGGCAAAAATTAAACTCTCTTTATAGTTCTTAGACCTGCAAAAATGTGAAATGAGGGATTAATGCAGTCTGCTCATTCTCATGGCTACAGGAGAGACAACCAGTGAGAACATCCTTGGTGCAAGGTCTTCCACTTCACAATATTTGATTAAGCCAGCAGTAAACTTCCATTGCCTTTTGAGGTCAGAGGGATCTCACCCTAAATTTGATCAGTTAAGGCTGAAAAATGAACAAAACTCTGGAAAGTGACATGGATTGAACCTTTAAGGGTTGCCAGTCACAAAGCTTTAAACCTGCTGTGACCAGTCAGACAGGCAGAGCTGTGTAATTCTAGGGTAGTGTTCAGAGTACTAAATAACACAGGACAAAGGGTTGGAAATTTCTTCCTGAAGCTTTAAAATGCTGTAACATTTAACATCTGTCCCTTGGCTAATCCCTGCCCAGTGATAGCATGAGTTCAATGATTTCCTATGATTTTGGAAAAGCTGCAATTGCTCATTCATTTTTTACTGCTACAAAGGCCTAGTCATGTCTGTCTCTGCCCCAGCATTTCCCTTTCCCCAAATGCCTGTTTTTGCAGGTTTTCATGGGACAATCTGACTCAATACCAGAGCCAGACATGGATGAGGAGAACAACAAACCTATTCTGGAGCAGGTGTTCAAACTGTGACACGTGAAGTAGGTGGCCCATGACCCTTGAGATAAAAAGTGTTAGCTGATTTCCTTAAACTGACTCAGTTTTCTCCTGTAATTTCTGTGTTTCCAGTGTAGGGAATCAATTACTAGTGGAAAAAATGAAGAATTTTGACAATTAAAAAAAGATAAGAAGTCAGATCAATGCTCCATTTAGCATTCCTGCTACCACACGGTTAATGGCATGATTGAATTTTTCTTTCCCTTGAAAATGTTTATACTCAGTAAAATGTCATTTCTTGTGCTTGAGATTAGAGAAAATGCAATTATAAATCCAGATTTGATGCATAATTTTCTAATACAGTCAACTTTTTCCCACTGTTCCTATACTACAGCCATCTCTAATTTATTTCTCATTAGGCTCTGGCATCACTAGTTAGGAATAAAGCATTCAGAAGTAAATCAACAGACCTGAGAAGAATTTTTAATAATTATTCTTTAAAAACACACCAAAAGTTAAATTATTCTGTCATACAGGGCTTTTTTTTGCTTTAACTTCTATTTCAGAATTTTTAAAAAATTCATCTCCCTCCTCTTTTTTCTTCACATCCGTTAATCTGTACCCTGGGTAGTATGGCCCACGTGCATTTATCATACATAGGTTTTCTGAAATCGTTATCACCAAAGAAAATCAAATCAAAGTTTATTCCAGCTACTCGTGTTATATTTCATATTGTATATTCCCTGGAGACCAGATTATGAGCTTTGAAGTCTCTCTCTTGAGAAGAAATGGCTTTTCCTGGTTGGCACTCTATCTTGCTTTGCTGGTTTGGAGTCAGGCACATAATAGCAGTTCTCCACTCTCTCTGCTGTGTCTGGTATATTATGGACAGGGGAAAAAAACCCAAAACTATCAACATGCAAACTCCTGCTTCCTCTGCTTAGCCTGCAGGTACAGCAGTCCCTGACAGGAACACAGGGCAGAGGACCTGCCTTTGGTCCCATTACGTGATGATTTGTGGCACCATCCTGCATCCAACCTAAAAATGCCCATAAAATGTAGAATAATGGTCTGAATTTAATTCCTTGGTTCCCCCTCTGGGGAATTGTCCCTGTTGAGTTTATGCAGATCGTTGTGTTGATGTGTTAGTCACCTGAGCACACTTTGTCCTGTTAAACTGCCCGTGGTGCTTCTTCCCACTTGGAATTTTGTTCACTTTAAGTTTAGTAGAACGGGGCCCCTTGTTCTTTTAAGGGAATTCCCTGGTACTGAGACCTGGGGCTCCTGCACAGAGGTGCTTTTACTGCTGGTAATTATTAAATGAGAGGATTTTTTAAAAGTACTCGTTTTTTATTGGCACCTCTCACAAATGCCATTTGGTTTGTTCCATTTAATTGTATCTAGTAGAGCTCTCTCTTTGTGATTTGATAGTGTGTTTTTACCTGTGAAACCTAAGGCTCTTTATATTCATTAGTAAGTGAAAATATGTGATAAAAACTTGAATTCATGTGCTTTTCTCTTTTGTAATGTGCGTTTTGCACCTCTCCCAAGGAACACATTCAACATGCCTTGCTCATTTTTGCTTTTGCTTTAGTCCCTTGCACCATAATTCCTTATTAAAATACTGAGTTAAGGAGTTAATGAGGATACACAGAGCCTTACACCTTTAGGTCTCTTCTCCTCTTGTGCAGATTGACAGTGCTGAAGGAGATTGCCCCGTAAAGAATATTTTGTGCCCCTTTTCCTATGAGTTCTGTTGGATTATCTGCCCTGTCTGTGACAGGTATGAAGTGCCTTCCGCACAGAACCCAGGAGGTCACATCACTTATTGCTTATTATCCAAACCAACAAATCAGTGAATAACCTGAACTGGAATTTTGGCACCAAAGAAAATGTTGGAAACAACAACGATAAAAACAATAATATCAATAATATAACAAAAATAAAAATTATACCAATGCAGTGGTCTTTGAAATCACTGATGGTGCCAGAAGAGTATTAAAAAATAGAATAAATAGGCAGTTAACTTTATAACAACACGAACTGTTGTGCATTATTTGTATATTACTTTTCCCAATGTGCTGTGAAAGCAATAGCAAACTAATAGTAATGCATAATATAAAAATAACCCACTGCCAAATGAACATCTGTTTTCAATGAAACAGGTGTATCACAAATTCAGCATATTCATAAGCTTAATTACAGACTGTTATTAGCAGGAAGTAGAGAGATACTCTAATAATTAAACATAGTTGAAGATTATTGTACTCTTTCTTTACAAACTTATTTTGCTTGTTTAAAATAAATTAACTGTTCTCAAATTGATCATGTTGAGGAGTACATCCTTAAGTTACACAAAATTTGGGAGTGGAAATAGTTTGTCTTTAAGATGTACCTTATTTATTATTTTGAGGTTTTTGATTATTGACTTCAGGTCATTCATGCTATCAGTGCATTGCTAGAGCTTTCAAAAGCTTTCCTCTCAGAAGGTGGTGAGTTATCTCCCTTCTCAAACACTGAATATTGAGTGTCAAAAGTTCAGCTGCCACAAATGGAGACACCTGAAACTGGAATTCCCATTAGCAAACATTGACCTTTTTCTCGTGTGTCTCCCTAAAGGCATTTGACTGAAGAATTCCTACATGAGACAGATATTGACCAGGGATTATGGACTAAAATGTCAGAAGTGCCTGAAAAACTTATTGCCAGGGAGTCTTGGTTTTGATGAGCCAACTTGAGACAACCGAGTCATCATTGCCCAAAAGAACAAACTGGCAGGGTCTGGGGCAGCATCTGCAAGCTGATATAAGATTTACAGAGAAGAAAAGCCAGGCCAACAAACTAGAAAATAGGTCATGTTACAAGCAGTTGGTTTACATGTAGAGTTAAAAAAAAAAAAAAGAGCAACAATTCCTCCATGTTACTTTCTGGTAGAGATTTGCCCAGTATCTTCCTAAGTAGCAGAAATCTCCTGCAGAGCAGTTTTGGCCCAGCCCAGCATCTGTGAGGGTCTTCCTTGCTCACTTTTGGACAACCCCCTACGGGGCAGGTAATTGCTCCCTTGGGCTTTCTGTCGAGTGCTCCCTCCTCTGGACAGCACAACTATTTAAACACTGAAATAAGTAGTGGGTTAGTCAGCTTTTTCTCGCATGGAAAAAAAAGATATATGGGGGTCTCTTACCCAGTTTGGAGAGCCGGATTCAGTCAGAATGTGAAACAAGAAGTAAACATTTGCTGCTGTTTCATGAAATCATGGTGCCTTTCCTTGACTTGCCTGTACCTGGGGAGGGAAAAAACACATTGTTGATATGGTGTTATTTCATATTTTCCTCCTTTGCTGCCACTAGTTTAATTGACCCCCAACTTCACTGCTGTTCACAGACAACCCACTTGTGTCTATTCCTCTGTAGTTTATGCCCCAGACCTCATCTTCAGCTGCATAAATTGGCTGACTCGAAAACTGCTGATACAGACCTGTCATGATGTTTTCCTCAGCTTTGTAAATTATGTTTTCCAGGTGAAGGACATTGTGGTAATGAACGTTCTGTATGTGCTTGCTTCACTTCAGGCTGTGTTGTCTGAGAGATGTGAAAAGTCAAAGTGAACTTCATACAGTTGAACAGAAGCAGGGAGAAAGAGAAAAGCAACAGCTGAGAACCTCTCCACTATGAATGGAAAAATAATTAGATTTCCCTCACAGACTAGCACCCAAATCTTTTTGTTTCTATCTTTCTCACCAAGGAATGAGCAGAGAAAATTCTGTCATTAATTTTCAAATTAAATGAGCCTTAATATCAGCTTCTGTAGCTACTTCTGCTGTGGGGTCATGGGCATAGCTCAGGAGGTTCACAGAGTACTGAGCCAGGCAGCAGCTGAGTTGAGTAGTAAAAACTGTACTAAGCTCCTCTTTTATCCCCGGACATGTATGTGGGGAGAACCAGGTTAACCTAATTAATTTCTAAACCTCTGTACTTCCTCTAGTTGTTCTCCCTCCTTGCCCCACTTTTCTGTGACAAATCCATGTAGCATCTCTGTATGTTGTTCCAGACTTTACACAGTGGAAGAGAAATAGGTTTTTTTTCCCTCCCTCTTGCCCAGCATACTAGACTTAACTCAAGCAGGAGTAAAAATAAAGAGCAAGTCCATGAAATGCTGCCCTTGTTCATGTAAATCTGAGATAGTCACCAGAATAGATTGAAAATGGAGTTTTCATCCCATAGGCATAGCCTTTTAATTTAGAAACCATACCAAATGTAAAAGGGTTGAGGGAAGCAGAGTTTCATTTTAATGAGATGTTTTAATTTCATAGTTTCAAATTTTGTTTCACTTCAGTGACTTCAGTGTTTCTCTTGGATGGTACAGCACAGCTGAGACAATGGAAATGAAATGCTATAATAATGCCACTGAAACTGCGGAAAAAACAAAAGACTCTCCAACAACAGTTTTAGTGTTAGAGAATCAGGGCATTACCTTATTCCGGCCAGGATGTTGTTCTGGCCAGGATGTGCAACAGAAATTTCATCCACATATTGCCCAGGTTGTGCAGAGAAAATAATTCCATGGCACATGCATTTTACTAGACTTTTCACACATTTTGTACAGTCAAAACCCATAAAAATTCCTTGGTTCAATGTTCATTGGGCCCAAGTTGCGCAGTTAGTATTTGGTTTTCTATTGGAGATGGTTTTCTTCGCCTTCCGATGCTAACTAGGTTCTCATTCTTATCTCTCTTTTCCCGGACGAGGTGTCTCTGACCATGCCGGGGGTGATGTTTGGAGTTGATGGTCGTTAATGGTTGTTAATGGTTGTTGTCTTTGGTGTATCTTCTGTGCTACTCTCAGTCTGATATGTTCAGCTCATCAGACCTCGCCTGGTGGAACAGTCCCCTGAAAAGATACTTCGATTCCCTTCCCCCGGGCAAAGGCGAACAAAACTGACTAAAGTTACATAAAAAAATTTAAACTTTGTATCATTTCCAACAATAACTTTCCACACAGAAGATTGAGTAATCTGATCTGTTCTCATGTGTTCTGATTTTTGTAAATCAGTTTTATTTGGTGGAGCAAAGATCTGTAGGAAAGCTTTCGAGCAATTCCCCTGTGTTCACCCAGAAGAAACAACATAGATTGTATTTCAGACAAACCTGCAGCCACAGTAACCCAGCTGAGTTACTGTACAAACTGCAGAGCTGCTTCGGACTCCCACAAGCACAAGGAACTCTATCCAATAAATCCGTCAACAATTTTCTTCTCTGGTATCCTTTCACCACCGTGACACAGTCACCTTCAGTGGACAAACAAATTACTGGGTTTATGCAGTTTATAATTACCTTTTAAGTGCTTAGTTGGCACTTGCAACAGCCAAATTTAGCTGGTTTCTTATAATGCTAGAAATAACCATAGGTATTTTGTCTATTATTCTGGCTTCTTGGCACAAAGGCTCTGCTTCAAACTATTATCAGCTACTCAAAAGGTCTGTGTTCCCTGTCACTGTCCCACAATGAGCACAGATTATTTAGGTTTGGGGTTGATGTTAGAAGTCACTGGTGAATGAGATTCTAGTCAAGTTGGAAAGCATTAATTTTTAATGTCTTCAAAAAGCACTAATCAAATTGTAAATACAGGAAGTAGTATATGCTGAATTGACTTTTTTCCTCCTATTGATCCACACCCAATTTATAAGGTGCTTTGAAGTAGAATAGCTTGAAAAAATGAGTTGTTTTAGGACATTTGGAAACATCTCCTATCAAAGAGATGCAGCTTTTGCATCTCTTAGCAGCAGCGTTTGGGCTCTTTGGGAAACCCACCTGTTTGTCCAGTATTGTGATGTAGAGAAGTTCATGGAAACTTTATATAATGCAGGTGAGTGATCTTGTGTCTTTAGCTCAGCAGAACTAAGTGAACTAAGAACTAAGCGGAACTAAACTCTTCTGATGGAGTTTTACAGGGCTTTTATTTCTTCCTACTGTCACCAGTAACTTGTATTTTAAAGAGAGAAATGTATTTTAACTTCTATTTTTATTTTCACAGCAGAATGAGTGTTCGTCATACTTCATAGAACGACCAACAGATTAAACCTGGTCTCACTTTCACAACTTTTAATTTGGATCAACTTCAAGGGAGCTAGTCCAGACTGGAATATTTTTAGTGGGAGCAGGAAAATTTGACTAAGTATGAGTTTAATTCTGATTTCAGATATGGTTGTCGACACCACAGCTCTTACTTGATTCAAAACCTTGGGTTAAGTGCATTAGCTGTGTGGCCTCATCCTTTTCAGGTGGAAATTACTGCAGGACCATTTAAATAAAGTCTTAATCAGGTGCCATACAAACTCCTGATTAAGGTTTTTAAATAACAAACTTGAAGTTAAAACCAGCAGGGCATAAGAAATTCCCAGAGCGGTGAATACAGAATCATTAATCTGAACCACTTTGAGTTTCTGCTCCGAATATGTTAGTAGAGTGCTTAATTAAATTGTGATCCTACTCTTAGAAAATATCTGCTGTGAGCATACATTCATTTTCTGCTAATCAGAGATGCTATGCAATAGAACTCATAGAAACAAGTTGTCATTTAGTGTTTGAATATGGAATAAAAGAATTTCATGGAAAATATTTGCTTTCTCTTAAGTAGCAATCACTGCAACATAAGATCATCAAGAACATCAGTATGGAGGTCTGAATGCATGGCAAATCTCCCAGAATTGTGTGGACCAGGCTGAGGACAGGACTGAGCATGGCTCCTCCACATCCCTGTGGCTCCTGTTTGCAGTGATGCAAAGCACAATTAACAGAGATTCAGTGGAGTGATGTCAATGGAAAAACAGAGTAAACCAAGTCAGAATCAGAACTGAGTTTTTTCACGTTTCCTTTCTATTTACTAGCTGGCTTTGCTGCTCTTGCCAACCCATTTTGTAGAAGAAGCCGTCATAGCCACGCACAAACTTGATGCTGGAGAGAACAAAGCAGTGCTTTATATTTTGGCCTGGATCTTCTACATTTTCAGTGCAGGGTACCCTTAGGTGCAACTCAACCTCAGTTTTATCACTGCTGAGGAAATACCTCCTGGTCCCTCACTCAGGTGGCTGGGGTCAGTTGTTTAGCTGGGATTATCTCTATAATCACATTGATGAGGAACACGGGAGCTCCCAGGAACCCAAGTTCTTGTGGCAGACAGAGCAGGTAGGACACATTCAGGTAGCAAAACTGCTTCTCTTCAGGTTGTAAACAGCTTTGCCTGAGACGTCATCTGGAGGAGAGTTGGGATTCTGTGAAGCTCCTTAGTCATCTAGAGAGACTGGGTGTTAATGACCTTTGGTGTTATAAATATGCATGGCAATGGGGATGGACAGCCTGTACATTACTGTTTGAACTGCCTTTGTGCTGGGCTCTGCAAAGATTTCTCCTACACATACCTTCTGCTGCTCTTTTCCAGACTCTTCCATGCATTTCCTTAGTCTGGGGGCGACCGGCTCCTTTCAATCACTGGGATGAAGGGTGCTATTGATTTTTGACAAAGGTGGCATTTCCCCCAGCACAGAATTAATTGGCCCCTAGCAAGCCAAATGTGAGGTTTCTGCTAGTCAAAACTGTGTCTTCACCGCTGATCTTTTGGTTGTCAAGTGACACGACAGTGACACAGCCACAGTCAGTCCGGGTGGGCTCGGCATCACCTCCAGAGAATCCCAACCTCACAGACAGAATGTAAATTAAAACCTGGGAAGGAGGAAGAAAGGATTCCCCAGGATGAACTAATATGTCACTGCAGGAAAGCCCAGCCCTGGAAGTCCAGCAGGACTTAATGGGAACGTTATCAGCTCTGGGCTAATTGCCCTTTCCCCGTGTTCAGCAAATGTGCACACCCTGAGTGTAAGGCTGGATTTGATTCCACTCTCTTAACAAAGCACTTCTCCACGTGTTGAAGTTTTAGTAATTCAAGGCTCCTTCGAAGTGCCTACTGCTACAATTTCAATTTAGTTAAAAAGGGATGAGAAAGCTCAGCCCATCCCAGGAGGTGCCCAACTACTCTTTGCAGGAATTAGGGAATTTCTTAGACTCCCCATGCAGCAAAGCTCAAATGTGTAGCTAAAAATTAAGTTCCTTTTATAGATATTTTTTGTATATTCACTAATTCAAGGAAACGAGTTCTTTACAGCAAGTAAACATAAGGTATGTGCTATGAATATTAGAGTGCTTAAAAAAGGAAAACAATACAATATGTTCTCTGTGTGACTGGAGTATCCCCAGTGCTTGTTTTCCAATTAAGTGAAAAACCACAGAAAAGTAAGGATTATATAAAAAGAGTATCTCTGCAGTCACATCCAGGATATTGGTAGAAGCAACTAACAATAATTTTTTGTCTCAGAAGAGTGTTGAGAGAATTTACTCATATCTGGAAAAAATGCTTTTAGTTCTGGGACGAAAGACCCTGGACAAATATAAACCCTTTCAATATTTTGAACCAGTCTGGCAAAATTTCTTCTGCTATAATCCAATTCCTCTTTGCTGGAACTACTTGCACTAGAAGATGGAAATAACAGTAAGGATATTAAGGACATTGTATTTTCTTATATATGAAGGAAGTCACTGCTTGATGCAACTAAGAATTACCTGTATGATTAGATGGGGTTATTGCTGGTTAGTTAAACATTAAAATGGTTCTTGCAATCAGTTAAAACACCATCTTAGGCTTTTTTATGGTACCTGATATGAGACTTTTCACACACGTCAGGATTTGACAAAAATATAGAGATTGGTAGCATTTGTGTTGGTCTCTTAAAGCTGCACACAGAAAAAACGACTGTGTTAAACAAATATGATTTTTGAGGCCTAAATGTAGAAATATTAACTTTCAAGGTGGGATATAAACTAACTAATCTTCTGGAGGCTCTGTTGATTTGATATGACAGTGCAGAACTTTTATCTCATCAGTGAGTGATATTTTGCATATGAAGTTTGCAAACACAGTATGTTTTTGTCATATAAAATACAGTTAATTTTGCTCACCACCACAAGGGAAATTTTGGAGTAATTTTATCAACATGTTCTGTAATGAAATGAATTTTGGGGCTCCCAGGCTCAGTAACTTTCTCAGAAGAAGAAATAACATTTCTTAGTCTCACTCTGACAGTTGCTGGCAACTATAAAAGTCTATAAATACTTTAA
Organism: Cnemophilus loriae; assembly: GCA_013397755.1. Classification (NCBI taxonomy): domain Eukaryota; kingdom Metazoa; phylum Chordata; class Aves; order Passeriformes; family Corvidae; genus Cnemophilus; species Cnemophilus loriae. Next base: position 140,400 of record VZTF01002638.1, read on the forward strand.
ACAGGAACGTTTTAAAAGGTTAGAAATTAACCACGATGAAATTGGCTGCTCGTTTCTCTCATTTCAGAAACCTGAAAGAGTAAAAGCAAAGGGAAACAGGTGGGGGAAGTACACAAGAAAAACCTAGAGAAAATTAATCCAGCTCAGAGCCAGGTGCTGCAGTTTTAACAAAGAATGTGACTAAACCATAATCATTTCTGGAAGGATGAGTGATCTAAGACAGGTATCTGGCAGCAGGCAGGTATCACATGTGCTGAGTGGCTGGTTTACTGGTGGGTATCCCAGTTTTTACTGCATTTATCCCAGTCCATGCTTGGAAGAATGTCCAAGGCTGAAATCCAGTAGCTGGTCTGGAAGAAGCCACTGTTATGTAAATGCCAGAGCATGAGATGTGGTTTTTGGACCAGGAACAGGCTGTCATTGCAATTCTTGCACCTATCCACCTGTCCAAGAGCAGCCTGCCTTTCCCTCCTGGGAAGGCTGTAGCTCATGGAGAACTTTGCAGCCTTCCCCAAGGCCTTCAGCTCCCAGGCAGAACCGGGTGTGCAGGGATTTTGATATTTAAGGAAGGGAGGAGGTCGCTGCTCGCACTGGAGCACGGCCAAAAGGAGGGGAGTGCCTGTGTCTGCACTGAAATAATCAGCGTGAGGCAGAACTGGAGGCACAGCCCTGGTGAGGCTGAGGACCAAGTGCTCCAGCACATCCTGCAGCAGAGGAAAACAGCTGAGCAAAATGCTCCCATCCTGTGTGAGGGCAGGTAAAATAACCTCCAGCCTTTGTGGGGAATGAACTGCCCCTGGCTCCAAGCTCTGATCACCCTCTTTGGATGGAGGCCATGGAAAGAACGAACAGTGACATATGTGTAACACTCTTACTTTCAAATGATCTGAAAATTACTGAAACGCCTTCTAAAATAGAGGCTCTGGCAATATATGTCTCAGGTGAGACGTTGCTGGCATTTCTGTTGTGCTGCTGAGCAGCGGACACTGGGAGATGCAGGGAGCCTGAATCCCTGCAGTCCCATCCTCTGCGTCTGCATTTCCTCTGGAAGTTTGGACTTCATTTTGTGCAGCTTTTCACAGCACTGAGAGGTGCTATAAAAGCAAGGTTCTGTAAAATGATGCTGCAGAGAGATTAAAAAATCCTAATACACAGATGGAATGAGGTGAGGCCCACATATTTCCACGCCAAAGTTCCATAATCTCAGGCAAATTAATGTTTAAAGATTTGACTTATTCAAGATTTGTAAGACCCACTTTGGGCTTAATCTCTTTGCTCCATTCGCTTTAATTAAACTCATCTGCATCTTATGAGTTTTGGTGAGCTCATTACAAAGCCAACTAAACAAACAAAACATTGCTCATGTGGACGAATTACCCTGAATTCTCCATTTCTACATTTTTGCTATTTCATGTGATCTTGTGAACAAACAAATTAGCGGTAAATGTTTGCAGATTATTGCAATGAAAGTGTTACTCCTGTCAGGACTGATTGAAGGGAAAAGTGGCTACATTCTGATTTTTATCAACAGTATGCCTCTGCCCAGAAGTCCTGATAAGCATGAAACGAGGAACTGAGCACCCTACTTTCATTGTCAGACTCTGGATCTCAGACAAAAACTCTTTCCAGAGTTTGTATCTGATAAATTACTGGAACCAGAGTGGCATTTGAGGTGCCTGGATAAAGAGGCAATAAAAATATTTTCTATTTGTTTACACTGAAAAATATCATATACTGAACTGTCAAGTCTGAAAAATTGATGCCTCTGACTTCACAAATATTCAGCAGCCTAATAGAAATGTCAGATGTGTGAGGTTCTGAGAGAGAAAAAGGAGAAAGAAAAGAAACAATCAGCCACATAACAAATGTTCATTTATTTTCATCAGATTTGATACTTCATCATGCAAGTGATAGAATCAAAGACTGAGAAAGTTTATAGAGCTTCTTTTCATCTCGATTTCAGTGATTTTTGATTAAACACTATAGAATAGCAGGGTTGAGTTGCAGCTATTTAACATCACTAGTTCTTGCTGGAAAATTGGTGTCCCGTGGATGGAGATTTGTGCTGTTAAAAGCAAGAGGCTGGGGCTGCCTTCCAGCAAATTCTAACAGGAGGAGCGCATGGGCTTGGGGATCAAGCAGAACCATTTTGGTTTGGCAAGATTTTCGCCTGTTCACATGCAGATTGGAGAGCTGTGTCAAGAGTGGGAGGGGGAGCAATCTTCTACCTTTTCATTATTTCAAAAATTTTTTGTAACTCACTATTTTCTGCTTTAGAAAGGAGAAAAGAAAATCACAGAATAGTGGGAGGGATGAATGGCTTTTTCATCTGTTTGGCTGAAATTGCAGAGAGTAGCAAAAATGGAACTTTTGAACGAGAGGGTCCAAATCTGGGAATGTGGAAACTCAGATACTCTGTTCACCAAGGATACAAAGATCGTCTTTGGGGGGAGCAGCAGCAGCTGGTGGAAACTGGCATTTTTGCTGCCAAGAGCTGCCAGAGCTGGACATTCTGCAGTTGTCCCTTGGCTTTATCATGTGCATACAGTGAAAACACAAGAAGCTAAAAAGTCTGAAATTGAAGCCCACTAAGATACAGAAAAAAATAGCATTCTTGCTTCTTTCAATTTCTTTGTAAACAGCTTTCAGTCCCTAAATTCTAAGCCAAAGCAGATCACTTTTATGATGGTCTTTGTTTTCTCTGTAATATCTTAGGACAGATTATCCTTTGGGCAATAGTTGTGTTTTGGTGTAATTATAAAATTAGAGCAAATGCACATAAATCAGATAATCGGGGCATAATCAGCTATAGGAATTTGTGGCAAACATACACGGTACATATGAAGTACACCGTCTTGAGGTCCAACTAATGGAGCTGTCAGCAGCCATTAAGGGTGATAAAGTTGCAGCTTTCAAGACCTGGCTGTGAGGAACAGGAAGAATTGGACATGCATTAAAAATGCAGCCCCAGGGGGCTGGTTCAGCTGCTGGCGGGGCTGGAGCAGTCCCTGCATGTTCTGCTGTCCTGAAGGCACAGAAGGAGATTCAGGTTTGAGGAACAAAACAAATTCCAGCTGAGGACACCCTGGCCTTTGAGGGCTGTTCATTTTCAAGGAGCCATTTCTGTATCAGACTGATGTTTAACTGTGGTGTTCAGTGAAAGGTTTGACTTGATGAGCTTGGAGGTCTTTCTAAACCTGAATGATTCCATGATTCTAAATTTCAAAAGGAGTGTGGTTTCAAAATATTGAACTAGGTTAAAGCAGTATTTTCTTTTCTGAGGAAAAACTCATGATTTTACCCAGCCCAAGGAAGTTGCCCTATGCCTAAACTGCCCCTGGATATAGGGGAGGCCAGGACAGCAAAACACTGAGACTGCAGCTGTGAAGAAGAATTTTGTCCCTATTCAGTCCTGACTAGCACTGTGCCCCATTATGTCATCATGGAGAAAAAGACTTAAAACGTATTTGAATCCTTGGGTACCAAAAAACCCCCATTTCTTTAAATACAGGCTGAGAATTGCATTCTCACAGGAAGTTGTGCACCTGGTTGTCTATTTTTGTATTTGACCTAAACTTGTTCCTAAATCTTATGGATTTAACAGGAGTTAAGTCAAAGCATACAAGTGGAGAAAATATTGTCTGTATTACTGGTACTCATTTGCTGCAAAATGAAATTGCTCATGTAAGAAACAACAGGAAAAAGAAACTGGTCTCAGATGAATGGATATTGCTGTGGCGTAATAGTCCCTGATAGTCTGTAACTTTTGTTTGTGCAAGCTAAATGGTGCAATTTTAATTACCATAATGCTCAAATCACTGTAATGGATTACAGGATGTTTGTGTTGCTGAAAATTTAATTTTTTTTTTTTTCAAATTTTTAAGTGGGAACTCATGAGCAGCCATATTGTCATTATCCTGTGGTTCTTTTGAAGAGCCTTGGGATTTGCAGCAGAGAATGAAGGCACAGATTAGATATTGTCATGCCACAGTCCTGCTATAAATAGCTGATTGGAGTGGGTTTTGCTTGCAAGCTTGGGCTTCTAAAGGCAGCATTTCGGTATTTCTTTCTCTGAACATGGATGGCTGCAGAGACACGAGGGTACAAGAGGCAAACAAATGTCACTGAGCTGCTTCTGGCTCTCCTGTGCACTGGGTGCCCCTCCCTGCCTCTCCTGTGTAGGTAAAGCACTGTAGTACTTAAAAAGTACTGTGTACTACCCTTGGAAAGAATGTCCTAAGTTGAAAAATGGGCGCCTTGCACTTTCGGACTATTGTAAGGAAGAAAATAGGAAAGATTGAGGCAGGTTATATTGAACTGCCTGGAACTCTGTGGAAGTGGTGCTTTTGGAAAAACAGCAGGGGTACAACAGATAAATAAACCAGCAGCAGAATTGCCAGCAGCTGTCAAATCAAAGGCAGCAGCAAAGCAGAAATATACACTCAGTATCAGTCTGAATAAGCATTTGTTAAACACACCAAGGACAGACAGACAGTTGTGCAAAGCCATAACGTCACTGGTGTTTTCAAAAGATAATTGTTCCTGTTGGTACCAGCTGGTAGCTGACACTCTGCTCTGATCACTATGACTATCTTAATCAAATGAGTGAGGAAAAAGAACCATGACATCATTTTTAGGAAAAAAACCCAAACATTACCCCATTAGTTTTGAGTGATGGAGTGATCCTGCCATCCTTTTTTCCCTGAGTTTCCCATAATGGAGTCTGCTAGGAACTGACACAATCAAGAGGTGACTGCAGAATTTAGGAAGGTATCAATCAGGTGGGGACCTGACCTGGCTCAGCGCTCATCAAGGTACTGCTGGGAGCTGAAAACATTTTGTTTCCCCACCACAAATATTTTTCCACAGTCAGCAGTGGTGAATTCTCCCAGCTCAGCCTGTGCAGCTTTGGGAGTGCTGATCCCAAAGGTGCTGGGTTATGTTAAGATTTTTGAAAGTGAATGTAGCCTTGTAAATCCACACAAACCAAATGCACGGTAGAGGGATGACAACACAACACAGAGAGGTTTAGTGCCTTCCCACAAACAACATTGTCTGATTCCATGTGTGGGTAATGGATGGTGTCTGTGACCAGTCCATGTCCATAATTAAGTTTTTGAGTTTTCCAGGTTATTAACTCTGGAAGCTTCTAAGGAACTGGGTGTTCTCTGGGCTGCAAACAAGTACTTGGGAGACAGGTCTGAGCAACAGCGAAAGAAAAAATGCTGGAAAACAACTGGGGTTTCAACCACTTCCCCTGCCAGCGAATTCTGAGCTGTATTTTATTAAAATTAAAGTAATTTTAGTTGGATGAACTAATGATACTAGACCATCTTTCTGTAGTTTTCCTATGGTGACTCTCAGTTCTGCAGGGCATCTCTTAATACACATGTTCTAATTTCTGCAATTCCTGTAACTCTGCAGGAGCAGGTCACCTGAAATGCTCACAGAATAATCCTCCCCAGCCCTCAGACAGGCTGCTTTGATAAGTGTGCTCATGAAGAGCTTTTGAAACAGAAGCCAGCAGCTGCACACTGCTGCTGCCTTCACGGCATGGGGAATGTTTCATCAGCTTCTTTTTCATGTGCGACTTTGTTTTCTCCTCTGGGATTACGTCTGATAAGGACAATCTAAAACTTTCTTTAGCAGTTGCAGTGAAACTCTAGGCAGATGTGTGCCTCTCTGTATGGGAAAAAAAACCCTCTCTAAAAATGTGCAGTTTCTAAAGCCAAGCCAGGTTGAGAGAAGCTGTGGTACCCAACATGCATCATCAAAGTTCACAGTACTTGTGGCTTTCTTTCCCTTCCTCTCATCCTTTAAGATTCTGAAGCAGCACACTTCAAGGGTTTGACAAGAAAGAGGCAGATATTCCCTTTTGTGCAAATCTGCTTGATGCTTATGAACACTGTTCATTCCAAAACCCCATTAAGGTACTCTCCTAGTGGTGTGGCTCTGACAGAGAGAAACAGAATTACTTCCACAGCAAGGAAGAAGAAAAGCCATCTTGCAAGTTTGTCACTCCAAAGAACATATTAAGTTAACATTAATTACCATATCCTGTTAAATAGGGTATATTGATTCTTGTCTGAAGGGGAGGAATGTGTGCAAAAATTCAAATAGGACACCACAGACACAGGTTTCCCTACCAAAAGGTGTGAGGCCCTTTGGAGTCTGGTCCAGAGCCATTTGTATTTCAGAAATCATTCTCCTGTGCAGTGCAAGGAGTGAAACAACTCCCTGAATCCTTCTGCCAGAAATATGGTCAACGGGAACATAATAAGGGCTTTTCTGAAACCTAACCTTCCACTTCAGGTGCTGGAATAGTTCTATAATTGTGGAAAATTTGGGGCTCTCTTTTGGACTAAATTGATTGTCACGGTTTGGAACAAATTTGGAAGGACTCTTCCCAAAGGAATGTCTCCCCTGCAGAGACAGATTTCAGCAGCCTCACCCCCACCGGTTCGGGAGTAAATCTCCTTGGAGAAAAGTGGAAAAAACTGTTTATTTAACAATCAAAGTATTCACAAGCATGACGAAATGAATAATATGAAACAACGAAACCTCTCGTAGTCCTGAAGAGATGCCAAAATTCAGAGAAAGTCTTTCTGTAGCTCAGAGAGCCCTTTGTCGGCTCAGCTATCAGTCTCTCCCCGGCTCCTCCGGCGCTGGGATGCTCCCGGGCCCTGGTGCGCCGCCGATGGGCTCCCGGCATTTACCCGGGTTTTCAGCCCAGGGCAGAGCAGAGCTGAACAGCACAGTCCGAGAAACCCTTTTCCTCAGCTAACTAGAGAAAAAACCTAACTGAAAACTCAAAAGCAAGTGAAAAAAAAAAAAGAAACTCCCTGTCCGTGCAGCAGCACAGCCCTTGAGACACGGCTCCCGGGGCAGGTGAGGTTTTTCCCCGGACACACGGCGCGCTGCCGCCGCTCCTCCGCTCTTCCCCCCTTCCCCTTCGCTCTCGGTCTGCTTTTAAAGGCACAGAATTTGTTTCTGGCCTAATCTGACCGTGGGGATATTGGACCGTACAGTCACCCCAGGACACTGATATTTCTATCATCCCGATGAACGACAGGTTCCTTAGAAGACCTGCTGGCCAAGATTTACAAAGTTTGGAAAGGAAAAGCATATTTATTTATTTATTTAGTTAGTTATTTGCACAAGGGCAGTTCCTCGCAGCACAACTCCGGCCGTTCATCAAAGGCATATTTTATGTGGCTTCACACAAGAAAGAATGAGTCATTCTTCTGGCCTCAAAAGCCTTCAAGTTTACAAAAAAAGAGACAACACGCAGAGACAGCCAGATGAGTACTAAGACATGACAGAGGATTTGGTCAGCATCACTCAAAATCACAGACCTTAGAAAACACCTCTTTTGAAAAACAGTGTGTCAGAGTGGAACATCTCCTTTAGCTTTGAAATTAAGATATGCAATAAATAGCATAAAAAGCAAACAGAGATGTCACTTGAAGACACAGAGGACTTATTTCACTCTGACAATGAAAATGTTTCTGTCTTATTGGTTTGTCTTGAAATGAAATTTATCAAAATTAGTATATCCTGCAGAATATTTGAATTTTGCAGAAAGTTCCTTTGTTTCAGAAAACTAATAGTTGGATTTTTTGTTCTTGTTGCCTTTATGATCTTGGTATATCGGGATTTAATCATCTCCTTAAGAAAATGGTGGGAGAATACTCTGATCATATTTATGTTATGAAAAAATGGGTATAAATGTACAAAAATCAGATTATTCTGGATTTCAAATTATAAAGCGGAGTTTGTGGTTTGATTACGTTTACTGAGGTTGCTTGCATCATTCTTTTAGTGAATTTTAATAGCTTTTTGTGACTAATGAGCCTTTCCATTAAAGCATATGTCACTGGAAGGAGGTGGCTCTCCACGTATTCATAGTTACACATTAAGCAACCTCTTTTCAGTTTAGAATAAAACATCTGTTATCATATTTTGAATATGTGGAAGCTAATGCAACATAGTAGTGCTAGGGAAAACATGAAGCTGAAAAACTTAAAAAATACAGTGCTTGAAAACCCCAATAAACTACTGTCTTTGTATATATTCCTTATGTATTAAAACTGCTGTGACTTCAGACAGCTCTCTCTGAATAATTGTCAAGGTTAAATTTTATACTACTACAGCTATGCATGTCCGAATGCTCAATTATTTAACAATATTTTAAATCAGTTATCAAGTGATATATCAGAGAATATTTTCTGCCAACTCGCTGTATCTCTCCAATGGCATGTGTGAGTAAAAAAAACACCGTGCAGTATATTTTGTACAATACTTTTAATCAAAAAGAGGTAAGAAAGAAGCAGACATACAGAAAAGAACTGTAAAACGGACAGGCAACAGAGAATTGTGTCTATAGATACAAATGTTGGCACAGATTTAGTTACACTAGCCAGGGTAGCAGATATATAGTTCCATCTTTAAGTGTACTTTCCTACAAAACCATGAAATTAATTGGCAACGTTACCCAGTGTTTGTAGGTTGGGATCAAGTGCCTGAGTCTCTGCCTACAATCAGTGAGGGCCTTTTTACAAGGCATAGGGAGTTTCCAAATGGTCCTACCTGAAAATTTACTTCACAAATCTCACACCTTTTTTTAAAAAACGAAGGACAAACCCCAACACACTAGTCATTTTTTGTCCAAAGCCCAACTAAAGTTCTATTTAGACAGCAAGTGTGAGGTCATATGTGTGATTCCTGAGGGATGGGAGAAGGATGAGTGCCTGGATCCCTGCAGCACTGGGATTGCTGTGCACAGCAGCCTTTGGTGTGAACTCAAGGCACCCTGATTCTTCAGGTCATGAATATTCTTTACCTTAGCAATGAATATGTAAATCTGTAGTGCTGTTCTCCGGCTTGCCATAGAGAGAATCAGACCCTGAACTTTTATCAGTACTAATCCATCTGCTTTGTTGATAACATGTGCTATGCAAACTAATAAAGCCTTTTCCCTTTCCCTGTCTTAAAGCTCAGATTCAGAGTTCATCCCCAGTATTTAGGTTTTACTTGTTTCTTAAAAAACTAAGACTCAAAAGGTGGATGAATGTTTGTCATGACAACCTTGAGCCTTGACTTTTCCATAGCTTGTACTGTAAGTCATGGCTTAGGCACCATGACAATGCTGGGGGGGGGAAATAATGGCATCTGGGATTTTCAGCTGCCTGTGGCACATCTCAGGAAGGTGTCTTCCCTTTAAACAGCCACAGTGGTGCAGTTTCTTCAAGGATCACACTGTGCAATTACATGGTTTACTTCTCCACATCAGTGACAGACATACTTGGTTTGGTTTTCTTGCATTCCTGTAGTAGAATGTGGGACATTGATGTGTCTGTAGCCTTGAAGCTCTGATTTCTGCTTTGTTCCTGGCTCCCCATGCCAATTCTCACTGGGAACAAGCATCAGGCTTTCCCTGGATTTCTGATACCCAGGTGTGGAGCAATCACCAATTGCCCAGATGACAGGAGACTGGTGCATGCCATCCTTTCAGCAGCTGTGGTGGTAAAGCCACTATTTCACCATGTGATTGTAATTAATTAATTACTTTATTTCCTGTGTCTGTACATCTCCTTTCATTCATTCATTCATTCATTCATTCATTCATTCATTCATTCATTCATTCATTCATTCATTCCCACCTAAATGCTTTCCCCTGCATGTATGTAGTTATTATTTTAGTAGCACCTCAGAGGCCTAAAATACAGCAGGCATCCTACTGTTTTAGGGAGAGTTAATTAAGTTTCTCTGCACTCTCTTTTCCATGTGTTTAATACCTATTAAATGTGCATTATCTGGCACATAAGAGTACCTGGCAATGATACAGGACCCCACTGTGGCAGGTGAGGCTGTTTTCTCCCTGCTTTATAAATTCTGAGTAGATGAGCTGGTTTAGGATGAGGAACAGTCTCATTGTGGGTACAAGCACTTGGAGAGGCGTGGAAGTTAAATACAGTAAATCTATGAGAGCCTAGCTGAGAATGCACTTCCTAGCAGTTAAATTAATAAAAAAAATAATTCTGAGTCATCCTTGGTGGTCTTTCCACCACTGACCTAAAGAATACAGTCTAGTGCATATATTGCATTGGGATTTTTTTTTTTTTTTTTTTTTAGCAGAAGTGACAGCTTAAAATCTGTTTCCATTGGAATGGAGATGATGGCATTTTCCTTGGGTTTGGCTAATGTTATGTGATTCCAAACATAACTGCTGCTACCAGGAAAGCTGGGTTAGAAATTCCTGAGGACCACTGCCTAGAAGAGCTTCATAATTAAAGAAACTGGTGTTAAAGAAAGAAAAGAATTGAGTATACTGGAAGAAAACTAGCATTTGATGCAGTGAGAGGTCATGAGTGACTGCTGATCATTGTACTGAGAATTTTAGCTCAGACTTCTTCAATCCAGTTGTATGATCCTTTTGTAATCTTGCTAAAGTAAATATATTTTTTGAGGACCGTGACCTGGTTTTATCAGTGCCCACAGCCTGAACATGCTCAGCACAACAAATTGTTGTCCTAAATCAGGACCCACCTGGGGGCCCAAGGGATTAAATTTTATTTATTTATGTGCATGTGTTTTCTCCTGCAAATGCATTTGTTAGACAGGCATTAAGTGACATGAGTAAGATAGTAAATGTTTCACTTTCAGAGGCATTCAGGGAAAATAAATCTATATTTATGAATTTGGTTTTGTTTATCTTTCTAGCTAAAATAAATATATTAATTTGTGCAAATCCAAGAAGTTGCAAATAAGGATACAGGCAACCTTAAAAGGTTCTTAAAAGGTCAGGCAGAGTGTGATCCAAACAATATTTTCTGCCTCATACCTACTTTCTCTCTAATTGGAAGGGTAAGCAGATATTCTATGGCTGCTTTTTACACTGTTTGGGTGAAGACACAGTTGGTTTTGGTAAAAACATTAGCATCCTAATGATTGCGGTGCCAGATGGAATCTTTAGGATGTTTATGTCCCCTGCAAACATAACTTCAACTCTTCTCAATCCTTCTCATTTCAGTGGTGGATGGCAGGATGGCAACCCAAATGCCAACCAACATGCCTGCTAATAGATTTTTGCAATTTTCAGTGAATATTATTGTTTGGAAACTAGCTCCTTCTAGCAACAGGAATGTCAGTTAAAATTGTGAGGACTCTTCTTGAATCTTTCATAGTATTTCTATACCTTCCTGGCTCAGTGGTGTGTGCTGAGTGACACCTGATAGGTCTTGAATGGCATTCTTTGAAGGCAGACATGGGAATTTCTAGTCTGTGACTATGCAAAAGGAATGAAAATTTCACGTGCTCAATGACAGCCTATTTTCAGCCATAATATATTAACTTTTTTCATATGTGGCCACATACGTGTCCGTGTGAATTTTCTGACTCTCGCTGTGTCTCTCCTCTCCTGACTGTGGTGTTTCCTTGCACTCTTGGATTATGTGTTTGGCTGAAGGATAAAGGAGTGGAACGTGGCCATCCTGAGAAAATACAAGGCTGCTTTTGGCTCCTCGTGGTGCACACGCTGGAAAAATATCAAGGAGGAAATAAGTGCCTTCCATTTGGCTCACCTGAGAAAGGCCTTGTGAAAATGAGTCAACGAAATGAAATACTGGGAATGCTGAAGGAGAAGGATGCATAGAGGAGCTGGTGAGAGCTGAGTGTCACTGCTGAGGAGACAGACCTGCAGATCTTCTTCTTTCTTCTAGTTTTTTCCTTTTCTTTGTTTAACTTTAAGAAAAAAGATGCAAAGAAAGAAAATTAAAATATTGTTTTGCTGGCAATGGTGAGCTGAACCTGAGTTCCTTTACTCATAAACCCATACAGATCTTTAGGTATAGTGACACCATTTATTTTAACTGGTTTACAGTGCAGGCCGTGGATTGAGTTCCACATGTACCAGGTCCTCATGGATCTCTCAGAGAGAGAAACCAGGGACTGACTCAGTCCTTCATGTGATTGTGTATAATTTGGGAACCTTCTCATCAGGAAGGCAAGTGCCAGCTCAGATTTGCAAATTTCTCTCACATAATTATCAAAGAGAATACCCTGAATAAGTTTCTGCCTTGGCTCTTGAATTAAACACCTTCAAAATAGTTATCCTTCATGAACAACACAGAAATCCCAGTCTTGTCAGAATCCCTTTCCTCATGAATCCCTGGCCAGCCATAGAGATGCATTTCAATCTGCCAGCAATCATATTTTTCATCCTTGTTTCTTATTCTTTCTGAAGATGCTTGTTAATGAACCTTCTTGAAGAGTCACAGAGGAGGATGAAAGGCCAGGGCACCGGGTGGAAAAGCAATGCGGATTGGAAAAGACGGAAAGCTTATTTAATTCTTTCTTTTCCTGATCTCAGCTCCCTCAAGTTATCTTTAAAAGGATGTTTAAAGCTTACTGTTAAAACTTTTCTACATTTAACTGCAATAATTAGAAGCTGATAAGGTAGCAGTCAGGGAAAAGGGGAAAAAATTCACAACTGATTTCAACCACTGCTGGTCATATGTTTGGGGGTGGATGGGGTCTTGAGCAGAGTTCACAGCTGTCTTTTTAACTTGGTTTTTATTTTTTAATCTGTTTTGCTTGAATTTCACTCGTTAAGAATGAAAGTCTTCATTTTGTGCCTGTTACTTACCAACCCTCTGAATTCTTAATGGGCACTAATGACTCTCAGCAGCAGCGAGTTCAGCTTTATTTGAGGATGGAGTTTATGATTCTGCCAGTGAAGTGAAAGGTGTGGGTTGAAAGAAGGAACTGGGGGTGTGGGAAAAGTAGAGGGATTGGAACAGTCTTGATCAGGTCCCCAGGAAGTGGCACTGCGCTTTGCATGCTGCTCACCACATGGATCACCCTCCCAGTGGAATGATCAGGATTGATTGTTCCTAATGAGAACATAAACCCAGGAAGTCTGGTATCATGCCTACATCAATGACTAATTCCAGTCATTTAAAGAGGACATAAAAACCCTCTAATGAATCTACTGATTCCATAAGGGAAGGGAAGTGCTGATGTGATATTCTAAATACCAAGATCTCATTCGACATAATTAGTATTCATCCTCAGCCATGCTTTTCTCAGGATTGTTAAAGTATCTTAAATGCAGATTAAGACTGTTACAGGTGAATGTCTTCAGCTTTTTCCAGGGTAGATGGAAATCACTGGTCTAATGGCTTCTGGTCAAGCTGAATTTTTGATGGAGTAGTAACTCAAGGGCTCAGTTCATTCCTATATCATCTTAGACCTGAAGAAACCGGAAAAGAGGAAAATATTTCTGGACAATGGTCACTAGAATATGATATACAGCTGGAGTAGGAGTTAGAAATAGGGCCATCCATGGGCTTTAGGAACAGGGAGTAGGGACATCATAGTCACAGCTGTCACATATGTCCCTATCATTTACAGTGAAGTTGATGTCAACAAGAGTGAGTGACTTTCTTCTTTTGGTCATTGCTGCAGCTCTGGGTTGGGACAGGAGAGGACTCTGCAGGTGAGGGTTGGAGGCAGTGAGGCTCTGATGAGGGCTCAGATGGACAGGGGTAACCATTGCTGTCAGCAGGCACAGGTTGGTCTGATTTTGGCCCTGTGTCCTATAAATTTTCTATTGCATCTCCACAGAAATAATGTCCATAGAGTCCCAGAGCGGCTGAGGCTGGATCTGGAGACTGACCTGCCCAGTCCCGTGTTCAGAGCAGGCTCACCTGCAGCAGTTTGCTCAGGACCTTCTCCAACTGGTTTTTCAGTTTCTTCAAAACTGGAGACTACCAAAACTTGCTGGGCAGTGTGTCGATGTTTTCTGGATGTATTAAACAAATAAATTAATCCTTGCTGTAATTCCTTGGAAAACAATGAAGTTAGAATTGGCAAGAGTTTCTCTGAAGTGCTTGTTTCTCTTGTTTGTATTTTTTAATTACAACACCTTGCTTAACCACACTATTAAAAACATCTTTTCAAAAAGCTGGACACAGTTGCTCAAATTTATAAAAATACAGTGGGATTTGTGTCCAAAAAAATAAATCCTAGGAATCAACAGGTTGCTTGCAGGAGTCTCTGCTAGTGAGAAGGGTTCAGGAGCTGGCACCTCTCCGAGTCCATGGCAGCACGTCGGTTTTATTTGTTCTGCTCAGTCCCGTGTTATTACACAGCAGTGAAACAGCAATTTAAAAATTGTGCGCTGCTGTTTTTCCCCAGTGCACACAGGACAAATCTGCTGGGCTGGCAGCACTTGAGACGAGGCAGCACTGGAGTGCTGGAACTGGAGTTCCAGCAGCCACAGAATCCTGATGTTCAATGATTTCCAGGTGCTGTGTTTTCTCTGGCATCAGAGCACTGCCAAGCCTGTGCCTTTGCTGGAACTTGAGCTCACACATGTTGTTCCCCATGCATAATTTATCCCATAACTCAGCTTTTATGGATAAACACAGCCCTCTCACCCAAACTGAGTGGGTCCTTGTCGTGGGTTGACAGGTTTCTAGGTGAATTTCACCCTGCCAGGTCCTGTGGAGTGGCAGGGTGTCGTGGGCCAATGACATTTAAGGTACGCCCTCTGCGAGATGCAGTATTTAAGGAGCTGGACACTGGGAACTTCCTCTTTGGCTTCTGGCGTTCCAACAGGTAACAGGGGACCCGGGGGGGGGTTTTGCCAGGGTAGGCCTTTGGGCCGGCCTGGTTGGCCCCCTCCCCCCTCCTCCTCTGGCTCCCCGAGGGCCGGGCCTGGCCCCCTTTTACCATCTGCCGGGCCGAGCCTTTCCCCTCCCCTGCCTTCCCCCCATGAGGGCCGGGGCCTGGCTCCCTTTTACCATCCACCGGGCTGGGTCAGGCCCCCACCTCTGGCCACCTCCGGCAGCCCCCCTCGCTCGGCCGGGCCGAGTGGGGGAGGCCCCCCCGGTTTGCTGCTACTCCTAAGATCCTTGTGGAGCTGGCACAGCGTGCAGAGAATGGCCTTCTCCCTCACCCTCCTCCTCCTTTCCCTCCCCCGGCTCCTCCGGCCGCTGCCCGGGCCGAGATAACATGACCATCCACCGGCCTAGGACAAGATTAACCTTTCAGTCACCGATTCTCTCCCGAGTCAGAGAAAGGGGTGAAAGCATGTGAAGGAAGCTACACCGAGACACTGAAGTCAGTGAAGCAAGAGGACTGAACTAAAGAAAGAGGAGGATGAGGAGATGCCCTAGCTCTGGGCTGAAATTCTCTTGGGAAGCTATGGAGGATGGGTGATTAACCCATCAGACTGTTTCCTGTAACTCATGACATTTTATGGGGGGACTTGGAGCGTTCTAAAGATGCCCCAGCTTTGGGGGTTGAGATTCATAGCAGTTATGGGCAAAGGTGTTCAGGCTTGAGAAGCCAGCAGATGCAGAGGTGGGCTGCAATTGAAGAGAAGCTTAAAGGGGGAGAGAGAGAAATGAGGACCCCTTGCCCCGGGGGTGGATAGAGAAGATGACCTTTGCTTTCAGAGATGAAGATGAAGATGACTTTGGAGAGATGAGAGAACTTTTCTTTTGTATTAGAACAGCTCATCCTTAAAACTATACCCCATAAACTGACGTGGCCCACGAAAGCAGCTGTGGGAAGGCTGCAAGGTGTGGGAAGGACTTTCACAGGGGTCAGATGCTATAAACCGGGCGGCTGGTTCACTGTGATGCTGAAGCCACGAGAGAACTGTTTTCTTGTGGAGAACCTCCATAGTATGGCTAAGAGAAACTCCGCTCTCTAAGTGAACTGAAGAAAGGTTATTCTAGAGGTGGCAAACTGACTGAGAAATATCAGATGTTGTATCTTTGCATTGGCAGTGGGGAAATACCTGAAAGAGAAGTTTGGAGGGGGGAGGAGAGGTTTTTCTGAAGGTTTAATCTAATTTTTATTATTTGGTTATCTTTATTTCTTTTTTTTCCTTTTAGTTCTGTTAATAAAACTTTCTTTATATTCTTTAAAGTTTGAGCCTGCTTTGCTTCTCCTAACCCTTATCTCACAGAGGGAAATACCCTGAATAATAGACCCAAATTTAAATTACTGCACTTAAACTAGATTGGCGAACTCAAACCACTACACATTAATTGGTGTTTCTGCCTGGTTCGGACCAAAACTGTTACAGTCCTGCAAAGGCTCCATGATTGCAACACTAAAATCCAAGGGAGTTGTTTTAGTCAGATTATTAATGTCTCAAAAGGGTAATTCTGAATTTCTGATTTCCTTCCACTGCCCTTGAACTGTTCCTTTACCTGGTCCTCAAAAAGTTACGCATGTGGGGTTTTTCCCCAGGACTTTACAGAGCTGAATGGAAGAGGACTGAGCTCACTGATGCTCAGAGACACAGGCCCAGAACCACCAATTTTTATGAGTCAGCTTGGCCATGGCTTTGCCTCCAGGCTTGTCTGCTGCTCAGTCCTGACCTGCTTGTCCAGGGAAGGCTTCAGGCCAGGTAAAGGAGCAGCAGCTGATCTGATAAGGGACATAACAATAACATCCTTTATCCCAGCTGCTGATGGATGCAGAGCAATGAGGCTTTGCCCAGGCTCTTCGTTCTGCTGCTCCACAGTGGACATTTCCAACGGCAAGGACTGGGGAGTAATTAGGGGGAAGGTGTCATTAATTTTATATGTATGCAGAGATCATAAATAATGCCTCACTAGTTCCAAAGGGGACACCAGTGTCAAATGACATCACTTTAAAAAGTCAGCCTCACAAGATGCAGATAAACGTAATCTCTAAACCAGAAGCTCTGTGTTGGGTCCTTATGCCAGTTGAAATGCTGATGGATTTATACTGTGAAACACTTCAGCCTGGTATTCCCACTCCCCACTGTGCTTTAATCCCAACCGCACATACCACTGTCGCTTTATGCAATAATTAATAATAAATCTTCAAGTAATCTGGTTACAGCATAATCTTCAGCCTGTTACTTCCATTATGTGTGAGACAAAACAAACGAACAGATGATTTGGAGACTCCTGAAGCAGTGTTAGCTGCTTCAATGAGGGTTTTCAGTCACTTCAATATGGAAAGATTTAGCTAGAAATTTGGATTATATGACAGAATGTGTGTCTGGCTGCTTTGGCTGTGTAAGAGACGGTCC
>VZTF01002639.1:0-131157 GCA_013397755.1 Cnemophilus loriae
AAGCAAGCAAAAAGTTCTGCTTCTCTATTTTATAGCCTGTACAGAACACCAAGAATTTTAAACTTTCCAGACATGCCCACTTAAAAGTCTTCCATGAGACTGATCACTTTTAAATTAAGCCACATATCAATACTTTTCAGCTGGTAATGAAACACTTGTTCTATTTTGATTTTATGTTTTAATAATTTGCTTAACACATTTACTTTTGTATAAAACCATACAACCTTGCTACGGTGTAAGTAATTTGAGTAACCGTGCTCACAGGAGAAGGTGATGACCTGGACTGCAAGCTACGGGAAGTTCACTTGCATTTGGGTCATGTGTTGGATACAAACTGGTTTGCTGAATAGATCTTATGGTACTGTATATGAGGGAATACCAGCCTGCTATGGAAGTCTGACTGGAGAAACACCTTTCCTGTGACATGACATGACACCGAGGGACAGGAAGAACTATGCAAAAGCAAAGCACTGCGCAAAAGCAAAGCAGATAATCCCTGCATTCACCATTGAAAAAGATATTGGTACTTTCATAGAAGCATAGAATGGTCTCAAGTATTCTGAGTAGGTGCTGTACTGTATTATGCAGATGTATCAGTTAATTACCACTGTTCCTTTCAGCATGGTGCTGCTTGGTGGGACTCCTCATTAAAACCACTTAGAAATCACTACTGGTCCCTTGGTGGCTCTTGGTTTCAGTAATCACAGGGTGGGGCTCTCCTGACAAAGTACCTCATCTTCCAGGTTCAAATTGGGACTCAGAAGGGGCGGTGTAGCCCTTCAGGGCTTCTGTTTCCTTGAAAAGCCTCCTCCCAGAGTAGGCACAACAGCTTACATCAGCTACAATGACTGAAGCAAATTTACTGCTTTGACAAAGACTGTCCTAACAGAGAACAGTCAGATTTTCACCTTACACTGGTCCCATCACTTCTCTCAAGATTTTGCTTGAAAGGATGCTATCAATTGAATTAGAAGATGCTTTTTTTAATAAATTGGTTGTAAAAGCTGAGTAAGAAGACACCATTAAACTATATCCTGAGNCTATTTTGTTCAAAGATTTGCAAAAGAACAATAGAAAAATGACTGCTCCAGACATGTCATATTTATATGATAAGTATAAACAGCAGTAGAAAGCTGATGTGCAGTGACAAAATCATGTTTAAACAAAAAATTATATTTATCACTTCAAGAAAGAAAGGAGAAAGAGAAGCTAGATTTTTAATTTAGGTGTGGAAAGCAGCACACATGCAAAACATGAGTTAAACACATAAGCAGGTAATGAAGGCTGCTATTTCTGAATTTCACTTTCATTTTTACTAATCACCTCCTGGGGCTGGAATTCTGAAATGCTTCACAGAAATTCATTCTTCTAGTCTGGAATGATTAATAAGCAATAAAACATGACCTGACTGCTATCAGGACAAGCAGGCAGCCTACCTTTATGGCTTTGACACTGAATGTCATTTTTTCCGATGCATAATGCAACAGCATTGAACTTGTTCAAATGATTACCTATTTGAGCTGCTAACTTGCTGCAAAGCAGAATGTATTATGTATTAGTTACCTCCACATTCATAGCACAAAAGCAGGGAAAAAACAGCCTATATTATCCAAAAGGGTAGCATATTTCCTAGTCAAATGTCAGTATGGCATCACAGATGGAAATCTTTGCTCCGGATGCTAGGGCTTAACATCAGGGACAGGCCTTAATTTTGTTGCACAACTCGAATGCCCATTTATCACTGAATATTATTTTAGTCACTTGCAATTCTGTGTCTTTCAGATAAGACTTTGGTTTTTTAAGTTTACTATATACAGGTTTTTTTGGGTTTTGTTTTTTTTCAGAATTCATTAACAAAAGCTCAGGGTTCTTTGAAATTTTTCTGCTAAGGTGCAATCAGTGGCAGGCAGAGGTCTGTGAGGAAATCCCCTCTAGGCAAGGCTGAGCAGAGGAGCAGCGTCTGAGCAGGATCTACTCTTTCCCTCAAACTCAGCTGGTACAAAACTGTCCCCTCTGTAACTTGTGATCTGGCACCAAATCTAAATGCAACACATTTCTTGACAGTGCAACAGCAAAAAACAGACGTGACTGGAGCCCATCAGTCATATTATACCTACTTTCTTAAAACTTGGGAAAGTTTTAGGCCTCTACATTTTGTCATAATGTAGACTAAATCTTTATGCAGCTGGCATGGCCTCATCATGTTCTTTTAAGATGGCTGAGACAGGTCAATAATTTCTTTTTGGGAGCCAATATTGAAGTGATTAAAGCTGTCAAATGTAAATACTTGGCATATTGCAATCAAAACACAGGCAGATGAATGCTTAACATGACAGAAGAAAAAATTAATAGGCATTGTGTGGATAGTGCATGTGAGATGGACAGCACATGCAGGGAAGCAGATTGAAAACTCAAAAACAGATTGAGAACACAGCCTGAATCAGCATGGGCTTATAGGCAAGAAAACTAGATCATGAACTTCTGGGTTGACAGGCTAGCTGAAAACAGCTGATTGTCTGATTCCTCCTGTGTTCAGCAAAGCAGGATACTGAACTCTTCTGCAGAGGCAGAAGACTGAGCATCTTTCTATCTCATCACTAATTTAGCTTTCAGTTCAGAACAACAAACAAGGTCCCTAGACTTAACCTGTTCCCCAGTCAAAAGGAATGAGATAATTGATCAAAATTCCATTGTACCCAAGCACCTGGCTAAGCACTAGTCATTCAGAAATTTCCAGACTCAAGATGATCAGTTTTATGCTCTATGGAACACAAGACAAAGAGGATTTTTGTGTGAGTTTTATTTTCTTAACGTAACAAAATATCTTCTACTTCACATGCCCCATCTTGCAGGAAAAAAAAAAAAAGGTTAAATGCTTTGCAGTCAGTATGAAGCAAGCTAACAAACTGGGGGGTTCCTTATTTGTTCTCATGCAAGCAGTCTGCCTTTTGAAAACGGTGAAAATTAAACTTTAAAGGACAGGTTTTTTTCAGTTCATGCTTTGCTACAGATACTTGAGGAAGCTCAACTTCCCATTTGAGAAATGTAGAGGACAGTATCTGCTACTCAGTGAAAAGGATGTTAGAATACATCCATTCATGATCTGAAATGAAATGTACTACGGTTACAATAGGAAAAGAAGAAAAAGCCCCAAGCTGTGCCAGAGGAGATTCAGACTAGACATCAAGAAGAATTTCTTCACTGAAGGGGTGGTCAGGCATCGGAACAGGCTGCCCAGGGAGGTTGTGTTATCACCATCTCTGGGAGTGTTTAAGAAATGACTGGACACGGCACTCAGTGCTAAGGTTTAGTTGACATGGTGGTGTTTTGTGAAAAGTTTGGACTCTACCTTAGAGATCTTCTCCAACCTTAATGATTCTATGAGCATGGTACAGGCAACTAAGAAATCTATAAAGGATACTTGAAGAAGCTATTTTATTACCACCTAATGGCAAAAAGCATTTAGCTTTATTTCCAAACACCAGCTTACTTAATTCAACTCTCTTCAATAAAAATGCAAATGCTGGTGCAATGATAAAGTCACATAAGTCAATATCTGCATGAGAGATTTCACTTGCAAAAAGACTTGCAAGCCAAGGTGATGGAGGATTTGCCTATGCCAGAAATGCTGAGGAGATCAGATACACAGAAAACATAACTAATTCTGAGTCTATTTACTGATGTAGAGCAGTAGGACAAATGTCAACAATTCATAGGCTTTTCCCCAAGGAAGATTTGGATAAAAGCGTGAACAATGTAGAAGCTTCTGTTTGTTCTCAGTGTATCCCTTCAGTGTCTACAGTCCTCTTGAAATTCATATATCAGAGGCTAATCAACAAAGCTTTCAGAAAACACAGAGAAATTTATATTCAGCTCAGCTACAGACATGGCTATGCTTCTGCAGTCCCAGTACAGAGTGTGCTGATCTCCATCAATATGTGTGAGGCCTCAGGCAACCACTCTGCCTTTTTATAAATAAGGAACAAAACCACTCCTAAATGTGATGGTTAGGAAATATTTATAGACAAGAAGAAAGCACTACCATGAAAATGAACATTCAATGCCAATATCCATTGTTCATCTGCAATCCAGCAAAAAGGGGAGTGAATAAGAATTTCCATTTAATTGCCTTTAACTGCACTCTAGATGGGAATTTCAATTCCCCAGCCCTGAGCATTTCCTCCAGGCACAGAAAACACAAGAAGGGGGAAGCTTGTAACAAAGAGTACCCCTTATCTACAACACAGACAGATTAATTTCATGCTGGTAATTTTAAAGCAGCTCTGTTCAAAATTCATATGGCCAATAATTAAATTATTTGTATAAACAAAATAATTCACACCTTCTTAATGAAACATAAGGTGGCTTACAATTTTGCACAAATTACTATCAGACCAACATACAGCTATTACAAAATTTCAATTAAAACCAATAGAAGCATTACCAGAACAAGCATGTAAGACTGTCAGTGGTTTTTTAATTTTTTTTTAAAGCAAAATGTGCCTGAAATCAGAGATTAAACCAGCCTTCCATGGAGGCCCTATAACATTTGCACTGAGCACCAAAATCCCATTTTTACAAAAACTTGATTTTTTTTTTTTCTTTTCTAACGGATTTTCTTCTCTTTTTCCTAACCATGAAATGGCTGAAATAATTGCAATTATATCTCCTGTGCTTGCTTGAATAAAGCTGCAAAGAATGAATGCCAAAATCCAGTACTTTAAGAGCTGCCGGCGTGCTGGGACATTTCAGTTATTTCACGTTAGCTCCCCATACGTTAACTCACATTCCATACTCAGAGCACATTTACAGAGCATTTTAGGAGTGGTCTAAGCAAAGTCATGTTGGTAGTGAATAATAAAAACAACCCATTGCTTATTGAATCACCTGAAAGCTTTAAGTTAGCTGGGCCTCACACTTTATGAGGGCTTCTGGAATTTGGTCTCAAATTTGGAAAGAAATGGTATTCTTCTGCTGCAAAACACTTTGCTGTATTTACATATATCCTAGAAGCCACAGAACATCTACTTTATTTAGATTCTTTTCTTTTAGTATTTCTTACTGTTTTCTTTCAATTAAAGAGAAAATAAAGTCCCTTCCAAATCAAACCATTCTATGAGTCTATAAAAACAAACCCCAGATACCAAAACTAGATTCTGAGTATAGGGTAAGTGGTCGTATTTTCGCTAAGCAGCAAAAATTAAGGATTTGTTTCTCAAAGAAAAAGGAAGCTCCTCTCCTTGAATAAGAAGATAAGAAATGTAGTTACCATCTTGTCTTCAAAGCACTGTAAAACGTCTCTCAGGCAGAAGCTTATGCTCAGAATTATTCTTTGTCATCCAAACAAAAGAAATTAGAAGCTACAATGGGCATTTCCACTCTCCACATTTTCACAGAGGAGGACAAAAAGCCCTACCTCCTTTACGGTATTCTTGAAACCCACAGGAAAGGTCTTAGATAATCAAAACAGCACTATATTATCCTCGAAGTGACATTTAGAGACAAGCACAAAGACTTGCTCTGCTCTTCTTTGCGTTTCCCAATCTTTTTCAAAACTGGCCTTTATAGTTTGTCTCAGTGAGTTGCCAAGTAGATAGGAAGAGAACTGACTACAATCATGAACATCTAAAGAGGCTGATTTCTATATAGTTTTTGTAAATGAAATGGGAGATTAGAGAAGGGGTACTATGTAAGGCTCAGTGCCGTAATAGCCCAGTGAAACAAGCAGCCTTAGAAAAGCAGAAATCAGGAAAGCGAAGTGAATTTCAAGGGTGTCTGAAAGGTTCCCTAGAGAAGAGAAAAAGGAACTGGGTTTTCTGTTCAGCACAAGTAGAATAGGTTAAGAAAAGGAAGACCTGTTTGCATTCTTTTCTTGACTGAAGGGGGATAGAGAAGAGAGTCAGACCCTTCTTAGCAGTGCACAGGAAAGGGGCAAGATACAAGGTCACAACCTGAAATCAAGGAAACTCAAAACAATCACAAAACAAAGGAAAATCCACCCTGAGAGTGGCATGGCAGCAAAACAAGTGCCCAGAGCAACTGTGTACCCTGCATCCTTGGAGACTTACAAACCTCTTCTAGGACAAGACCCTGAACAACACAACTTCGAACTTCAGGGGACAGACAAGATCATCTTCAGGAACCTCTTGCCAACTAAATTCCATTATGACTGAGGGAGTAACTCCCTGTGCTGGAAGGACTGGTACTGGTACGAAGACACTACACTTCTCATGGACCATACAGTTGAAAGAGCTATGAGTCATGGTTGGCCATTTTCTTAGTTGTCTCCAACACCAGTCTAAAATTGAAGATGATCAAAAGCAAGACCAATGTGGTTCTACTGTAATAAACAAATCTGATTATTTAAATGGAGCATACAGAGACATGAAGTTTCAATGCCAAGAGCGTAAAGGGACCTTGAGTTTCACCTGTTGTGACACCAGCACTCTCAACCAGTTTTATTGTAGAAGTCATACAAATCAGAGAGATCAGAGAAATCCGAGATCTAAACCAAAATTATGGTTTAGATGTAACATGCTCAAACCAATTATAACCAAATTATAGTAACAAGGCAAGATGAATCTTAGGCCTACAGCAGTCAGGGCAGAAAAAGGTCTTCCAAAATAAGAATTTCATGAACAACTATACTTACAGAATACGTGTTTTCTGTATATCCTACTAAAGTAATCACGCTCATTAAATTTAAAGCCTTAGTGTGCCTGGCTACACTTATACTCCTATTCTCTGCAGTTCTTTATGCGAATTGCCAGCACAGCAGTTCTGATTACTCCATAGGTGACTAATAAGAATAAACTCTTTCCTTGTGATCACATGACTCACTTAATGTCAGCATGTGGCAACCAGAGCTGTGCTTAGCAAGTACCTTGGACAATGGAATGCAGGGAAAAAGCTCCACATTCCAGTTTCTAGAGCTCAAGTATAAGGTGGCAGGGGGCATACATTAACTTTTAGAACAATAATTTTTTAAAGCAAAGGTTTGAAAGGAAAAAGATTATCCAGAGATTTCTGCTGCTCCAGGCATTTATAGAAACTCCTAAAAAGTTAAGTTTTAAAAATCTCTAAATAAAAGCATGCCCTTCAGAACAAGAGGCCAAAATTACAGACCTCTCACTTATTTTCAAAGGAAGGTTTAATTAGAGTGCTGCCAGACACAGACTTACCATGGGGAATTTTATGCTTCCATTGGCCTTGATCAATGCAGTGCACACAACTGTTTCACACAAAGCTATTGCAGCTGGGTGCTCACTGCAAGTGCTGGATAATCTCATGTCTCCAGAGCAAGTGAGATTTTAAGGTATACCGTGGTACTGATAATCATGTTACAGCAACAATAGCTTGCCTACTCAACATCCCCAAAAAAAGTGAGACTCAAAGAATGGGATTGCCATAAATTGTCCCATTGTAATCCTTAGAGAGCTTTAACTCATTTTTCACAGGCTAAGAAGAAAAAAAAAACCAAACAAATCCAAAATACTCTATTTTAAAAAAACCTGCCCATTTATCCAACCAAAGCAGAGACAGTGATGAAAGGCAGTTGGTGTACACTGCTGGCCAGATAATCTGTTCAGGAGGAGAGAGGGACATGTCTGACACAGGAGGTCACGTGAGAAGGTAGACAGCCCAGCACTCCTCCAAGCACTACTGCATCCACACAGCACGTGTCTGTCTCAAGCCAACCTAACAACAGATTGAAGAAGGCAAACCATGCCCCATGCTGTGCATTCATATACCTACAGGTTTAACTGCAGCAGGGCTCCAGACTGATCCCATTTATCATCCCAACATAAGCAAAAGGCAGTAGTCCAACAAAGATTTGGCTTTGTAAGCAAGAAATCTGCAACCTAAGCCACGTGTCCAGCCACAGTTCTCCCACTACTTTTACCCAAGGGCTCAGCTCTCCCTCCACTACTTGCCTTTTCCTGCATGAACACAGAGGAAGTCAGCTGCAAAAATGATGGGATTTGAAAAGCACACACAAAACAATGAGACAGGGAATCAGAGACAACATCCAGGGTTGCAGGCATGTTTATAGGATGGATCTGTCTTAGCTCAACCAAAATCTTTAGTTCTCAGCTTTGTTCCCTGACAGTGTTAAATACACAATATTGCCTGATGATGAAAACTCCAATTTGTGAAATACATTATCTCCCAGTAAGCAATTTGCCAAGGATAACAAGTTTAAGAGGATAATATGCTTTCGCTTTGTCAGCAGCTTTGTCTCAGGGTGACCTATCTTCCACACTGTAAGATAACTGCAGAAGCCTAGGCAAATTGAGCATCCATGACTTATCTACTTCTACTGAGAAAGTAACCAGAGATTTCACTGGCTTCACTGAAGCCCAGATTTTACCCTTGGGTATTTACTTCTGGATAATATACTGTATTCTGGCTCCTGATTCACTATCTTTGCTTATGTGGAAGTTGCCAGCAAATTACAAACAGTTTAAACAACAAATTTTTGAAAATCAGCAGAACCTGTTACACTGAGCTCTTTCAGTAACAGTCTTATTTTCGCAGAGGTTTTCAAACTACTTTACCAGCATCACCAGGATTTTCCCTCTAGAAAATCTTGCTTTTCACAACAGCATTTCATGAAATAGGAAGTCTTCTTTCCTCTCTTGAAACCCATCCACAGGAGTGCGGCCAGTGGCCCACAGAGCAGAGGATTGGCAGCACAGACAGGAGAACACCTCAGTCAGCAGCCAGCGAGGGAGTGCTTAGCTGGCTGGCTAAATCTGTCGCGGCGCCGGATGCAGGAGCTGTCCCTTTCTTTTCCAGAAAGGAAGCTTTCACACGTCTCTGAACTTGATACGTAGCAAACTGTCATGGAACACATCGCAGCACGGGTTGATGGCCATTTGCACAATTGCAACAGCAGAATGCAAATGTCAATGCTTCCTACAAATGAAGGTGAATAATTTCCTGCCTTTCTAAAGGGATTTAAAGTGAAACCATTAACATCGGTGCCAATGAAGTACAAAAACACATTTATACATGTGTGCACATGTGCTCACGCACACACACACACCACAAGAAACAGACGAACAGAGGTTAAAAGGAACATTAGCACTTATTTGCTACAGTATCCTACATGTGATTTCATGTAAAAGAAAAGGAAAAACAAACTGACCCAAAGATAAGGTGTCAAGATAATGAAGAACAGGACTGAAGCCATAAAATATCAAGAAAAAAAAAAAAGACAACTGTGAAATTCACTCTTCTGCGGGAATATAACAAAATATGATGCACAACATCAAAACCACAATCCACTCCTAATGCACAAACCCAAAACCCAGTTTGCCATTACCAGTCAGTAAGACACATGCTAAGGACCCGATGTCCCCTGTCCCATATCACACAAATGCTCCTGATGTGACCACTTGTGCACACATATGTGTCTTAGCTCTTGAGAGTAAGAATGTTTAAGTGTGAAAGAATGAAATCTGTAAACAAAAAAAAGGAGTGCCGGGAGGTAGAAGTCAGACATCTGATTCATTCTGTAAAATTAGCATCACCTACACACTCCATAAGGTCTCCAGAAGCACTAATAGTTTGCTTCGCTTGGGATATCACTTTTTTTTAAAGTAAAAAAAAAAGTCTACCTCTCTAACATTAAAGACCCACTGTAAGACCTCTTCATGTTACCCAGCCTACACTGGCTCACTGGGCAGGTAACACAGTGAGTACTTGGTCAAACGCACACCTCATAATTCACAAGTTTTAATTCATTCTCCAGTGTTTTAGTGAGCGGTGAAGCTGGAAAACTGTGGTCTGGAGTCAGTGACCCACACCTTTTCTTCCTTTTCATGCACGTGTGTTCTCTGTAGCACATCACACCAGCCCAGCATAGCAGACTAACCACCACTCCTATTCCCATGCATGCCTCAGATACTGTGTGGCTGCTCTACACAATACTATAATTAGAGTACACAAAATCAATGTGTATATATACTCAGTTGTAAGTCCATGTAAATGCATTGTCATGGCCTTGAAATATTATATGCACCTGTACAAGAACTATCATTTTATTGATAGGAGATAGTGTATCATATCATCCAACAGATTTTTCAAAGCAAAGCCCATCTTCTAAACTTGCCCACTATCAGTGACTGATGAACATGGGTTACAATCAAGACCCTCTAAGAATTCCAGGTGAACAGAAAGGCTGGTGACACTCGCCATGGATGGAAGGGACACAGGATGCTCTGTGCCATCCTGGGCCCAACCAATGCCACAGCAGGCAAGATCCCACCATCAGGAGGAATGCAAGATTGCTATCACTCACTGTAATTCCCATCTGTCATTGGATAACTTAGATAAACAGCTTTAAGCATTTGGTATCTTTCTTACTTGGACCCCAAAAGAACCAGGATCACCTCAGTGCAAAACAAGCTGTAAGCAATTTCCATTTATTGTTAGCCTCTCCTAGTCTGTGTTATGAAAAACTTCCATTACTGAAAAAACATTTCTAATCTACATTTGCAATTTATACTGTATCATGTTTGACGATTGTTTAGATGAAAAAAATACTATTACAACATGACACCTGACAGGGATGCAGCTTGCTATAAGGATGGTCATTTTCAATTCATTGCTTTACAAAGAGCCTTTTGAGAGTGTCAGACAAATCCACATTGGAAAGATATGTCAGTTAACTGAAGTATTTTACATTTGAAGGGGACAAAGAGCTCCCTTTTTCCTCCCACTTTGATGCAATTCCCGTGAGATTTGATGGTTTCTCTTAAACTTGAACCTCTGAACTGCAGCACGTCTATGAGTTAATTTGTAGGGAACACACACAGTTAGAAAAAGAAGCACTAAGTGAAAATACACAGCGTCATCAAATAACATATTTCTTTTGCAATAGATTCATAGATAATCCCTAGAGTCAAAATACAGTTGCAACAACCTTTACTAGTGGGAATCTGTAAGCCAGACTTCTAAGAACAGTGGTAACATCACATAAAATCTTCACAGATAACATTTCAGTCAAACTTCACCACTTAGCATGGCTTAAAAGGAAAAATCAAGGAAAGAAGAATGGAATGAACTATTTTACATAAATTTCTAGTATAACGTTACCATACATTTCTGCCCTAATGCAAATTTAAAAGGCTGTCAATATGGAGAACTCAGGCTTATAGCGCTAGATCTCTGAAAAGAAATTGATTAGGACAGAACTCACAGAAACAAAAATGAACTTAATGCATCATGACTCTGCTGCTTATGACAGAAATAGCACAAAGATGCTGTGCTGTATATTTACACGCACCTACACCTAGTTGCACACCAGTGTTGGTGATTTCACAACACTCCAAGATGGAAATTGATTTATTGCCAGATGAAGAATCATTTGTACCTGCTAGGTTAATACAACAATCATTTTGCAAAATCATTAGCCTATGGAACCATACAATTAAAACTATGATAAACATTGACCAAGGAAAGGAATAAGAAACTACACTTCATTGATCTAAGGACCCACCAATTTATGAGCTACACCAGTTATGCCAACTTTTCTCCTAATTTGGAAAGTAGCACTGAGGTCATGAGGCTAAATATAACTTCAGGGTCACCAACCACCAAGAACCGCTGGAGGGATTCCTGGGAAAAGGGAACACATGTGCCATGGGAAGAAGTACATGCTAATGACTCTGGGGAAATGGTTATTATAGGAATGTTTCTTCCAGGAAAACCTATGAATACATATGTAAAAAATAGTACAGGAACAGGAGCCTTTTCTGTCCTCAGCATGCACAGTATTACAGAGGAAATATTCCATCGTGCATCCAGCATTGAATAAAGAATTCATGCTTCTTAGTGCTACATTGGTGTACAGAGTTCTTTTTACCAATTTCTGGTAACAACTTTTTTTATTTAGAATGCTGTCCGAAACTCTTAACCTGCTTTGAAAATAGCAACTCATGGAGGGTTCTTTGAGGGTTACTCAACCCATTTTTACTAACATGCTCCAAGTAAATTCATGCAGGTCTATTTGGTTTGAGCATGTTACAGCTCCGCTGGGCCAGCACTGTCATCTCACAGCTGAGAAACACAGGGATGTGATGAAACTCTGCCCAGAGACATCACAGGAACAGTAATAAATGGGAGAGAAATCAAGGACCCAGAACCTTATCACAGCCATGCCTAGGGTAAAGTCCACCACATATTCTAATGACAGAGATGATAAAGATAATGGGAAATAGGCCAAAAAAAGAAATAATCATGTAGTATAACAGAAGATATTTGAATTCCTGCCTTTAAAAATTCTTCCATATAATACCTGGCATGTTACAATTTATGACTCTGAAACTCACGTAGATACTAAGACTCAAATTAAACACATACTAGGTTTATTAGGCTGTGCTCAAAAAAAACACCATCACATGGGGGGATTAAAAGAAGAGCAAAATGTTCAAGTGTGTAAAATATTTGCATTATTGGAAATACAGCAAACAATCGAGACAGCTCTGCTGTCATAGCAGTATATTTATTATGAGGCTAGTCCCAATGGGTGAAAAGGTTAAATGTCTGAGCCACTGTGAGAACCACAGGAGGCAGGAAACTGTTTCATTAGATCCCAAGATAATTATGTTTCATTGCTGACCATGCCAATGCAGCACAGAATACAAATATTAGAATGACAGCACACAGCAACCCTCAGTGAAAAAGAATAGGTGTATTTGGAAAAAACCAGGGATTTGAGCTTTTAACTTCAGTGAAATATCAGAGAGGAAATTCTGGGGTTTTGTCGAGGTTGGAGTAAGACGACATTTTCTGTAGAAACACAATAATGCTATTTGTTGAATGCTCGGATGGTCTGGGCTTCTCAGGACAAAAACAAAAATCACAGAAAAATCACAGAAAAAGTGGCAAGATTTCATCTTGTCATACCAGCATAAAATTTGCTTCTATTCAGACTGAGATTATGTGCTCAACATAGAGCAAGGTTTTATATGTATTGTGCTATGAAGAAGATTAGACCAAAATGTTGTAATAATTACTAAAAACTGAATGATTCTCGGTTGTAAAATCCATTGCTGGAAGCATTTCCTACATAAAAGATTTCAAATGGTGGCACAGAGAAGTGCATCTCTAATGAAAAAGTAATTTACTAGCTTTCTTTTAGAAAGGCAAGCTTGTTTAGCAACACTAATTCTTTGCTGTGGTAGAAAGTAAGTTAAATACCTGAGCACACGTTACTCACTTGATCTCTCTAAGAAACAGCAGCTCTGCACATGAATCACCAGCCTGTTTCAGCAAGGATCTGACCAAGTCCCTTAAAGGGACTGAAGGGGTCACTCAGGTCCTGTGACTGGCCATCTTTGTCCATCACACCTCTGAAAGAAACACAAACTTTTCAACTGTATTGTGACTACCACTGGGTGAAAGAGAGGATGGGGAAAAAAAACCCAAAGAAACAAATAAAGAAAAGCACATCTTTCATTTCTTTGCTTTGATAGAAGTAACTAGCTATAAACTTTTGCTTTCACTGTCTCGCTGTAAGGTAGTTGGAAACGTTCAAGTAATCTACATGACTGAGTGCTACAGAATTACCCAGGGGTGGTAACCTGACCAGTAATACCCTGAAAACACAGATTGAAAGGTCTCCATCCTTTCTCTTGCCATCTCAGAAAAAGGGCAAAATAAATTCTCAGTTAGAAGCACACCACAGAAGCTGAAGGAAATTCAAAGAGCTTGAACAGAAACACCTAATGTGCATCACATCTCGCAGGACTTTATAGCGTACAGTACATGCTCTCCCCACACACCACTGGAACAGAAATAACCCAAATGCAAAAACTTTGTGATAGAGCATATTATTAAATACAGAGAGCCAGAGACCATGAGCAAAGCAGAAATGAGCAAATTATTACTGAAATAAAATTAGAGGCCAATCAAGTTAGAACAGTACAAAATTTCATTAAGCATTTAAACAGGGAGACATTAGTGATTTGCAATGGAAGAGTAAAATATAGATCAAAATCACATTGCTCAAGGAACCAGAATAACAGATGACAGGGTTGGGCTCAATTCAGAAATGCAAGCTAATCCAATAACTAAAAATGAGCTAATGAGATGGACTTGATGAGTCCTGCAGAGCTTTAAAGGCTTTTCTATATTACTGAGATTGCCTTAACGCTGGACATACCTCAGATATCACATTTTCTTACTGCTCTTTACAAAAAAGTGACTGCTGGGAACTGTAGCTGCATTTGTGCTCAAGAACAAGAGGGAACATAATTAAAATGAAGACAGCTTCAAACTAACAGTGTAAGATGGATGAAATCACCTTTTAAAGGTGACCATTACCCCAGCAGACATAAGGGCCTCTCTTGTGTGAACTCGCAGATAATTTCTGAAAGATTGAAACATTTTACAGGAAGACTGAGATGAATTTTTGCATGCTTTTTTAAAAAGGATGAAGAAGAGCCTGCTCAAGGGATAATCTATTATAATGAAGACCTAGAGACTGAAGCAAAATTCATGGATGAAGAGGAAACCAAAATAAAAATATGTAGATTAACCCACATTAAAATTCTGGGGATCTCCTTAAATGATATCAGAAACTGAAACACTGGGTAACATCTGGCAGTAACTAGAGGGATGGGGAGAAGATACAGCTGAGATAAGAAACCAGTGCTTTGGTGAAGAGCCTCAGTGAAAACTGAGGGACAAGAAATACCAAAGACTATGGTTACAGGCCAAAAAAAACCCACAAACCTTTACAATTAAATTAGCATAGCAGCAATTATTAATTTGGCAGGGCAGGAAAGCTCTAAATAAATCACAACCAGAACCACCCCGTACATGAACTGATTCCAGGGCCAGAATAAATAGTATTTAACAGGCTTGAGTACCAAAGGGGATGAGAAGGACTACATGCACAGAAGATGCAGGTCACAAGCAGATCATGAGCACATATGAAGGTCCTGGTGTTACAGCTAGGAAGGAGAGAAAAAAAAAAAACCACCCAACAGCTAATTAGCAAGGGAAAAGACCACTGTATGTTCAAATAAAGACAGATTCAGAGAAGCACAACAAGCCATCCCAAGCAGATTATTTTTAAGGGGTAACATTTTGGTGCTGGTTTAGCTAACAGATGTCTATGAAAGAGGTTTCTCCTCTCTCTAGAGGAGAACTAGATTTCTGTGATTTACTCAAAATAGGCAATAACAGTGCCCAACCCGAAAGAAACAGAAAAGTGGGAGTGTCCAAGTGAATGTACTTATCAAGCCCCACAGTGCCATTACAGATATTGAACAGAAGCTGGAGGGACTGCAGTTTATTAGGGAAAGCAGCTCAGGCAGCAGCTCTGCATTACACACAGCTCTGCAGTCTGGTCAGTGCTACAGCAGGCAGGAGATGGAATCCTAAATACACAGAATAGTCCCAAATCCAATAGAACAAGCCCTAAACCTTTCCATTTCACAAACAGTTTCACTCACAGCTAAATCACTATGACCACATTAGTCAAACATAAGCTTTTAAATTCAACAGAAAAAAATTACTATGAAATTTTATTGCCTGTATTTAATAGCAAACTGAGAAAATTGATACAAGTCTCTTCCAGCCTACAGATTTCTTTATCTCTGAGCAGTCCTGGCCTTTTAAAAACATATCTGAATAAAGCTCATTATCCTTTCTCTTTTCATAAATTTAACACTGAAGAACCTACACTGTAACTACTGAGTTGATTCCAGTTAACTGAAAGCAGTTTAATATCATATTTATTCTGACGCTGTCACTATCCTCAAAAGCCTATCTTTTAGCTGAGATATTAAGATAATTCAACAGGAAAGAATGCTTTCCATGGAGAAATCAGTTACCATCCATGAGTTTCACAGAAAAGAGTTAAAAGTTAGACAGGAGTTACAAGTTAAGCAAAAAAGAAACAAGAAACTATATTGTAAACGCAGGAAAACTTCCTATGTAACCACACTCACTTTGCATCACCTCTCTGCGTGCATCAATCCTTTCCACTATTCGACTAAGTTAATTATTCATTAACTAACAAATTCTTCTTCCTCCTCAGATAGCTGAAACTTACAGCTACCACTTCAGCATGAATAAATAATAACATATTGACAGGAATACAGTGTTCATACGGTCAAGAGGATAGTGGAGATAGACCAATGCCCAATTTATACAGTAAGTAGATATCACAGCAATCATGGTTTTATACATCATTTTGATAATGGTTTTCAATACTGAAGTGAAAACAATACCCAACATTTTTCAAAGAGTAGCAAGTATCTACATTTTTGTGCCTCAAAGGCCTTTGAATTTTAAAGGCCAGGCAGTTAGTGCTTTCTAAATATCAAGTCCTCTAGAACCTAGTTTCAAACTGGGCACTCATAAGTAATTCATTACTATTGTTATTTTGGAAGCTTCCTGGAAAGGCTAATGCTAGCTAGTATTTCCCCTCAAAAAATGGAGCAGAAACCCTTCTCTATCTAGGACACTTCATACTTTTAAATGCTAAAAACATACTAACCTTTCAGTTTGAAAAGTCTGGGATCTGGTAAAGGGAAAGAATCCAAATCCAATCCCCACACTCATTTTGACAATCTGTGGCTGTGTAAACATTTCCTTAGTTCTCAAAAGAGGTGACACTATTACCATACTTGGATTTTGTTGTTCAAATTATCAAATAGGATATGGTCTTTTTAAGTGAGATAGCAAAAACCATTTTGCTTAAAAAGAAAATAAGCCAGAAACTTTACATTCTCTCCGATTACAAAAAAAATTTTACTTTGTAAGTAGTTTGTGTGTGTACAAGTCATCAGTTGATGCCGCAATTGTGTATTTTTACTGACTTTTTAAATGCTTCAGAAAATCCACCTAAATCTTTGAGGGTAAATCACACATCAAGAAAGACAGAAATGCTATTGTGATTCTCTGTTGAAACAGTTGTGGTTCCAGTAGGCAAAAAAAAACCTCATTAAAATTATTCGGCCAATTTTAATGCTGCTGAAATAGCCTCACAATCTGCAGAAGATATCCCTGGTTTTCCCTCAAAGTACTGTGCGTGTCATCTGTGACTATTACTCAAACCATAAGGGTTAGTGCATTGCTGTACACAGAACTTAAACTGGCAAATCCCTACTGCAGAGAGCAGTTCTGAGATAAACTAATTGGATTTTAAGCTGTTAAAACACTGACAGTGAGTGATGGCCTGGCTGCTTGCCCTATTATTTCTGCTGAACCAGAAAGAAACCCTTATGTTAATAACAGTACATTACTAGAAGTGTTTTAAGATAAGACACTACCTGTAATATGGAGGTCCCATTAGAGCAATCTCAAAGTGCTTTACAAAGGTCCCTGAAAGATCAGCAGATGACAATGTGTGTTAAAAGCCAGCACTAGTGACATTCACTCAGATTGTGAAAGACAGTGACGAAATCACAAAGCTTCCCAAAAACTAGGTAGAAACAGGTAGAATAAGCAGAAACTATATAAGGAAGAACCAGTCAGTTTCCTAAAATACAGTTTAACACATGTAACCAAGGCGCACATGTTCCACGTAAGTTTTGTTTGCTATGGATTTTTTTAGGGCAGTTCTCCATTTATAACACACCAGAGCTTCCATCACTGATCTTCGGGCATTACTCTGTAAAGTAATGCACAATCTCTTTTCCACTAAGTTTCTCCTGCATGAACTTGCTTTATTTTCATTTCAAGTAGTTCAGCAAGAAGGTAATAGGTAATAGTCATGAGGAAAGCAGAATGGGGAAAAAATAAATTATATTTTGTACTTCAATGTTTTATCATAAGTCTTTGCCATATCTTCAGTAGTCACAAAATTAGAGCCTAAAAAACTATCATTAGTTTAAATACTAGATAATGCTGGTACAACATTATATTTATATACACACACACCCAGGTAAGTATATTTATAGAAGGCAAAAATAGATGTTAATGCCAAAAGCCTGAACCCATTTAACAGGACAGAGTTCCAGAGATGCCAGCTATAGACTTGCCTTACTTTCTTCACTAGGATTGCAAAGAAATTATTTCTTTTTAAAAATAGGCTACTTGGCTGCATATATACATTTTGACTGTTAGTTTCTATCTCTTCACAGAAAGGATCAACAGCATTGGTCCAAATTTCTTCCCAGCATGTGTGACCACAGCAAGAGAACTCAGATCTCCTGGTCCCATGAGAAATTATCTCTATCAGTTGTAAGGCAGCAGAACAGATAACAGACAAATAAGCAGGAAATGCTATGGGAGATGGGAGGGAAGAGAAGAAATGATCCTCAGTACTGTAAGACAGATCCTTTCAGATCCTTAACTTTCCCACTCCTGTGACAGCTGCTCTGAGCAAGACTAGTCCTAATTTTGGAGTACACAAGATACACAGCCCTTTAAGAACCCAAATGAGCTTCAACTTCAAAAAAAAAGGTTCACTGAATTTACAGAGGCCGGATACTTGCCTTCCCCATTTTCTCACTAATCGCACATCTAACATGCATTTTGTGAGAAGAGCAAATTGCTTGCCCAGGATCCACAGACTATTCAATGGCAATAGCAATTAATCTCCTGACATGGCAGAGACAGCAGCGTATTTGTGCATCCTAACACCTTGATCAATTTTATTGAACAAAGCTGCTGCCCCTTCTAAAACTGCATCTGAAGGAAATATCCTGAACTGCTTCTTTATGCCAGATCCCTCTTCAGCATAGATTACTCATGATTTTTGAGGCAAAATGAGGAATGAGGCTCAAACATTTAAAGTCACATTTCTTCATCCATAAAAGCACCCTCAACTCTTCAGAGAGATGGGGAGCTAGGCAACTTCTTATAAGCACACGAGATGCTGACACAGACAGCTAAAGGAAATTCAGTTTCAAAGCTGGTTAGGTTTCAACTTTCATTTTAGCCTATTGAAAAGCACTGAAGAACTGCATTCCTGAAAACATATGAGAGGAAAAAAAAAAATAAGGAGAAAACCACTCAGTAATTCTAAGCACATTTCTAACAATTGCAGACCAATTTTCTGCTTTCACTCATGAAATGCCACTCAATTCCTGCATGCTAAGGACTTGGTATAAAGCTGAAACTTAAGTCTGGAATCTCACAGCACACTAGGTAGAATGAAAAGCTCCTATAAAGATGATCATTCCCCTACATTAAAACTGCACCTGGTATCTGGGTCACCTGGAAAATGATCACATACAACATATGTCCAGCATCGTGGGCAAGTGAGCCTGCAATCTGTCATTTTAACACTAAAAATTAAAACATCTGACAAAAAAAATTCAGATATTTTGCTTTCCATTTACTGTCCCTTCTTTCATTGCTAGGAGCCAATTAGAGATCCATCAAGCTGCTTTGCAATAAGTGTACTTTCACACCTAATTACTCTGCTTACTCTATCAGCCAGAACACATTTTTTTCTTTTGCACCTTTTTTACCCTCTGGGTTTATTCAGAATATCTCCTATAATGGTCTGGGACTAAATTTATCTTCCCTGACTAAACAAGCTGGTTTGAATTACTTATCCTCTTCTACCTATTATTTCAAAATGTCTTTCGTATTATTCCATGGAGGTTTCATGCCTGCACAGCGTGTATCTTCTGAGCATCAAATTGACAGCATCAGATTCTTCAAGGTTTGGGGAGTACTTTTTGTTTTCCTTGTATACATCAGCAGCATCCTAAAAAAAGCCAAGCTGAAATGCCATAAATAGTTGCTTTATGACAATGGTAAGGAATACTTTTCAATATACGTAGATACTGTTGTGTGGATATGTATGTATATGTAGCAATTATAAATAGGGATATTTACTGCATTGAGAGCATGCAAACACATTTAAAGTAGTTGGGTCTTGTACTTCACTGAGGTGAGAGAGGTAGACAGGGGAAAGGCTGCTTTTAAGAACTCCCCTCCCTGCTTGGATTTTGTCCAAGTTGACAGGCAGTAATATAGAGTAGTGTAATGAAATACTAAAGATTATTTTCCATGCATATATTAAGCATGGATTGCTTTTAACTTCTTTTGGGAAAAAAAAAATCATATAACTTATCTACAGAACAACCATGCCTGGCTGTTATCTCCTGCACATTTCAAGCTCATTTTATAGTTGGTGCTGCTCACTTCTATAGTTATTTGCTTCACTATTTTAAAGAATATATCTTTCATTAAAGAAAAAAAAAAAGCCACAACAAAGAAGTGTTTTCCCTCCCACTCACTCCCCTACACAATTTATTCATTCAGCAGTCCTGGAAATTCAGTGGGGAATTATCAGCCTTCTGTTCAGCTACAGGGACACAAGTAGGAAGGTAAAAAAAAAAAGCAGCTGTGAATTGTGGCTGCCATCAACAGCAAACCTGACTGAATGACCTTTCTGATAAATTGCACAAAAGAAGATAAGACAGAAAGAAAATTATTTTCTTTACTGATAAATGCTAAAGAAATAAGATGACAAAGACAACCTGATACTTCAGTGAATTACGTAGCTTAATAAAAATGAGCTCTGTGTGACTTAAGAAATTAAACCAATTGTTCTGAATCCAGAATACTACACGTAACTTCTGTATATATCTTTGTTCTAAAGGAAGAGAGGGCACAGCCTTACCTCTACCAGGGGAGGAAGGCCAGCCCATGATGTTTATCAGCCACCTGCTTCCCACCTGGTGCCTTGGCCATGGGTGGACTGAGGAGCACACAGATAGAGGAGGGGGTAAGGGCTCAACTGCTTAGCTCTTCAATAAGAAGAGAAGTGCTTATAGGAAGAACAAGTCACTGAACCTAAAGCAGCTTAGAGAAGTGCCTCCTCCGGTGGCCACAGGAGACCCATGGTCCAAGGAACAGATTGACCTATTGCACAGGGAAAAGCTGCAGCCACCAAGAACATCCTCCGGGCTCCAAGAAAAGAGTGAGCATGAAGTGCCACCCCCAGATAAAAATCTGGCACAACATCAATATGCTCAAAGTACAATTCCTCAGCTAAGAAGTCTGGGCAAAGAAGACCTGCGCTTTTCTTCTTTGGTTTGAGGGCTTCGTTTGCTTGTAGGTTCTGAGATTTGATATTTTTTTTACATTATCCCAGAGATAAAAAGATAAAAGCTACATTTAAAGTGACACAAAAGCCTTTCTCACAGCTCAAAGAGACAGGCTGTCCTTGTATCAGCCTCCACCAACAGGATGGGATCCATAAGAATATCACTGCACACAGCAAAGTGAGATATAAAACACTGTCCAGTGCCATATAGATACACCCAGTTAGTAGGGAATGAGCTAGCTCAGGCACCAAAATGTGTGAGCTTTGCTTGGTATACTGTTCCACTTCAAACTCTCAGATGGCTCCAGGTTCTTGGGTAAAGTAGTTTTCAAGTAAATGATAAAACCTACAGTTTTTCATACCTACAGCCTGCATTTACAGGGCTCAGGGTAAGGAATATATGGATTTTGAGATCCCTAACCTTAGAAAAGGAAATGCATCTGCCCACCTGAAGTCACTGATGCTACAGAGCAGCTGAAGGTAATGGCAAGGAAAGAACAAGATAATTTCTAGTGATGTCTCTAACAAATCTTTTCCAACTCATTCCAGAAAGCCAAGATAGAAAGTGAGAATTAAGCCTGGCAACTGTTGTTCCTACATGAGAAAATATCCCTGCCAAAAAAAGGATTTAATTGTCAAATGAACTTTATCCAACACAAGAAACTAGAATATCTGCCCATGTTATGTCTTCATTGCTTATTCAAGACTATTTTTACCATCCCTCATATATCGCCATCTTGGAATAGAGGTTTACCCATAGGGTTCTGAGACTCCAGAGAATCAATTTAGATAAGATTTCCTGCATTTCTCTTCTTCCAGGTACCTGTAAGAACTTTGCTGTGGAGTGAATTTAAGTCAATTGACATCAAGACTATATTTAGGTTAGTTACTCACCTCTTAAGAGAAGTAATTTCAGAGCTGTGAGGCATCCCTACATCATGCACTCAGAGCCACTCACAAGCTCTTATTTAGGCAGTTGGATTATGCAAAACATTATTACACAAATTTAGGAGTTACTGGGATCCACAGATTTTATCTCGCTATGTTTTCCTTTAGGTTATGAAATAAAGTTTGACTGTGAATAATTGCTAGGGTCAGGCAACACAACTTAAAGAATGATTAATTCTTTTCCAGAGGCAGGGTCTCCCAGCAGGGAAACATCACCTCTACCTCATACCTTCCAAAAAATCCCGAACCACAAACAAATACACCCTCCCATCATACAACTTTCCATTGAAGATGTTCCTTCTCTACTACAGAAGCAGATAATACCTCCTATTCTACAGATATGATTTACAGATACATTTTTTTGTCCGGATACATTTTTTGTGATACAAAAACCTCATTCCTAAAGCAAGCCAGACACAGCAATTACTATACTTGCTTACATAAACACATTAATCAAAGTCTTTAGAGGGAGCTGGATTCATCCCACTGCCTTAAGCCCAGCATTAATCACAGGTGAGGTCACATATACCCTTCAGAAATCTTGACTAGTAACTCTACTTATGCTTTGAATTTGCATTGTGAAAGAGCTGCTCAGCTTCCTAGCAGCTCAAGATATAAGAACGAGTATATACACGTTAATCTTGTAAAATGTTCTCCTGAAGAAGCACATTAGAAAACTTCAACATTCTTTCTTATCATCTGTCCTCCCTTTTGCTTTCCCCCAA
The DNA here is from genome assembly GCA_013397755.1 of Cnemophilus loriae. NCBI lineage: Eukaryota > Metazoa > Chordata > Aves > Passeriformes > Corvidae > Cnemophilus > Cnemophilus loriae. Next base: position 22,705 of record VZTF01002639.1, read on the forward strand.
ATACAACTACAATGTTTCTGTCAAACATGATTTTTGTCTTAATCAGGACCTAGAGATTGACAGCTATCCTGAAGGATCTCAAGACTAAAGTGGATTCTAGAAATTTCAGCCCTACCAAATTCAAACAGAAGCTCAAGACATGTCACTTGACATTTTAAGACACAGATTTACTCTCTTACCTGATAAAATAAACAAACTTAATGGCCATATGAAGTGATTTTATTCAGCATGTAAGATGAATGTAAACATTAAAAAAGTGCCCTGCACTGACATTGTCAGCAGTATCATTGCTCTTTAAGTGTAAGCAAAGCGTTTCACCCTAAAAGGGTTGAAAAAAGAAATCAGGTTCACTTCAAGTCATAAAGAACAATAAAAGTAGTGCAAAAGAGATTCAGCATTAGTAGAGTAAAAGCAGCAGCACTGCAAAACCTGTTTTAGGAGCCAAAATGGCAACGAGATTGATCCAGTTGTTTTTTAAGAGGATTTTCAATAAAGATGCAAAAGAATTCTCAATCCAGGAAAGCACTTAAGCACGTGATAACCTTAGCACATAAATGGGCCTCCAGGTTTCCATGGCACTAATAACAAAGAAGATGTTTCATTGGATTAGGACAGAATTCCTTATTTTCTCTGTGCAGCTACTCAAGTAATTACTTCAGGCTGAATAAGGTCTGGGTTATTCATGGACAGAGTTGCTACTACCTGAAAAAAAGATCAGTCAGATATACCAACCAATATATCATCCTGGGTGTTTTTCACAATCCTGAGACTGAAAATTTCTTATTCCATTTTCAGGGAAATTCACATCACCTCTAAATATACCAGTAATACAGTATCATCCATAAACAATCTTTTTTTAAAGTCATTAAAGAAAAGATGAGGTAACAATTCCAGGAACTTCTATTTTATTTAGTCTACCCATAGCAGTATTTTGGAAGAATCAGATAATGGTTAACCACTTTCAAAACACTCAATCTTCCCACTATGTTTTAGAGACAGTAATATGCAATAATGAGTATTTCACAGAAGAAATGTGTTCTTGGTCTGTTTCCCCCAGTGAAGCTTAGCGTTCAGTTTAATACAGAGAGACAAATGCCCGTCTGCTTTTTAACAAAACTCCCTGCTATTAGCAAATTAGGGAATGATCTCAAAAGACTACGGTATCTTTTTAGACTAATTGAGTTTTATTTGCCATCTGCAGCAGTATCAAAAGCATAACTTAGCACAGCTCCAGTGAAAGAAAAAGCTGAAGTCATGTAAACATAAAAATCCAAAACAAGTTAATTTGTTTTGCTCCAGCAACAGCAACAAATTTAGGAAACGCATAATCCTGAGCAAAACATGCACTCAAGTTTCTATCCAATCTGTCCTACTGTGCCATCACAGCCAAAGCCAAGCAGTATTCCAGGGGTCCTCACTTTTCCTACCAGACCCAAATAATTGCCCTCATGCAGTTCTTCCCCACAAAACTATTCAGGAGCAGATATGCTAGATAGAAATAAAAGTAAAACAGACTTTCTTTAAAACATTTTATAATGAATCCTGTTTAATTAGTTAAGGAACATTCGACTGTGTTATTTTAGCTGGTTTTTCTTTAGATCTGTGTTGGCTGAGTGTCAGTAGAAAACCCTGAGAAACTGCCTCACTGCACCCACAGAAAGGAACTCCACGGACCCATACCCCTAAGAGAACTTAATCAACAGCTGAAGAACAAAAATCAATAAAGAATTGTTTAATGGTTGTCATATAACTAGAGATTAATTAGATGTCATAGAACAAGAAAGATACCTAAAGAAAGTTACAGAGTCAAAGGCCAGAAAATACCAGAAAACTTGATTAACACACTGCAGATGCAGTAAGGGAGCCACTTCATAGGCTTGTACATCCCAGAAAACTTAATCAATAGTATGTGTCTAACCAGGACAGTAAATTTAATAAAGCACTGTTTAGCTGGATAAAACTCGGGTTATCCATTAAACAAAGACAGATGAGATGTTCTGGTAGTAGTTAAAGGAAACACCTATACCATGACACAATAAATTGGGTGGACATCTAGGAGTGTCTATAAAAAAAATCTTGGAAGTTATAGTGTATATAAATGTCTGAAATTTGTTGTTTCTTTGAACATGGCAAATAAATTCCAGCTTTGTTCCCAATCTTGACTCAAAATCGTTATTAGGAATGCTCATCTGACAGATTGTTGCTGCTAGATTTAAAGCTCTTTGTTTCAACAGGGCATTTCTCTCAGCCAACAGGTCACATTCAGATGCTTTAGGACAGGCTGGTTACAGCCCTGATGGCAAAAAGCGCTTCAGATCAGGAACTGGCTGGCCCTCACACCTTCCTCCACAGTGTAACTCATAACTACGCATTGCTTGGGTCAGAGGTACATGATTCTAGGCTGCCATCAGCCTCCTAACTGTTGATCCAAGAAAATAAACTTGCAGAGCATCTTTTTTTCTGGAGAGAGTTGGTTTTTAGCCAAAATCTAGACCAACTTGTCTCTTCAAATGCACAAAAGGTTATTTTAGCGTCTATATTGTGCTCTCAATAGAGGAGAGAGCACCATAAGAGCTCCTCTTTGGCTTCTTCCAGTGAAAACAACAAACAAAAAGTATTTTGAAGCACTGTATGTAACAGAAACAATTCCAAATATATTACCTTTAACAAGAAAGCTCTTAATGTGAATATTATGTATTTACTGAGGGTATCCAGAATAAATCCCTAGAATAAAGCCATGTCAATATAGCCAATGAATATTTTATATTTCTAATGTAATCCAAGCTTATTTATCTCAGTGCAACTTCCTGTTTTCCGTGCACATCCAAGAAATCACTTCTCCTGTAATAAGATACAGAATAGAATATATCAAGTCCCTCGTTTTGGTACAATCATCTATTTACCCCTCCTACAGGCCAAAATACAGCAGATTTAAAGTGAGCAATGTGGAAAATGTAATAGCTCTATGAATCAATAAGGGTATTAAAAGTGCAGAGTATAAAGGGCAGCCACTGCCTGGAGATCCTGGTCCAAGGATTCTTTCTGCTGCATCTCTCATATATCTAACACCTACCTGTGATGAGAGCTTTTCACTGAGCCAATTTATTCTTCTGTAGTTTCTCTGGTGTTACAGTAAGCTAAATTGCAGAACTTGAGAAGCTACGAGAGAGAATTGCATGAGAAATATATTTGCAACGATTTTACTAATACACATTCAGCAGGATCAGAGAAAGCCCCTGGTCAGCTGTCAGAATGTTTCACTCAACTTGCATACTTTTGGCACATATCTGCAATTCCCCTTCTCCTTCCTTGATTAAAAATGCAACAAAATACACAAGTGAAAGCAAATTTTTTTGCAACTTCCTTTAGGAGAGAAGCAATATGTGTGACAGTTGCCTCATCTGAAAAGTTGTCTTTAGAAAACACTTAATGAATCATCATCCCTCAATATTTTCAAGGAGGCATATGCAGCTTAATTTGCATCTTTAATTCAGGAGTGCAGAGCAAGTAACAGGAGAGTTGCAGTTGCTGCCTATGCATCCATTCCTCTCATTTAGAAGTCACATGTTCTCCAACAACATCCATTATATTTCAAATATTCTTGTATACTTCACCATTCCAATTCACAAAACTCAGATTAATCTCATTGCAAACATTTTATGCATTTATTAACATAACCAGTATTCACTGTATTGCTGCTATGGCTCATGGAAGGGAATAAAAATCTATACTGCTATTTTTAGCCCATTTTTGAATTCTGACCTAAGGTTACAGACAGCCAGCTCCAGCAAAGGCACTGGGTTGGCCCCCAAGTCTGGCCACAGCCAACAACTATAGGATGACATTGTTGAGACATGTGAGCAACTGAGATCCTGCTATTTGCTAGTAAACAGAACAGAAGTTTGGGGGCTTTAGGGGGAAGAAATTAACTTCAAAGTCAAGAAGACAAGTTTTTTATTAACTTAAACATGTTACACATTTATATGGAACTAAAATCTTCTGTGCTTTGAAGCGATGCACATCTGCATTAATAGCCAGTTTAAGAAGCGAACGAAAATTAGTCACAGGTAATCTGCAGAGAAAGATGCTAGTAACATGAGATTATATGAAAACACCACAAAACAACCCCACCAGTGCCTACAATCTGTTTGTGGAGATACCGTCCAGTATGACACCTGTTGATCACCAGGAGCAGGGATTCTCTTCTAGCAGTTACTTCATAATGACAGAATTCAATTACAGCCAGAAAAAACAGCAGCAAAGTGCCCTCTGCCTGTCAGCTTCTTTCTGTGACAAGCCTAAGCACTAGACAAAAATAAAGATGAAAATATAATTCATTCTCATGAAGAAAAAGGACTTGATTACAGCACCCAGAGCCCTGTACCAGCTGTATGTATAAACCTTGATTTAACTGGCAGAAGTGGAAGATTTAAGAAGTCATAACGATAAGTACACAGACATGAAACAAGAAACTCCTAGACAGTGCTTCTGTCTGGAAGAAAAAGGAGATAATACACTGAATAATGAGCTTTTCTGTTACCTAGGTTTTGATAGTGAGATTGCCAAGGTTATTGCCTAGTCAGGTATTTAACAAACTTAACAGTGTCCAAACCCACAGATACCAAACAGGAGGGAAGCAGTGAAGTGAGGGTTACATAGCACAGGTGAAGATCCTTGGGTTAGCCTGAACTAGCACAAAACTGAGCATGGAGGGAAGAAGCCTCACAGTCTTTGTCCAGGGGACAGATCTGCCACAGCTGGTGGAATGGCTGATCAATATTCCCTTCTATAATTGGGATTCACATCTATAACGACAGCACTGATGGGCTCATCTCACACATACTGTCTTGCATAAACTCCTGCCTTAAGTGGGTTGCAGCCCAATCTGTCTTGGAGTTGAAAGACAGTCCTTGAATACTTAAGCTTGGAGTAGTGTAGATATATAAATAAAACAAGCTAGGACTTTCTTGCACAAAAATTCTCCCCGAGTTACTCTTATTTCAGTTAGTTTATGGAGCAGGAGCTGGGTATTTCATTCTTCCCTCCTCTTCTACATGCTTCAGGGGGTCATGACAATGGAAAAGTTACTCAAAGCCTGTTGCTTTCTTAAACTGATTCTTTCCATTGCAGTACAAACACGTTTTCAGTCTGTTTGTTGAAGATGGAGCCCTCTCCCTTACCATTGTCCTCTTATGTCTTAACTCTTGGTTAATTTTTCTGAAGAAATGCATAAACTATACTAGCTGCAGCTCTGATAGCTCTGTTTTTCTCTCACCCAGGAGACAAAATTTGTATTTCCTTTTTATCCTTAAAATCCCCTCAGAACTGGTATTTCCAGTACCTTAACTAAGACACTCGAAGTAAAGGCTTTAGCAGAAGTCACGTGATTTTTCCATCTTGCAACCAGAGCTGATAAAAATCACATTTATTCAGAGAAAGAGCCACAGCACATGGATCATATCGGATGGATAACTCCCAGCATGACTGGAGTTTTCAGTAAACACAGCAAATTACATAGTAATAAAGCAGATGACAGATTTGGCACCCAGATGGCTTTTTTTTTTTAAGTCCCTTTTTCCTTCTCCCCTTCTTATTCTACTGGCAATCCTTTCCTCTACCACATATAGAAATCAGACTAAGGAAAGATAAAATGCCCTGCCAAGGACAGTTCAATGACATGGGCAGGCTTCCACCTGGCTCTTCACTGATCCCTCAGCTAAAATCATTAATTCGTTACAAAAACCATCACGGAAAACCATCTTGAAGTCCAGCCCAAAACCCCACAATTTTGTTATTTAGGGAGTATTTTTATTTTTTCCTGCACCATTCTCCACATCCCAAGTCCCAGCCATCTTCACTTTCATAAGTAATGCAACCCAGCTATATCACTAAAGACAAAATGCCAATCCAATTTTAGCTCCTGAGGCTCTGCAGTGATGGCTTATGACAAGGTAATCCAGGCATGGTATGATTTCAAGACCTTAGATCTGAGCCAGCAGCCCTGGGTAATGTTAGCTCTACTGCTCCAAGCATCCCGAGATAGAAGGACATAAGCATCCCTTGGGTCTTTCTAGTCATACACTCCTCATGCCTTCCCTTGCCTTTACCCTTCCTGGAGCTGCCAATATCTCTCGCTTGCTCTGCTTGCCAATCTGTATTTAGCTCGTGCCTGAGTTTGAACCCTGCCCTGCAAGTTTACCAATCCTCAGGACTTCCCTCGACACAAGAGCACCTCAAATGCTTCTGCTGCTTCAGGGATTGCTCCCCACAGCAGCCTCAGTCCTTTGTCCTCAGCCTGACCCTTTTGTCCTTCCTTTTGTAAAAGTGTATGTGACCAAACTCAGCCCAAAATTATTACGACATTAAAGCGCAGAAGAGATGAAAATCAGCTCTTTATACTCATTTGTGTTTCAGCCCATTATTGGATTTTGACGATAATCTGTTTGCTTCTCTTTAGATCAAGAGATTACTTTTTCCTTTTCAGGCCACGGTAATGAAAATGTTCTCTTTCTTCTAACCATTTGAAAAACACTACTAAAATTTAAAATAGGGGCTGAGCTATGAAACTTGCCTGTTCAATTTAAAAGCATTTTTAAGTGGACCCAGATTCTTCAGCTTAAACAGTATTGTGACATGCAACAATACCTGTGTACATGTACACATATACACACCAAAAAAAAATTTCAGCCATACAGAATAAGGTGCACTCTAAAATGCCACTGAAACCACTGATTTCACCTAAATCTAGAGCACATCCTATATCACTACCACTTGCATATACCCTGATGAAGAGATTGTGGATGCCAGCAGGAACCACTTGGTTTACTTTGGAGGATATTAAATCAGGCCTCAGTGTTGTCCTTGCAAATATCCTCATTTGCTGGCTCTGGCCAGCAGGTGTGCACGAAATGGAGAGATCTGGGTATCAGATGACAGATAAAAAACCCATCTATTCAGAATGCACAAAAAAAATTGGAATTTGTAATGTTTAAAGAACATACACATGCAAAACGTAAATTCACCCACATTTGGTCTCCTGTAACTCCCAGCTTCACCTGAAAGAATAATTTCCATCTGCTTTAACAATGTCTGAGATCAAAGACTGGCTTGATTATGTCTTTTCAGCATGAAAACATTGTTGCACACACAAGAAAAAGAGTCAAAAAGTCAAATTTGCATTTTAGGCTCAAATTAACTGTCAAACCACTAAAAACAGAAAGGCAGCCTTTACCCCAGTCATGTCACCTGGAGCTGTCCTCAGAGGTAGAGCCAATGAGAGTGGTGGGTGGATGAAGTTCAGCCGACCATTTCCACAGATAGAGAGGAAGGGAGGCAGGACTTTTGTTTCCCTGCTTGACCCTCTCAAACTTACTTGAAGGCATGGGATAGCATTGTTATTGGCTGTCCCAAAAGATAAATCATGCCACCCTTGACAGAAGGAATAAATTCCCATTAATTTTATTATTTGCCATTACAGTTTTAAATCTAGGACTGTGTCATGGTTTAACCCCAGATACCAACAAAATCCCAAACTGCTGCTTTCTCACTCCCCTCCAGTGGGATGCGAGAGAGAATTCAAAGGGTAAAAAGGGAAAAAAACTTCATGAGTTGAGATAAAAGACAGCTTAACAACTAAAGCAATATCCACACACACAAGCAAAGCAGAACAAAGAATTCATTCACCACTTCCCATTGGTGGCAGGTGTTCGGCCATCCTCAGCACAGCAGGGCTTGATCACACATAGCTGACTTGGGAAGATAAATGTCATCACTCCAAACATCCTCCCCCTCACATTGCTGCTTCTCCCCCCTGGTTTATACACTGAGCATGATGCCATATGGTCTGGAGCATCCCTTGGGTCAGCTGGGATCAGCTGTCCCAGCTGTGTCCATTCCAAACTCCTTGTGCACTCACTCACTGGTGAGGTTGGGCAAGGGGCAGGAAAGGCCTTGGCTCTGTGTAAGCCCTGCTCAGCAATAACCAAAACATCCCTGAGTTCTCAGCACTGCTTTGGTCACAAATCCAAACGGCAACAAAACAGATCCTCTGAAGAAAAAAAACTCTGTCCCAACCCAAACCAGGACATTCTGTTTCTGCTTAAAAGGGAATTAAGGCATGCTTTAAGCTTACTAATAAAACAGTTAACTGCCAAGAATGATGCTAATGAAGTTGACTACAGAGAAAGGAAGAGGAAAACACAGAAGATTAACATCTTAAACCTTATAATTGCAAGAACAAATTCTCATGTTTAACTGAGGATACTAGGTTTGAAGTAGCAATAGAACATCCTCATGAAGTTGAAATAACAACCAGACCTCCTCCAACCTCACGAGCTGGTAAAGCACAGAGATTATATCATAGATGGCAGAGAACCAAGAAGCTGCACCTCACCAGCAACACTTATACAGATTCTTAAACAGGCTAAATTTCTCATTCTACCTCTCCCATTAATTGTATTACTATACCTTCCTATTTTACCGCAGGACTCAAAGTACTGCTTTAAGAAATGTATCAAACAGATCCTGACATGAAGTTCTTCATTACTTGCTTCTTGAATATGCTTGCCAAAATCAATTATCAATAACAGTCAAGAAGATGCAAAAAGCCAAGAAGGTGCAAATACAGAAATATTCTGCTTATGAGATTCATTTTCCACTTGCTTTAGTGGATGCAGAACCACCCTTATTTCCAGGAATCTCTTGCATCATTACAGTGAACCAGTTATAGACATATAGTACAGAAATTAAGCTGATCAGTTCTTAAATCATTTGCAGAACCATCTAGAAGAATGCAAAAATTCACAGTGCACATTCTCAAGACCTATTAGAATGCTAAACGCAGATCTCCCAGCAGCTCTGCACCTGTTTTTCCTCATCTTGCAGCATGTCACTTTTGAGCTGTTAGAAGAAGATCAGTAATAGAATTATTAGATCAACATTGCATTTCCTACATAATTTTTCTTCTGTACTATTTCAACAGAGGAAGTGTTAGTCTGCTAAATGATAGACAACTCAACTGCAGATATCTTGCCTCAGTCAACCTGTAGGACTGGCCATCAAGGTAGTGTCATCCCCAAATTTTCATTAAAAATCCCCCCCCCCCCATGGAACTGTTCTTGCAGACTGCAGTGCCCATGACACACACGATGTCCTCCCTAGTCTTCCCAAGAAGAGATGAAGTACCACAAAGCCTGGAGAGTAATTCACATAAAAGAAATAATACAATGAAGGACAGGGCAAGGACAAACATAGGGAAACAGGTTCTTGCATACACAGAGCACCAGTACTGCTCTGTACCCCTAATTAGGCAGGTGGGAAGTTAAATATACTTTCTCCCTCTCCACAACCTCCTCTTGTTTACTCAGGAAGCAGCCCTCTTTTACAGACCTTAAACAAAATACATGCCTTTTCTCCACCTCAAATAAAATTACCCATTCACCCATCAGTGAGGCCTAAAAAGATGTGGCTAAAGAGAATCAAGAGTGCAAACAGGAGAAGCAGACAACAGGTTATGTTTCCTTTGACATAGCACTTTCCATGTTTAAGACCATTTTTAGAAAGAAAGATCAAAGAGCAAAGATAAATCTGCAAAAGCCCTTAACTTTACCCTCCGATCTCACATAAATTCTGAACTATCATGACATTTTTGAAGTCTTATGCAAATTCCCTTTTCCACTGCAGTAGAAGCAAAAATAATAAAAGGGAGAAAAGGATACTGGTATCTTCCAGAAAACATTGCTTTAAATATTCTGAGTAAAAGTTTATCTAGCTGCTGAATACAGCACTACATCCTCTGCATGAATGAACTCCATTTTAACTTTTATTCCATGTCTAACCAAGGAAGCAGACCAAGACTACAGCATCTGAGGTTCTTAGTTAATGCATGCAGAGAGCTGTAATACCCACAATCGTCTGAGAACTGAAGAGTGGAAACAGACTCCCACTAAAGCTGTCACTGAAGCACAATATATTAGGTGTTATCATGAATGGAGTGTACATCAGCAGAGAGTGTTTCATTTTATATGACATGATAAACTTCCATCCTAGTGAATTAATATGGTGTTAAAAAAGGTGTTACAGAGCTCCTGCATCTGAACCTTTCCACATAAAATTCATTTACAAAAACATCTGAACATCATCCGTACCTAAGAAAAGACATGAAAAAATATTTCAGCAAAGAAAGTTGCATGCTTGGCAAAAGAAAAGTATGAAGCTTGCATTCATTAAAAGGAAACAGTTTTTCTTTCTATTCCTTACATTTCATCTGCTCCAATTCTGCATCTCAGAGAGCAATAAAAAGGAAACCAAGTATTTTCGTTTTACCTGCTACCCACTGTTACAGTAAACGAAATGAAAGTTTGTTAACATTAAAAATTGCCCTTAAATATTAGCTTACAGATGCTGATACAAAATGTATCTTCAAATTAACTATATTGTGGTATACTGGGATGGAGTTAACTTCCTTCATAGCAGCCCAGATGGTGCTGGGTTTTATATCTGTGGCTAAAACAGTGTTGGTAATTCACCAGTGTTTTGGCAACTGCTGAGCAGTGCTCATGGAGCTTTAAGGCCACCTTTTTTTCCCCATTTGTCCCCTCAGTGAGGGGGGTGGGCAAGAGGCTTGGGAGGGAATGCAGCTGGGACAGCAGCCCCCAACTGCCCAAAGGAGTAACCCAGACCACAGAACACCAAAAACTGGGATTAAACTGGAGACAGTCTGCCCCAGGTAGCCATCGCTTATCAGTCTGATGGTGGGAGGTAGCGAGTGATTTCCTTTGCATCCCATATTTGTTTCTCTTCCTAATCAGAACTCAGTAAATCAGCATTCCTTTTCAATTTGTTTTTCAGCTTAGTTCTTGCAGCAGTGTACAAGAGGCCATGGAACTGTTGTGCCATGGAATGGGAGAAACTCAAAGGGCAGCCAAATAGGAGCTTCTCTCAGCAACTCCTAGAACCATGCCCTAGGAAGTCAGGGAACATCCATTTTAGGAAACAAAATCTGTAACTTAAATTAGAGGAGCCAGCAGCTCATCTGCAGACAGAGGGAGCAGGGCTGCTGCAGTTCAGCAGTCACAGCACAAGCTCTGCCGGACACACATCGTGCTAAACGCAATGAGACCTTGCCTTCAGACAAGGCTATCAAACAATTGCTTCAATCACATTAGTCAAACTGAGCTTCCAACTATTTCTAGTCCTCATCAAGCTGAAGCTTCCTAAGTGAATGAGACTGAAAATTCAGTTTCCTTTCCAGCTCTGCCTCTGATCTGATCTAGACATAAACTGAAATCCATCAGACAATGACCAATTAGCAGAGCAAGTGTGCACTGCTGGGCTCCACCTCCAGCCCTGCACCACCTCCTTATGCAGGTGTGAAACTGCTTGGGCAGGCTTTAGGTCTCTGCTTGGCTACTACCAGCTATAAGATCCCCAGAGCACTGCATAATTCCCATTGACTTAATCTGTAAAGCCAGAAGCAGCAGAGTAACACATACTTCTCTCCAAACCCACAACATCAGGTTTTTTTCTTTACCGACAGGCAATTTAAAAATAAACAAACAAAAATCCCTTTTACTATGATGAAAACATTAGTAAACAATTGTTACCTCATAATAACATGTTATATCCTGATTTTGGGAAGCTAATGCTTTTACCTACGCAAACAAATACGTGTAAGCAAAGAACAGCAGAGTCCAGGTCTTCCATGTCTGCTTCTCCTCTGCGTTCCATTCACTTTGTTTATTCCATTTCTGTCTTGAAGAGATTAGTATCTATTTTATACAGTGCCCTAATCTTGCACAGAGATTACAGGATCCAACAAAAAATAAATACATTATTAATATTAAAATGACAACTTATATCAGAGTCAGAACAAGTCTTCATCTGAACAATTCTTTAAACCTCTTCTGCACAGGATTAAAACCTTCTATTTATTTATATGTAGCATATGTATATGCATATTTGCATACCTATACTTGTGCCTATATATATACTTGTATATATACACCCCATACACATTTGACATATATAATCTACAACTTTATAAATACTGCATATTAGAATTTATAAAATTTACATATATATACACACATGCTTCACGTATATTTTATCGTATATAATGGTGACTGGTCACCTGCTTCCTCCAGACTGTTAAATCCATTTCTCTGTAGAGAAGCAATCCTTTTTCAAAAGGAAAACACACTGAGGGTGGTACCAAAAGCAGAAAGTGACAGAAAAGTCCAAAAGTTGAGAAGAAACAATCACACTTGCCAGCAGGAGGGCTGAAGCATCAGGAGCAGAGGCCCAGAGCACTGAGGGCTGGGAAGTCTATGTGGGTACCACCACTGGACCTGGGAGCCTCAGCCCACACACTCCCTGTGGAGGACAACAGGAGTGACTGGGAAGCCTACAGAGAATGTTCCAAACAGAACAGCAGGAAAGAGTCCAAAATGGACTGTTCCAGAACTGAAATTTGGCCTTAATAACTTCCCCACCAGCCTTACTACCTCCCTTTTCAACTTGCTGCTTTATAAACCAAAGATGAGGCACTAAAATGGTGCATTTATGGACTTGGTGGTGCTGCATAAGCTTATAACTCAGTAGACTTTATGACTGCAAGTCATTTGTATTGATTTATTTACTTCATTAGTGAGGGGAAGATGTAATTCTGCATTGATGGAGAATCAAATTGAGGAACAAATAGCTGATTAGGCATTTTAAAATCACATTTCGTAGTCAAGTTTTATAATGGCGCATCCAAAATGAAATACTAAGAGTATAAACAATCTAAAGTTAGAAACTTTAATCATTGATCTGATCTGTAGACAAATGAGTTATGCAGCTGCTTTACGAACTCTCACCTTACCTCCCCTACTTGATGAAGTCTTACAAGATGTGCTAATGTAATTTTGAAAACTCTTTAATTGCATAAACAACACTGCAAGTTTTTACTCCTGGGCTTTGAAGGCACTGTGTTGATTGAGACCAAGTTTCCAATAAACATAGCTGGATACTCAGGGAAGCCCCTTCCTACCAGCCACTGCACACAAAGCAGTAAAAACATTGTGCCTTTGAATCCCAAACCATTTTGGCATTTTCCTTTGATGCAGCCTCTCCAGCAGCACACTGGGATAGTTATCATTAAAGCAGCAATTTGGCAAGCATTAAACATCTTTAAGTGGGAAATTAATCTTCCCAGACTGGGAGATGTAAATATTTAATTCTAAGGAGCAAAAATTAATACAAGAAGTTAGAAAAAGATGCGAGTCTATGAATAACAATATTCACCACCTTTCTGCTGGGCATCTCAAAGTAGTATAAAAGGATAAACAAGCATTATTTTCTTGATTTACCTATGAGGAAAGTTGAGTGCAAACTGCTCAAGGCCACAGAGAGAGACAGCTGTAACCAAGGAGCAAAGCTGAGGCTCTTTAGTCCTGCTCCAGTACCCTACTATTGCACCACACCTCATCATGCAAATCATTACAGAAGCAACAATGGAGAAATCCCATCCTGTTGGCCTCCCCAGCATCATCCTTCCTCTGCTGGCTCTCCACAGACCACTTCCCACCTACCTTCCCCTTTTTGGATAACTCAGCCATCTGGCAAGGCCTGCCAGCAGCATCCCAGGCAGCACCAGGCCCGAGGCAGACAGCAGTGCCAGCACATCCCCACGGCTGCAGCCTCCACAAAGATAACCAGGCCACAGCACTGGTGGGAGGAGGCACCTGGGAGGATCTCCTGAGAGACTGAACTTCTCAGGAGGGCTGAGTCAGCTCCACCACTGCCCCACAGAGATCCAGGAACAGACATAATGAAACATGATGTCAGCACTCAGAGAAAATAATCTGTCATACCAACCTAATGCAGCCTGAATCTTTAATGTGATATTGATTTCGCTAATGCTCCTCCATGCTGCCATCTGGAAGCAAAATACTTCTTTGTTATATAGTAAATTACACTCAGGGTCATGCAGTACAATGGCCAATATCATTATGAAGGTTTTGTTTTGTTGCTGGGGTTTTTTGAATTTTGTTGTTGCCTTTTTTTTTAAGGAGCAAAGATATTTAAAATTCTGCATTCAAAGGCAGTCATTGGCACTACGAGAAAAGCTGGTCATGTCTAATTCCAGTCATTTTGTCTTACATCGTCTAAGGAAAAGACACCTCCACGTGGCAGGCATGTCCTAAGAAAGGGGGGAAAGAAGGCTGGCAGAGCTGCAGAACAACGTGCTGCAACACTAAATCAACATTTCAGTTCACTTCAAGAGCTCTTGTAGTCAGAATTTTTGTTCTTTTTTCCCATTTCTTCTCACTATGCAAGTTAAATACTATTTTTTTTGCGTCACATGGCTAATCTTACATTTTAAGATTGCCCAATTTAAATACACTGAACATCCACCATTTTCCACTGATCTGGGGAGGGGTGTGTTATTTGTTACCACACTGCAGACACAGGAAGCTCAGAACTAATCGCAGAGATCCAGGAAATTCTGGTGGCAAAAGGTGTTGCTATGAAACTCCTTCACCAAAATCCAAACCCTTTTCTTCCCAGTCCCCTGTAGGACAAGGACAAACTTCAGTACCATTCCTTTCCCTCCCCCAAATCACAGCCAGCTCTCAGCCATCTCATATCATCATTATTAAATAGAACTGTGTTTCTAATAAGGAAAAGAGGTTAAACTTTTTTTTTGGGTGCAGCCCTATCAGGTGTCTAAAGAACTGTCTTTTGTCTAGGTCTCAAAGATAGCAGCATTCGTGGTTATTCATCATCTTTGCCTTTTACACTGTAACTGCAGGCAGATGAGCTCATTATTCACCATGTTTTGTGCTTAATCTCACACACTTCATTATGAAGTATTTGGGGCTGTTCCCTGCTTCCTCCCCCAGATTTGATACATGCTACCCCTCCCACTGACCTTCTCAGCAAACCGCAAAGACCACAGCAAGTTTGGAGCTATAACGATGCACTCATTGTCCACCTGCCTCTTTTTTTGAAAGCCAGAGCCGACTCCAGAGCAGGATCCACCTTAAAGTGGGGCAACTATTTCTTTAAGTGCTGAGAAAAATCTTCATCTGGCAGACAGCTGTGATAACTCCTGTCAGTGAATAAATTATGAAATGCCTCTCAAAAAAGTGTTATAACTATAGTTAGAATTTACAAGATGACTCAATGCTGAAAAATGATACCCCCATCTGTCAGATTCAAAAAGCCAGGAAACTTTATTTAGAAATCATACAACATGCCTTCAACTTTCTTTTCCTGCCAAATCCGTATCTTTTCTGAAATTGTAACCTGCCTTGTTCTGCTGCTCAGAACACTATTTTTGGACCATGCCTCACTACAAATTAGGATTACGTTGTTTCCTTTATGCCTTACCTAGCTGCAAACAGGTAAAAGCCTGAGGGGTAAAAAGTAATTATTAGTCATCAGTAGAGGGACCTCTGCCAGATGGCCAAAATGAAGGATTCAGTGGGTTAAACACATTTCACCTCTAAGGGAAGTTAATTGTGCTAATGTTCTTCTACTAGTACTTCTATGTACTTAAAAAAAACTATGGCATTCATAAGCTGTCCTATTTTCTTCAGAAATTCATGCAGAAAAGTAATTTTGAAGAACAATGATCAGGTGCCGTCAAATTTTAACATGTATGCACGTGTAGGACACGGATTTTGTTTAACCACAGGGAAGTTCTGGGGGGTTTTTTGTTTGTTTTTAAGGATAGCAAATGCTCTTAAGCAAAAAAATCTTTATGGACATCAAATCTTCACTGCTCCCAGGAGTTCCTGCTGTAAAAGTATTAATATTGATATGGTACACTTTAAAAAGCATTTCAAAAACCTATCTACTTTACTGTTTAAATGCTATCCAATTAGCTATATTCACTATATTACTAGCTATATATAATATACATTAGCTATTATCACTAAACTGAAGATGCTGTAGAGAAGATGCATATGAAAAAAGTTCATGCTCCAAGCATAAGACCTGCAGTCTTAGGTATGACAACCACAGATCTTCCATGATGCTCAGAAAAAGTGATTTTATTGAATCATTTTACTCATTTTTTTCCTCAGGAAAAAAAATTAAAATCTCAAAAACATCCTAATATTCACAAAGTACCATCTCTGATTCCAGGTCATCTGCAGCAACCTGAAAATGGTTTAGTGCTTTGATTTGGGCTGAGTTTTGTCACAGCTGTGCAGGAGATACCATCAGTGAGTCCTCAGATGCCTTCAAACTCTCCATTTCAGTTAGGTCAGTCAGATTTGGTCCTCCTTTGTATCACAATTCAAGCGGTTCAAAGAGTCTGTTCCTTTTTCACTGAAGTGAGCACAGAAAAAGAAGAATAATTGAAATATTTTGTACAAAGGATTGTCTGGGTCATCACAGAGTCAGAACACCTAGAGGAAAATTAAGTCACTCATAAAACAAGAACCTTTATTCAAGAAGATTGTTTAGACAATTTCAATCCTTCATGATTTATGAAGCTGAGTCACAGTGTTTCTACAGTAAAGGAAGTTTAAGTCTAATTTAAAAAAAAAAAAAACTATCTGCTGCAATATCAGCCTTCACTCCTGCTATTTAATTCCTCAGAGCTTCCATTGTCTCCAACCTTTTTCAAGTGGCTCTCATCATTCAGCACTTGGATTTATTTTTTCCCCATTTTACAGGCAACCAAATAACTAATAATTTTTTTTTAAGTCACAATTTCAAGGAGAAGCAAAAAGCAAAACCTGAAAACACTTCTAGTAGTTTCACAGGACAACAGAAAAGAAGCAAGACAGCTTGGATAGGCAGAAATGTTAGCAGTGTAATTCAATCAAGATGTACTTTGCAGCACAAGTAATGGGTTTCAGGGCACCTTGCAGTGGTAAAGGAACCCATCAGTTTATGGAGAGGCAAAGGTCTCCCTCACATTCCAACTCAACAATGTAAAGAGCTTCATAGACCTTTGCCATGGGTAGAGTTCATAAAAGAAATCGAATTAGCCATGCTAGCTCAATTAAATATACACAAAATTAGACTAGGAGAATTAGTGAAAAACCACTACAGAGCTGATTATATGTTAAGCATTAGCTACTAAGAACATTCATGTCATGAATTACTATAATGATTATTTTAAATCTGGACAATTAATATTTTGTTCTCTGTTATTAGTACTACCTCTAAGTAAATGCTACCAGCATTTATACATTACTTTGAAAGTTTTGAAGAGATAGATATTATTTTGAATTGTTTTCCTTTAAAGAAAAAAATTACAGTGATGAGGTTTGCTCAAAAATAGGATTTTAAGTTGTCCATTTTGCACATACATACCCTGTAACACATCAGTTTCCGGCACCCTAAATTGTTAGGGACCACAAACACCAATTCCCATGTGCCATATGAACAGGAACAGACTTTTACCATGTGTTTGAGGGATGACAACATGCTTTTCAATGCTGTACTAGAAAACACTTTGCTATAAAAAACATTATTTCATAGATCACCATTCCTAATCACCTGCTGGCAATATTTGCATTATTTAAAGCTGCTTCTCACACTAAGTGTGTGTTAACTCAGCACAGACTTTCTTTAACCATTATGAGGTTCAAAAAGTCATGCAACTTTTCTTTAAGCTCACCAGTGAGCTTCCATTACCCACTACCCATCCTCAGATGAGCTTCTCCGTTTCCCAGC
The DNA here is from genome assembly GCA_013397755.1 of Cnemophilus loriae. NCBI lineage: Eukaryota > Metazoa > Chordata > Aves > Passeriformes > Corvidae > Cnemophilus > Cnemophilus loriae. The sequence goes on from VZTF01002639.1 coordinate 40,384, forward strand.
CACTTCACTCCTTGGGCCAAGAGGGAGATGCACATTTTACACCCCCATCCCCTCTGCAGCTGATATTCTGGGGCACCCAGAGTTACCCCAGGCAGAATGTTGAATACCCCAGGGGAATGTTGACCTATTTTGTATGAAATAAAGGGCCTGTCTCTTCCTGTATTTTCTGGTACCAGTCTTTTTCTTCTGTTCTGCTCTGCAAACACCCAAAATAGAAATAATTTAAAGAGTCCAGCTCTTTAAAAGGTTGCTAGGTCACATTCTCAATGAAAGAGCACGAAAGATTTCTAAAGAAGCTTTCCTGAAACTTCCTAGCCCTGTGGCAATACAGACACAAAGTATTTGCAACCTAACCGAAAAATTACTTATTTTAAAACTCCTATTGTAAAATTGCTGCAAAATCTCTCGTCATTAATTATAATTTGGTTTTTGTTAGCAATGTTTTAGAGATATTATTTGCTAATGTAAGCTAAGCCAATAGCCAACATGTTCACATAGCTTTATGAAACTCTGCTTGTTATTTTTTACCAGTTTTCAAAAATCAAAACAATTTTGAATGAATAAATACAACTTTTGAGCAAAGATTGCATGTTTGTACCTTCTACAAGCAGGCCAAGGTGTGCAGCTTAACAGAATAAGCCAAGCTCAACCTGTATCCATGGAGAGCCTTCTCTGGTCCTACTGCTTCTCTCCCGCCTGCCTTCCACAGCCCCATCATCAGTGGGACACATGGAGTTGTGCTGACTGCCAGATCAGGGATCCAAAAAAGCCAACCCAGTATACAACTCAAAAAAATCCAGAGAAAGAAGCCTTTAATTCCCTTTTCAGTCACCAGTGATTCTGCCTACTGTTTGCTGAGCTGGCTATAGGTCAGATAAGCTTGATCAAGAGCCCTACCTGCTTTACCTACAACAAGGGAGAGCTCTCACCTGCTTCTTTCAAGGCAGCAGCTCTAAAAGTAGCCCTAGAAATATAAGGGATGAAGAGAGGATTTGTTGGCAATTATTACTGTAAACCACAAAGCCTACATAATGGCAGTGTAATTCACAGGTATTTGTCATCCAGTCACTTGTTTTCAGTGAGGTACAAAAGGCTATACAAGCCAGGCAAGAGCCCACTTTTGCTCTCCAACAGCCAGCAACAGCAGAGCCCTGGGGAATCAGCTCATAAAGAGGCAAAGCATGCACCACCATGTCCTCAGAACACACTCTAGCTGGTGAGGCTGGGGCTTTGAGCCAGAAATACCCTTTTCCTATTCAACAGCCTTCAGTAGACGTTCCTGAAACCTATTCCATCACTTTGTAAACCAATGCAGAGGGCCATGTGACAGCTACACAGCCTAACTACACTGTGCAGAAAAAGCATTTCTTTCCTGCGCTTTGAACCTGCAGCCTACCAGTTACATTGGATGCTGCCAGCTCTTCTGCTGGAGAACACAGCAATGCTCATTCCCCAGGTATCTCCTGACAGTCACAGACCTCCATCATATTCCTGTCACTGCAGCGCCTTCCCAGCCTGAAGAATTGTACTGGAGTTCATCATTTCACTTTCAGAAATCATTCTTTGCCCTTAAATCACCGTTGTTTCTCTTGTCCACCTCTCCTCCAGTTAGACTGTGACATTTTAGAAATGACCATACCTCTTGATTTCAGGTTTGGGGTGGGGTTTTGGACCACTACTGAGAGGCTGTTTTCATAAGAATGTCATTTACAATCTTAAGGCATCACTTCTGAAGGTAAACTGGCAGTTTCAAATCAATGCATTGATTTTCACATGACCTTCTGCTGCCCAGTTGCTCAGCCTCATAAAGCCTGTCTGCAATTTCTCAGTTAGGTCCCAGTCTGACTACCCTGAATACTTAAGTATCATCAGACCCTTGTTCACTTCACTGTTCCCTGTCTTTTCCAAGTTACCCATCAATATATTGAGCTGCACAGGCTGCAGCAGAGACCCCTGCAGTCATTTACTGGTGGCTTGATTTCCACCATGAGATTTGCCCGTTTTACTGATATCTGAATTCTGTAATTTTTCATCCATTATTAATTCATTTGAAGATTTACCTTGCTGGTCCACTGCAGTGTTGGGGGTTTTTTTGATTTTTTTTTTTTTTTTCAAAGAAGTGTGGTTGGTGATTTTGTCAAATACCTATGGAAAATCCCAGTATATCATCTCACTCGACAATCACCTTTGTTCCCATGCTCACCATGTGCTTCAAAGAATTTCAATAAATAAATAGGACAAACCTTGTTGTTGCAAAAGCCACACTAACTATTCTGCTATCTATCATGTCCATCCAAAGGTGAATTCTATTATTAAAAGCAAACTCAATTAATCTCCCAGATAAGGACAAGGGGCTTTCTGGGCTTCCCTGTAAACTCTGCCTCCCCCTCACCCTTTACCATCCTTTCAGTCTTCTGGTGCAAAATCATATTAAGTGAATCATACTAAAGTGAGCAGTTACATATCATAAGTAATTTTTCTGTCCTTCAAGGCACACCACACTACAGTGATGACATGTCAATCTATTTTAGCTATGTTATTCCTCCAGTCACCTTTTCTACAGGCACCAAGACAAATCCTTTGGTACCCGCCTCCCTCATAGGGGAGGTTTCAGGGCATTTTAAACTCCCACATTCTCCACTGGGATGGCAAAACTGATAAAATAATTTGATTTTACTATTGCAATTTACTTCTCTGAATGCTTTTGAAAAAAGAACAGATATGAACATCACAGAACAGGGTCTATTGGATAAACTCTTTTCCTTGGAGTCTCCTGCACTGTCTTTAAACCACCACAGATTTAACCCTTAACTACTCCCTTCAGTACTTGTTTAAAAAAACACAAAACAACCAACCAAAAAACAAACACCACAAACCAAAACCAACCCCCACAGCAAATATCATCCTTTTCTGCTCTCTCAGAGTTGTCTTCAACTTTTGGGAGGGAATCTTCTCACTTTTGTTGCCCTTGCAGAGATGCTGCATTTATGCCCACTGTAGCTACTACCACAGGGCAGCTTTATTGTGACATTTTGAAATCGCTCCGCATGCTCAGGAAGCAGATGCTGTCTCTCCCCATATAAGTCCCCTTACTAGTTTGTCTCTGCAGCTGCCACTGACCGTGTTTAAAGCTTATTTGCAGCATCCCATCCCAATATGATGCAGCTCTTGCACGCCATCCCTTTACAGTCTCTGCCATCTTCCTCCACGGCATTGATGGCAATAACCCAATCCTATTACCATGTTTTTTCTTTTCATTGCCTAGACTCACTGGGATTTTTCTGTCACTTATAGCAGGCTGCTGATCTGACTTGACTTTAAGCTTTAAAATACAGCACAGTTTCTCTGCCAGCTCAGCCTACTCCAGCTCTCTCTGTACTTTGACACTGCATTATCCCAGCATTTGTCACTCTCCTGTCACATTTAAGATGCATATTATGCCAATATCCTCTTTTAGAGACAAGAATTTAGTTCTGCATTTTAGCACTTTGGCTTCTGAGATTAATGCAGAAATACACATAAAATGTTTTGATTTTGTTTTCCCCTGTGCATGTTTAAGTAGCACTTCATCGGGTTCCACTCCTTCCTTCTGTTTCCTACCTAGTTACTGATACGGGACAAAAGAGGACCTACACAGAGCAGGGCTGAGTTACTGCCTAAGTTTTGTTTCTAGAATCTCTGGATTCATTGCACCATGGATACAGGCAAGATGCCTTGACCACTGAGTCCTCCTGTTCCCTTCCTAGGGGCCTGTCCAAACACCTTGTCATGCCCACCATCACTCCAGTGCCCAACAAGCAGCTCACCAGGCAGTCCTTACTCGAGTAACACAAGCTGGCTTTAATATATTCCTCTTAATTTAATATTTCCTCCTACTTCAAAAAGCCTGGGAAATATATTTTCAGTGCAATGGCACATGTTACAAGGAAAAGGATTCATGGTCACACTCAATTGCCTCACCACCAAGTCACTACCCTCCTGCTGCTTTAGAGATAGGACTGGCATCACTCAGCCCTGACATGTTCCTAAACCAGCTTCTCTGCCTCCTCTCCCCTTCCCTCAGCAACACTGCACTGCCGACCCAAAAGCAAACCTCCCCAGCAACAGCAGTGTCAGTGAGCCCCTCCACTCCCCAGCTTTCCTTCACATAAGCCGCCTCCGACTTAGGAGAGCTTTGGCTCCAAGAGCCCTGAGCTGTTCTGAGAAGCAAAGATAAACCATGTTTTGCAAAGTCAGAGCAGGAAATTGAGAAGCACAAACACGAAAGATATTAAATACCTCTACTTCTGCCTGGCAGCAGATACTCCTAAATCCCCAGTGACACTCTACACTGAACCCTTCATAAAAACTACAGTGGCATTCCATCGTTGTGAACATAAAACAACCCTAAAAGTATACAGCAACACATCTTCCACACATCATTCCGACTAGCAGTGTACAGACAAGGTCAAGGTTCTGTGAGAGAAGCCACAACTCTCCACTGCCATCAGAATTTGGAGGAATAGGGATGGGAATGGACTTTACACTTTACTGCCACCGCACTTCTTTCTCTGCAACTCCTGGGCTGCAATGGTGCCATCATGAAAGAAAGACATCACCTCTATGTAAGTAATTTCAGGGTGCAGGAGGGAAGCCCAGGCATTAAGACTAGAAAGCTAATGTAAAGGAAGCTTTGAAAACAGCTCTTAACAAAGAACTAAATTATTCATGCTACTGAGGGCAGAAGGAGGTGCTGACACAGGTGATTGCTTGGATGAGAAGCTTTCCAGTCTCCACTAGCCACACTGAACTGTTTTTGGATACATGCAAGAGGTCTTATCCTTGGACAGATGTTACATAAAGTGGTTACTTATCTACTTTTTATCTAAATTGCTTAATTTTTTTTTAACTCCTCCAAGACTCTTGTATGCTTATCTGATAAAAACAGCGGATTGCCAGTTGTTAGAGAGTTCTTTAGTTCATCTCTGATACTCATTAACAGCCCTCCAGGTACCAGCATCCTGAAGGAGAAGTTTCCTTATTGATTTATCCCAGACCTCTGATCCAATAAGTCATTTATCACTGCCAAAAGGACAGCGACAAATGAATTTAACATAATGTGTTAAACACAAAGGCTATAAAAGGAGTGAACCTCATTTTCCAAGGGGCTTCTGCTCAACCTAAGAAATGTGGAAGCACGAGCTGCACCTGTATAACAGCCATACTACAGTTGCACCTATTGCTTCTCCATAGAGGAAGAAGGTGCAGGCACAGTACCAGAAATGAATTTTTTTTTAAAAAAAAAACAAATGGGTTAAAGTGCCTTGGTAACGTGTTTTCAATGTTGACCTAAACCCATTTTTTTTTTTCTTTGAGGTGTTTGGGTTTTTTGCAGGTTGCTGTGATACACCTTGGAAAGCCTAAGAACAGACCTATTGACAAATTTTGAATTTCACAAGTTACATGTATTTGTGGCAGAAATGTAAACCACTGGAATTTTAAGACATCTCTTCTTGTCATCTCTAAAAAAAAAAACCCACAGAAAATGAACTACACTTTGCTCTCTACCCAGGCTTTATTACATACTTGTAAGCAAGAATGTTTTCTCCTAGATCCTAGAATTCCATTTTAAAAAGTCTCTATTCAGACCAACCCAGGGGTTCCCCAATTAACTACATGTCTAAGCATAACGTGCATTATCCAATTCATTGACAGACATCATAAAAAGTGCGACAAACCTAAATAAACTCTCAAAACTTCCTAGGTATATTAGTATATTTAATTTTCTTACTAAATGAATGCAATTTTATAAATCCACATATTCTTAAAAAGAGAATATTACATAGATTTCAGCTAACATCAACAAATTCAACGCCACAGGAAGGCAGAGTGAGTACAGCACAGCTCATTTTGCCAGAGCATTACAAAATATTGCCAGATGACACAAGCACCTTCCTTGCCTTGAAAAGCTTCTTTACTTTTCACCATTTGTTCTTTCACTCTAATAAGAGTTCTCACATTTCCTTCCTCACCTCACTTCTTACAGCCTTACTAACGTAACCATTACTTTGAAAACCTACTAAAAGTTATAAGCTCTTTCCTGCAGCTTTCAAATCCAATAATACTGCTGTAGTCAGGATATAGAGTGCCAGAAGCATAAGCATCACTCACTGTGGAATTACTTATTTTTTAAGACTGCTTATAAAGTTTAGCTTCGGAGTAGCAATTTCTTTGCCACACTTCCTGAAAATCAGAGGAATTCTATGAAGGTGCATTCGGCTTATTACAATCCTTAAATAAGTAATTGAACACACGCACAAACAGATCACATCACCTGCTGTGAATCAACACTGTGGCAGAATGCTCTGCAATTCTGATTAATATATTTTAGTCTACTCTTTATCAAAGTCAATCAAAATAATTTATATAAACATATTTGATTTGCCATCCTTAATCCTGCAGAACAAAATCGTATAAAGGTTCAATTATACTCTATAACTCTTCAGATATAAACATTAACCCAGTCTGGGGCTAGGGTTGGATCCAGCTGCACCCAGACTCCTTTGTGAGGAGGAGGTGTTGGGAAAGCAAGAGGGTCCTTCTGCACCTCATGACTCAGTGGGAGGCTCTCCCTCACAAACTTCTGAAGCTTCCATCTTGCCTGCAACACATGCATCCACCAAACAAGAATTTGGATTTACCACATACAGTTGTATTGAATGTAAACCACCAGACCTTAGGCAGTTTGGACCAAGCCCTTCATCACTGACACAAAATTACTCAATTCCAGCTTAACTAGGAAAAAAAAAACCAAACACTTGCAAGACAACAGAATATGAAGCAGAAAAAGTTTTACCATGGAAGGGTTTGTTTGGCTGGTAACACAGACAGTAGCTCAATTGGAAAAGTCATTGCACAACTAAAAGTATATTAGGTATGCCAAATCCCAATATAAAGCTTTAATTATTGTTTCCAAATATTTATTGCCCTTCAAATGTTGTAAAGGCCACTTCACAATAATCCAAACATGCACATCTTGGATGGATTAGTCGCACCAGTATGCTTCAGATTTAGCATTCATTAGATTCTCCCTCTTAGTTCCTCATAATATTTTCTGTCTTTTAGTTTAAAATGCCAGTGTATATCAAACCTTCAAATCCAAACTCCCAAATATTGCAGATATTCCTATTTAGACAGCAAACTAAATCCCAGTGTGCCACAATCGCCAAGTTTCCGGCCTTTCTTTTTTCTGATGGGCAGGTATTACATACTCCAGTTCAGAAAAGCAATCTATCTTATCCAAGAAGAGCCAAGTGCAGATCAAACAAAATAGCCAATTCAAGAATTGTTTCAGCAGTTTATTTTATAGCCACAACAACAGCAATTTACTCATCGCAAAGGCATATTTTCTTAAGAGTAATGGAAGAAGGAGCCATAAATGAGTTTTTAAAAGGCTCGGTGTCTCAGGGCATTTGGAAGAGGGAGCTGGGAGAAAGCTCAGGAAGCTTTATTAATTGTTACTAGCTGGATCACTGTAACACAAAAGCTCTTGCTATGCTAGATACTCTTTAAAAATATTAAGCTACAAAGCATCCCATGTTTCATGATGAATTATCAAAAGATAGATACAGGCTGACAGGGAGAACTAAGCAACAATATTACACCCAAGAAGGATCATTAAATCTTTGTGTTTAAACCAATCTTTTCCAGCCACTGACGCCCACAATTCTCCTTACTGCATAGAACAATGCCAAATTCCAGACATGCTGATTCTTGTCTAAAATGGCCATGAAAGAGCATGTCCTGCGAGAGCTACAGACAGAACACAATTAGAGTGGAAACCTTGGAAACATCTTGAAGGGGCAATTCCTGGAGATTTCTAAGAAATACTTCCCAAAGGCAGAGGTTTCTCCAACAGCCAGCATTCTCAAAGATGCATTTTCTAAAATTAACTCACTGACTGAGCTGTACCTTCCCTCCTCTCTGTCCTTTCAGTGAGGTTTGCAGGTTAAGAGCACAAAGGCACTAAAAGCACTAAGCAATCAAGAACCCTCTTTAGAGCTAAGAAGCATTACGGGAGACCCTCAGAGTCTTTAAAACTGCTGAGTTCAGCTGAAGGTGGTTCAGCAGGGTTTATTTTGGCACATCTGAGATTGCTACAGAGCAGACTGAACTGAAGAGGGCTACAGGAGCAGCTGTGCAGCTCAAACCACACTCCAGCACCTCCTCTGCAGCACCAGGCTCATCTCATGTACCACACACACAAAGAAACCCCAGCTCAGGATGAGATCACTCAATGCAAGTATCTGGAATTTTCCAGACAACACAGGTACTGTGCTGTCTGTGGGATTTTGAGGTTCTCTAACTGTTCTCTCTCCTTTTACAGGTGTTGTTATTATCAGCAGGCAGACGGCTCACCCTGCAGCCCTAGGACAGGACTTGGAGGCAGAAGACAAAATCTCATATAGCCTTTTGTACTAGAGGTTGTAAATTTACAATTACGATTCTTGTAAACTCCAAGAAGATTTAAAAATACACTGTGGATAAGACTGGGCCTAGATTTTCAGCTCAACCTTCATATATTAAGATCTGGTTTCCTTTTTCCAAAATCCTTATCAGAAAATTCCTGCAGCAACCAGGTGTTACTTCCTAACAACTTTGATTTTCACCTCCAGATCAGCCTGGGAGATACAGGTAATAACTGTGGGCACAAACCATCATTATGTATCCCCCAGATCAGATACATAATAAAACACTTTACAGGATGACTAGAATTTAAAGTATCCAGTATAACAGGCTTCTGTGGAGGATATAAATTCGAAGTGAGGACGAGCCATTAATTTCTGATATTGCTTAAAATTCTCCTGAAATACCACACAGTAAAGAATTCCTTACTGGAATGGCTGATGTTGGAAAATTATCCAGCACTGTGGAAGAGCCAAAACTAATGAACCACAAGCTACAGAAAAGACCAGCTAATTAAGATGCTTCCTCTCTCCCTTCCCCTTCCATCCTCCAAAAAGCATTGATCTCCAGAAACACTATTTCCTATGAGTTCAAGGTGCTCATCCTTCTGACTCCCTGTGCATCTGTCTCATTGAATCTTGGCACATTTGTCCCTTGGCATCTGTTATTTGATAATGAGCAGCAAGTGCACACATCACCCACCTTGCCACAAGTATTCTTTTTTTTTGCATTGAGGTAAAAACCAGAAAGCAAGAAGCTCTGCCTCTTCAGGTGGATTTAGTGCAGAGAGCCAGGCTAAGAAGCAACATGCAGCCTTTGCTCCCAGCCACCCTCCTCCACGCTCATGAGGGCTCTGTCCCCAGCCCCCATCTCTCCCGCCTGGGATTTGGATATCAACCAATTCCAACAGACACTCCATCGTGTCTCCCTCTGTCTCCACAAGGCCAGTTGGTCACAACTGCAGCAACTGCTTTGATGATTTTACGGTCATCCTTGGTGACCAAACATTCACTAGCATAACTATTTGTGGCAGAGTGTTAAAGGGTTGACAGATCAAACAGGGGATGACCTTTAAATAACCAGGCCCTTAAGATATTTACAAGTGCCCAACTCTGTTGCTGCAAACAAGTATTTGGTCAACCGATAGCCTGACTGTATCTTCACGGCTCAGGCTTAAGAAGTAGTGTTTTGTCACTAAAACCAGGGTAAGGACTGAATTTAAAGGTAATAAATGAAAAAAACATTTACTGTTGCAAAATGTGGAATATGTAAAAATTTTCTTAAGAAAGGATGTTCTTTGATTTTTGATCTTTGTGTACTTTCAAGCCTAATCAACAAGACTGGAGATCTAATCCATGAAACGGCAGCTAAACAAGCAAGCTCCAAGTGATGTCCATGTGTTAGAAAAACAAACGACTCGTTGGAAGAATTGCCTTAAAGTTTAGGGCTTGACATGCTTCAATGATCTCAGATCTAGCAGTAGGATAACAGATCTCGGGAAGAAGGATGCCCACTGATAGTAGGCACAAAGAATGTGGAATTTATGGGCCACTAAGTCTTCAGGCAGAACTCTCAAGATAAGGAAGAAACTGATAAACCCAACTGAGCAACTGCGCTGAAATCAGCTCCAGCTGGGTAAAAGGTAATTCCAGCAGGGGGAGATCGGGACCCGCCAACCCAAGACGACTGAAAGACTGAGCATGCAGACTAATTAGCACGAGAAGCAAGAGAATCATTAACCAATAGAAGACAGGAATTAGTGTTCATTGGCTGCAAGTTACATAGTTCTCTTATTAATTAGTATTCTTTCCTTGCTAAAATGTATAAGTAGTAAAACATTTTGATAGCTGATGTGCTTGATTTGTGGAATTCCACCAAGCACCTTGGACTGCATAACTCTGAAATAAATAATCCATGTTTCTCTCGAGTGTGTAATTGCTGGCTTGTTGCACACCAAAAGAAGTCAGATTTCTGCAGACAACATCACCACTAAACACTTTTGCTAATATTCATCATTTTAAATAAACAGGTTATTTTCCCATTAGTCAATTATAACTCACATCTATTACCTAAGAACTAAATACAAGTTCCACAAAGTTTTTTTTTCCTTATGTAGATAAAGACACTTGAAACAGTAAAGAGAAAATCATGTCTTTTGAGAAACAAGCACCAAAATCTCATTATTTCCCAAAATGACAGGTATGAAGTGAATCTTACACATGGATTTACATAAGGACTTATGAGCTTCAGAAGTCCTCTGACTCCTCACTGCATCTGCCTCATTGGTATTCCAGCAATGCTGCATTGTCTGATGACAGAAATACGAACACTTCAAGATAGCAGCAGATAATAATGTTGACATTTTAGTGTGGTAAACAAGTTTCAGCTGGACAATCTGGTTTGCATACATTAATCATCTTCTTTTAAGCAACTCATTCACCAGATTGAGACTAAATGGCTTAAACAACTGGATATATGAATACTTTTTGGTAAACTAGAAGAAAGGCAGTTATTGCTGAATTCTTCTTTCCATAAGCCAGTCTGCAAAAAAACAGGAGGCATGTGCTTCATGAAACAAGCTGCTGCCATGCCAAGAAGCTGCTTTTTTTTTCCCTTCATGTAACCCTGTAACTGCCTCAACTGGCATCACAGGACCAGAGTAACTGCACTATTCCAGACTAAAACTTGGATCTGGTTTGCAATGTTTTGGAGCCATCCCTTTGTCTGGAAAAGCCCTGCTGAAAGTGCAGGAAGCAAGGAGTCATCACTTAGGACTCCAGTGCCAGCAGGAAGCCGCCACCACCACTTTGGTTAATTCTAAAGTGCTCGTTTATGGTAGGGCTCCTCTCCAGAAACATCCAAGCAAGAGAGCTGGAGGTGGCTGGAATCAAACTGGGAGCACTTTCAGGAAATCAGCTGTTTGGATGATGAGCAAAGAGATGCAGGCAGAGCTAGTTAATTATGTAGGAAACACAGAAATAGAAAACCTACTGCCAGGGTAGGCTGCCATAACTGCTTTACCTTCCTCCATTTCTGTACCCTCATGCAGATACACAGAACCACTGGCTCCAGCATCACACAACCATCTGCTGCTTGATTAAAGGAGTTATAAGCAGATTTGTTCCCTCATCTCCCATGAATTCAGGCATTCCTCCCAACTTATCCCTCCAGTATCATTTGCATGGCTACAGACAGAAACGGGTGTGCTTCCACAGAGGAGATGGGAGAGAGCAACAGTCCTGGGGAGGAAATGGAAGACTGGAAAATGGAAGAGTGCAGCTATGCTAGAGAAATAAACCATCCATTCAAAGGTGTTCAAAGCACAATAAACTACAATAAGAGATGAGATTTAACAGGCAGGGATTGATTCCACCCACTCTTTTCCTCATCTCTTTCATATCTTGCTGGAAGAAAAAGTTATATTTCAAAGAACAGCTGTTACAGATTCTGCCTTTTCCATGAGAAATCTAAAGCATTCAATTCCCATTATGATCCATTAAGCCAGTGTCTGACTGGAGACATACTCATTAGAGCCCATTTCCTCTGCCTGGATGCATGAGGACTTCCAGCATAGAAATGATACAATATCACACTCACACAAAAAAGAGCATCTTTATCATCTGTCTTGATTAAAGAAAAAAAAAAAAACCTATGAATTAGTTAAAGCATTTATCACTCAGTCCTCTTATCTTCCACTCGACTTGATTCACACCACCCTTCAAAACAGAGTCACTGCACAGCCTCACAGACCTGAGACTTTTTTGGTGCTGACCAAGACTCTCACCTAAATGATGATGGCATGGTCCTCAGAGGCTAAAAAGCTTTGAGTTTGGCCAAAGCATGAAGCAGGAAGGTCTAGCTTTATGTACACACCTGCTAATTTAGATCCTGCCACCACCACACCTGTGCACGATCCCTTTTGTGATTCTCCCCTTTTACAGTACCAAAGTCTCCATTTGCTATGCAGACTCTTTTTTATGAACTTGCAGTATATACTTTGGCATGCAGCTGCTTTAATACTTTATTTTCATAACTGTTTATATTCTGCCTCAAGTACATTCATCACAGATTTAAATAAGAGCCTACCTTTAAGCAGATAAACAGTCCTAACAGAACTTCCTACAAGAGCTTGCAGTTCTTTGTGGATATTCTTTGTGGACTGAATTCATTGTGTCAAAGCAGGGTAGCAAGAATAAGCTCACAGTAGCTTTGCCTAACAAGTATTAGTAACATCAGCCTTGCTGATGCAAACCTGGCAAATAATCAAGTTCTGTACTTAACTGCTAGTGGATTGCTTAATAAGCAACATATGTCTCCATAAAAGAAAATTGAAAGAAAAAATAATTATAAACAAAAACATTGAAACATACTGACGCAGTAGAACAAATATAAACTATAATCATGTGGTCCAGTGTTACCACTCTAATGCAATGCAATAGACTATGCAATGCTATTAATCATTGAAATAACCATGTTATTTTAAGATCACTACAGAAAACTGCTTGTTAGTACTGGCAAACCATTCCATCCCCCAAAATCAAAACCAAATTAAAATATTCTTAAGCTTTAAAAGAGCCACGGTGAAACTCCCTTTGGCTGCAGCTGAACTAAACAAAAACAGCAAATGTGCTACTTCCATTTGAGATAATCTCAATTTAAAGAGTTAATGCACCTCTTATTTGTCACAACAAAGGAGTTACAAACATATCAATGTTTCCTGTTTGTGTGGCCAGCAAAATCCTTTGAAGCTTTGTTGTACATCAAACTGCTTCACCAAAACTCACACACAAGAAGAGTATTTTTCCACTCAACATTAATTTTTTTATTAATGTGTGCATGCAGCACTCACCTGTAAAACATTTTAGAAACAATGGACACATGAAGAACTACAGGTGCAAAAAAAGTGTGCCCTGGTTTACTTACATTTAACCTCCAGACACCACTGAGTAACCAAAATGCAGAGAAACAGCAGTTCTGGGATTTCTAACTGATTAACAAAACATCACACCAGAAACTAGTAACTAATTAGTTTCCAATTAGACTGTTTACATCCTTACTGAAGCAAAACAATTACAATATTTTATCTTGTTTTAGCAAAATAACCATTTACAGACTGTACAGAGCAGCATTCTAGTTAACATGCTATGTTTAATTAAATGACAGATTTGAATGCTAGGCTTCAAAAAAAAAAACAAACAAAAAAATCCCACAGAAACACCTACAAGACAACGTACTTATGTGATTTAAATTATGGTCTGACTGCAAAGCTCATTAGCTACAGAGCTCAAAACATACCAGGGTTTCCACACCGTGGGTTAACAAATTAGGCGGTTATCTTTAGACTCACAGGCTAAATTGCACCTGCATATAAGTCTAGTGGGTTGCACTGCCAAACCTGAGTACAGAACTACCAGTACTCAATAAGGTAAGCAACAATCAGGGGTTCATAAGCTATACAGATTTATTTCTGCTTCTACCCCTCCTGCAACTCAGGCAGGGAAGCAACTGCTCCTGTGCAAACAGTCGCCTAGAAAAGATCTTCCCAAAGGGCTCTTGGCACTTTCCAATTAATTTTTTCCAAACTCCTTACAGGAAAATTCCCTTGGAATCTGAGCCAAATGATTCCTATCATTCCTTTCCAGCTGTGCAGTCCCTTGACAGAAAGCACAGTGGAGTTGTTAATGCCTTCATTATATCCAAATGGGAATTCCATGAAGACTGAGCTTGTTGTCCCCTTCTCCGAGTACACTTACACCTTGACTAATGATGGCCACAAGCCTTGTACCCTAGAAAATTGTCTCCTAAACTTACAGAAGACTCTTCCTCTCTTTCTTCCTTCTGCATCAGATTGCACAGCACATTTTTTTATTTGTAAGTTTTCAAAGTATCAAAGTAGACAGTACAAACTTACACACCCCTCTCCAGACAAACTCTCGTGAAATAGCACAGATGCTTTGATGAAATTCCTGCGATAATGAAAGAAAAACTACTTTCTGATGACCTGCAAGGACAGGTGATTCTCTGCAGCCCTCCATTCACTTCTTGGGAGAAAATAGTATGACCAGGGTAAGTGATGCTGGTGAGGGGTAAGCAGCGACATTGCAACTACAGTATCAGTTTGAAAAAGGTTTTTCAACAGAATTCCAACCCTAGCACTTGTGTGCTTGCCTGTAAAAATATATTTATTCTGTTGCTAAAGTCAAATGTATACTTGAATTTGTTTCCAAATAAAAACACATTTTTCTCTTTAAGTGAGATTCCTCTCAGCTTACAGTTTATCCAACATCACAAAAACTATTTCAACAAAATTTAAGTGTTTTCATACAAAAAACCTGAGTCTTGTTACATTAACAGTTTCACCATTGGTTCATAGACAGAAGAGCCACCCTAGTGAGGCCCCATGTGGGACACTGCACCCAGCTCTGAGGCGCCCAACCTAAGAAAGACATGGACCTGCTGGAGTAAATCCAGAGATCACAAAGATGATCAGAGGGCTGGAGCACCTCTGCTATGGAGACAGGCTGAGAGAATTGGCATTGCTCAGCCTGGAGAAGGCTCTGGGGAGACATCAGAGCACCTGCCAGTGCCTAAAGGGGCTACAACAGAGCTGGTGAGGGACTTCTTACAAGAGTAAGATGACAGAACAAGGGAGTGACTGCTTTCAACTGAAGGTAGGTTTGGATGAGATGTTAGAAGAAATTCTTCCCTGTGAGGCTGGTGAGGGCCTGGCAGGGTTGCCCAGACCAGCTGTGGATGCCCCATCCCTGGAAGCATACAAGGCCAGGTTACAAAGGGCTTTGAACAACCTGATCCAGTGAGAGCTGGAACTAGATGATCTGTAAAGTCCCAATCCAAACCAGTCTATGATTTCAAGGACAAGAACTGTCTCCTGGTTCTGTGCCTGTGCAGGGTTTAGATCAGTGAGGTGCTACTCACACTGTGGTAGCATCCTGACAATCACCTTAGTTACCATAACCATTAATTTGAAGTACCCAAGCTGGCAGGGGGTAAAATTAGAGGAAGCTGAAAAGTTACATTGCACTGAAGGAGTTCAGTGCAAATACGATGCAAGTCTTGCTCCTGTTCATTTCTTCTCAGAACAACAGAAAATGGCTGCTTAAGAAACTGTGATTCAATTACCATCATTTTCAACTTGGCAGGTTTGATTGGAAACAGATACAGTTCCAATGAAAAATTACTTTTACATCTTAAGAGCACCGAGACATCTGCTGTTCACAAAGTTGCTCATTAAAGAGCTGCCAAACTTCTTTCAACCCTCAGCCCATCTCTTCTCCTCCTCAGCAGTGATTCCTACCCCCCAAAAAACACAAAAACAATACAAAACAAACAAAACAAAGAGAAAAACAAAAGAGGATAGCACTGGCACTTTGTTTAATTTTGAAGTACAGGACTCCAGACCTTTCAGGTCACCTGGGAGTGATGAAACCACGATGGCACTGGCTCCTTTGATATTTTCTCTCTTTTTTCTCCTCCTGCTAAATAAACTTAATTGCTCAGAAAGCTGAGATTTGTTCTGATTTAAGCTTCAGCATTCCCAAAATAGAATTCTTCTGTCCAAACAGCCCCAGTTAATGTTTGTTATTTTAGACTGACATTCAAACATATCATATGAACACACAGGCTTAGATGCAAACCACCAACCCCCTTCTTAAAAGGGATTTGGTTAAAAGGTACATTAGTACCCAAGAAGCTGTTTCTTTCTTAGCTTAATTAACTAACTTAAAGTGACACACTGTCAGTGATATAATTGTATAGATAAATACACCACTGTTTCGGAGGAGGTTACAGGGTTGGTTTGGGGCTTTTTTTAATTCATTGTAGCCCTTAATAAAAGAAACTCTGCAACCTCGGAATTCTCTACAACATACGTTTTTACAATACTATAAAAAAACCCCTAAAAATCATTATCTGCAGCTATGCAAGAAGGAAGAATGAAGATATGAATCACTATTTTTGCTCTTTGAAAGATTTTACTACAAGATTCATACCATTATATCTCCAAGATATGAAGCAGTTATTTTCTTCATAATTCATTCTTTTGAAGAGCAATATAAAAATCATGGAAATTAGCTACCAAAAAATCCTCAATTTTACAGTATTATCCAGGGAAAATTGCATAACTGCAGGCAGATGATATGAGAGATGAATCACAGGGTCAAACATGCTTTTTCATTAAACCTTCACCACCATTTCCTATTGAAGACTACAGACTGCAGAGACTGTTTCTAATTAACAAAGCACAGGTCTGGCACTATTCAATATTTTTATGAATAATGTTGGCAGCTACAAAAGCTCTGAAGAGAAATGAGGCATAGTAGAGGATGAGCAAGTCAGCAGAAGTCTCTGTATGATTCTTTGTCAGGAAAGAGCAAACATAATCCTCAGACATATAGAAAGGAATTAGGAAGCAAGAATGCAATTTTTCTCCCCAAGTAAGGTATTAGCTACACGGATGTAGGATTAACCAAGAGTTCCAATAACTCACTTAAAAAGGACACCAAAAATCAAGAGATGATGCAGAGAATTACAATTCTGTCTCAAGGTTACATGAAAACTCAGCATTGAGGGTAAGGAGCCCACTCTGTTTATGATGAAAGCCGATGGCTGGGTGACATGACTACAACATCTAATAAAAAGGAAAGAAGAAAATCACCTCTGGCAGAAATTTAAATGTCCTTGAGGCTTTTTATTCAAGCAAAGAAAAGCATATAAAAAGGAATTTTTCAGCTAGAATTTAAATTTAAAACCAAACACATTAAAATCTGAGATTAGGTACAGAGTTTTTAATCAGAGGGAGTTAACTACTAAAATTAATTGCCAAGGACACAGTCAAGTCTGCCTTTTAATTTCTTTACATCCAGACTGGATGCCTTTTCACAAGATGCCCACAAGACAAATGGAAACCATAGGGTTCAGCACAAAGCTAAAGGAGAGTTAGACTCCAGCTCTTACTCCCAAGGTCAGACTACACAAGCCCTAAGCACTTTTTGATCTTTGCACTCTATGAGTTTGTTCATCCAGCCAAGAGCAAATCCAAATGGTGCAGCTGTAAGTACTTCAGATGGGATTTATCTTCCCCAACATGAAGTCATCTAAGGGTTTGCTGCCCACCCTAAATAAGCCAGGAGCTCCTCACAGTAGAAGCACTTCCAGAAGTGACCTCCTGCAGTCCAACTGTCTGTCCATCCCTCTACCTCCATCAGGTAAGGGGGCAGCCCCAAAGGCTACTCACTTAACATTTGGATGGAAGAAGGTGAGCAAGACGAATGGAAGATTTCATGACAGGATGTAACACTATTAAAGACAAAAGCATGAATTGGTTACTCATTTCAATAAGAGCTCGTGAAAGCAAACACAAAAATTTAAATATCCCTTTACACATGTAAAAACAGCTAGTGAAGAAACGTCTCCCCTTCTAAAACAATCCCATTAATTTATTTGCCACTTAAATAGTCTCTGAATACAAGCCAAAGAAACATTTTGGAAAATCTAAACAGCTGTGCATGATGCAGTTTTCCAGATATTTACTCCAGGCACTTGAGAAAGAAAATCCTAGTAATTGGAAAAAGAGGATAAAGCCACTAAAGAAAAAGAAACTAGAGAGACTAAAGTGACACAGCAGGAAGAAAGGACAGATAACACACATGCATCAGCAATTATTTGTGATTTAAAACTACACAAGAAGCATGTTTTATACAATCCTCAATGATCATTTCAAAGGACAAGATACATGGTGTTACAGGTTTGAAAAAGAGCATTCTAGAGGTCTCTTTGGTCAGAGGAAGTTGAAGAAATAAGGTTTGAAACATGGAAATTACAGTTATCCATTAAGCCCAGTTCTGTTAACAGTCCCCTGATTTAGAAGGCACATTTCTGCACCCATGCAGGGAGGGCTCTTTAATTCCAGTCCCTGAGCTTTGGGACACAGCTACAATTAAGGAAAAAAACAAAAACACAACACAGACAATCTCACACACACAAAATCCACACTTTTCTTCGAGTCCTTGAAAATACATTTGTAGCTTTAAAAGAATGACAAGGTGATAAGCTGACATAGAGCAGGCAAACTCTCCTCTTATCTTTTGAGAGGCAGAAAAAAATTCAGACAATGCAGTAAGCAATGCTGAAATACTGTCAAGCCAGAGATTAGAAAAATTTCCTGCTAGCTACTGTTTAGAAAAACCTGCTACAATAGAAATTAAACCAGCATTAATTCACATTTAATTCATACCTCCAGTATTAGTAGCCTCCATAGTGCCCCCTGACATTTAAACCTAAACAATAATTTGGAACAACAATTGCATTTTAAGTTTCTATTAGCAGTTTGATCCATCCAGGCAAATAGGAAGGACAAGACTAGAATTTCAAGCTTCACTATAGACTCTTCTAAAACACAGTTCTAATTAATGGAAAAAAAAAAACCAAAACCATAACCTGCAATATAATATCCACTAGGAATGCCCTGTCTTATCAAAAATTTTTATAATAAAAAATATGCGTTAATGTGACCATAGAAAATCATTCTTTTCAGCACAATTTCCATTTAATCAGAGCCACCAGCACAGAGATTTGCTGCTGGGCAATAACCCTAAATATTTGTAAGCATTCAACCCTATTTTCTTTCACAGAACTCATCATAAACTTAACAGCCTGTGCTATCCTTAAGGCAAACCTTACATATTCAATATATGCACATAGGCAGAGACAAATGGAACAGAACATAAAAACCTGAGGCCTAAAAACCAGGTTACTTTATATCTGTAACAAACTTTACATCCTGAACTATCAGTTAAAATCTCTTTGAAGGCCATCCACGATGAACTGAACTAAAGCTGCATCCAGCAACTTCTTCAGGCAGGGGGAGGTACACAACACAAAACCCTTAACACTGAACTCAAGTCCTCTGACCAACCCATCCAGCACCTTACAGACTACAGAAGCCTCATTTATCAGATGAGGGCAGGAGATTGCAGTAGGGAAAGGAAACACCATCAAAACATTTCGTTTCATACACTCACTCTTGTAGAACAGGCTGCAAATGTTCACATTCATACACTGCCTGACATAGAAACATCACGAAATTATCAGCTAACAAGCAGGAAAGTGAATCTCTGTTTCAATTCTATCACATATCTGACACTTGGTTAGCCCAAGGGATCAACTCAGACTGCAGTCAAAATAAGAGCATAGTTTGGTGCTGAAATTACCAAGTCTTCTCTTCCACAGCTGCTTTTTTCCCCCCTCAGAAAGGAAAAAAAAAATTTTGACATTTTAGGACTCTATGCTTAGAATTTTAAGGGCAAGCTAACAAGAAAAAAAATAAGACTTCTCAAAATACCGTTCCCGACAGATAAGAAAGTCACAGAGTTCACCCCTTCCCACACAGCCTCAGAAAAAAAGGATTCCAGAAGCTCAGTTACCACCCCAAGTTATACTTCCACAGCTGCACTACTAAAGCTGTAGAACAGAAAAAACAGCATTATTTAAGACCTTACTTACCCAACCAGAGTTGGGCTGAGAATATTCTGATGTCTTTCAGGAGGCACTAGCAGAAGCAGCACATTTATGCAGTCAAGACAGACACACAGCATAGCAAAGAGAAGGGCTGTGCACAACTAGGCAGCTCCCACAGCCAGTACTTCTGACCACATGGGAAACAACACAAAGCCAAATAAATATATATTGCTAACAAAAAGCAGAATTTCCTCCCAAGGGAAGCAGAACTCATAGCCCTAAAGAGACTCCCCAGATATCCCAACACAGCTAAACCCCAAGTGCTCTGGCACTCACCCAGCTGCAAGCAAAGGCCAGGCCCACCGCTCTCCTTGGGCACACTCCCTTCTTCTGTGGCAGGGAAATGGGTCCTTATAGAACAAGCACAGTTAAACAACACAACCCTCCCAAAAGGGCCTAAGAGCCCAGCACTAAAAAGCTGGCAGCCCCAAGAGCCCTCCCCTCAGACAGCAAGATTTCCAGCCCCCTGCGTTAGTGCGAACCCATTTCCACCTGCAGCGAGAGCCAGGGCCCAGGAGCGCTGCTCCCCACCCTGGCAGCATCGCTCCAGCACGGGGAGGCTGAACTCCAGCAGAGCAGGCAGCTGGGAGATTGTCTATCTCATTTCTTTACTGCAAACACGGCAGGGTTGTTTATTTATTTGTTTCAGCCTCCCCGAAGCATCAAAAACTTTCAGAATAAGCACAGCAGACCCCGAGCCAAAGCTTAATCACAGCTCCTGTGCTGTCAGCTGGCCCGGCCCTCAGGGACACACAGCTGAAGCAGACAGACTGCCTGAAGCTTTCAAACCCAGCTGCTCTGTACTTTGCAGAGCACTGAAAACATACAGATCAAAGCAATAGTTACCAACTCTAGTGTGAAAACTAAGGCAGGGAAATAGTTCCTTGAATATTATTTAGGATCGGTCTGTACTTTTTTAATCAGAATCCCCATGACTTCTCTGTTGTAACCACAGGACATCTCTGCCCCTTGAGACCTACCTCCTTTCCCTTTTCCTTTATAGCCTATTTTATTTCACAGCTGATCCTGTTGCTAAGCCATGTACACAAAAAAAAAAAAAAAAAAAAAAAAAATTAAAAAATCCCCTACACATCTCTTTTCCACACAATATTACTAAAAATTTGTAGTTAACGACTGGGGACTTTCCTTTTCACATGCTTTTTTCCAGAATTGCATTAAAGAGCAATCAGCAGTGGGCAATGAGGAAGACTTTCATAGGTAAGGGTCAGTAAGTAAAGGCAGTAATCCCTTATTTTGGTAAAACAACAGCAGGAATAATGTGTATGACTGCAGGCTTAATTATTCCTGTGCTTTCACGGTGGGACTTCAGGGAGACTACCTGGTCTCTTTGAATTGCTGTAAATTCATTCCTGTAAACGCCAAATGTGCAGAAAAACTGGGTCAGCCTGGTTTTCTTCAAACACTCCAAACCAGCCTCTTATCCTGAGGTGCTCTCTCTGGAAAAAAACGCTGTCAAAATTCAATGTCTCTTTAGCTATTCCTACATGCAGAAGATGGGGGACCCAGTCCTAGCAGCACACGAATGGCTTCACCTCCAGTAAGGCATCCAGCAATGCAGCAGAAGCCACCAGCAGATTTCATGTATCCATGTACACAGATTCTCCCATCTCGTGGCACGTTCGGCACTAAAACTGTCACCTCACTCAGTACTGAATCCCTGTGAATTCAAAATGAGCTTCTTCGTGCCTGTGTATAGCTCTAATCAAAGATGTTATCACTCAGGAGTTGTGGGAACGTCTGTGTCATTCATAAATTATGAACCAGACTTCTTGAAGCCGTGGTAATTACTACAGGTATGCGGCACTACGCAGAAATGCGATATTTACAGAGCAATGCTTCACTAAAATGTCAATATTATAAAGCCTGTTACTGATTAGATTATTCTGGACAAGAACTTTAGCAGATATGAAACAAACCAGCTTTTTTTGATGCTGACAGTGATAGCATAGGGTTAAAATGTTTCGAATTATAGTAGCAAGAGTAGGCCTGAAAGCAATATGGACATTCTGTTCAAGCAAATCTGCACCTGTGTACTGAGTGTTCATTTAGGGGGGGCAGTAAGGAACTAAGATAGATGATTGTTTAGGGGTTGTTATGCTTGGGTAAAAACAATATACAGATGATTGTTTAAGAGTTTCAAAAATCGTAATCGAGTAAATGATTAATATATGATTATATAACGAAAAGGGTATATAATGTAAGCACCTGAAACTCATGTTGGGATTGATTTGGGTTTGTACCCCTCTCCCCCGGCGCCGCAATAAAGCACCTTGCATATAACCCGCGTGGTTATGTGTTTCTACGCTAACAGAGGCAGCACAATTTACCAACTGTAAATTACAACTATTCTTCTGCTGCTTTCCTGTCATCTCTTGCATCCATTACAGAGCATGATTACCTGCACATCTTATGAAGACTATCATAGCAAATAGTCTTGCAATGCAGCTCACTTTCATTCACAAGTCTCTAAAAATATTTAAAGACGGGAGAAATATTTTGGAAATGTGTTACATTATTCTGGCCGAAACAAAACAAACAAACAAAAACTGTTGCAAAAGATATAAAAAATATTTTAATTTGACATTAATACCTACTGCAACCTTTGCCCCACCCCATATTTTTTCAAACTGCTTTGTACTGCTATTACAAAGAAGGTAGAAACCCACCTACTCTGAATGAGATAGGTATGAAGACAAAATTGATACAGCCTGGGAAATAAAAAAGGCTTCTATTATAATTGAAAGGAAATAACACAATTTATTTTAAATTGTTTTAAGCTTAATTTAGAAACTGTTTCATTTCAATCAGTTATGGATGCAAGTTTAACTTCTAAATTACGGCCACAGTTATTGTGACCACAAATACAACAGTGATTGCTGCAAACTAAGATTTTTACATTTGTTTGAGATGCCATCTCATTCCAGTTCCTGCTGATGTTTGTATACTTCCAAAAATCAGTGTGCATAGAGACAGGGAGGACAAGGAAGCTGCTGTTTATTTACTGTTGTTTGTTGAGAGAAGGAGAATCAACATTGTCCATTTTCTCTCTTGGTAGTTGTGGTTCACAGCTCTCACAGAACGACTCGATTTACAGCCATGGCAGATACAGCCCTGTGTGTCTCAGGGGGAAGGACAGATTTTAGGGATCCTGTTGTTCCAAGTATCTATCTGCCTTCTTAATGCTGTTTGTTGCTGTAGGATAAGAGGACTGCATACGTCCAAGTTTCATATTGACATTACACTTATTACTGCATAAAGAGGAAAAAGAACACGCCCAGCACTCTCCATCAAAGATATGGTTAAACAAACCTTTAGCAATGAGTTCATAAAAACATAAACAGTGAATTTACTGCGTTCCTCTAACACCAGTATCCCAGTTGCCGCTAGTTCAGGAGGTCTTCCACAGGTATTAAAAGTTAATTCTGCTGGGGACAATCCAGTGTGCAGCCTTGTATGGTGAGATGCTCCTTTTATAAATCTGACCTCTTGCTCTACATTCCTTTATTTCATCTTTATGGATGTGATGAGGGAATTCAAACGGAGAAGCAAAGATCCTCCATGGATTTCACATGTAAACAGTGAGTTTTGAAGCCACTTTTAAGAACTCCTTTACTTAGACTCAGATTCACACCATAATTGAAGAGGAAAGGACTTCTGGAGGTCATCTGCATTTCAGCATGGAAGGTGAGCCAAGCTCAGAAACACAAATTTAGGCCTAACTATCCAGGGCAGACAAGGAGCAATTCTCATCCTGTTTCCTATGGAGTAACTTGAAACATTTGATGGCAAATTATGACCAGATTTGACTGAAGGATATAGATTGCAAAAGTGATTAATCTCTCCTACCAACTCTGTAAAAACAGACAGCCAAGGGTAGCTATCTTGATATTAAATTCACCAAAAAAAAAAAAAAAAAAAAGAAAGAAATTTAATTTTCCTTTTAAAAAAGANGCAAGAATATTAATTTTCCTTTTCAAAAAGTAATATGCAATTCATGAAAACAGAGGAGTTTGCATCTCATAAAAACAACTACAAACTAAAAACAGCACTGCCAGGACACCAGGTCATTTTTGACTCAGAAGGCAGAGCACCGTGCACTGAGTCACCAGTGCTTCCAGTCTGCTGCCAAGTCCTCCCATCAAAACACGTTATAGTTCTGGGAATGCCATAATGAAGTCACTGTCAGAGTTGTGTGACTTGAAACTATGAAGAACCAAGTTCTTTACCAGCATAATTCTGTTGATTTCAGGAGAGGTGCTGCAGCAGAGAATTCAGATCATAATTCACAGTGCTGTCATGGAATCCAATATTTTCATTAAAAAAAAAAAAAAAGAAAAAATATTCACTGTAACTGGCTCTGCATACCTTGTGAGAACAGGTGAAAATCACATTCTGTATTAGCACCAATCCTTTTGGCTGCAGGCCATGACATGATCTTTATAAAAATAAACTGACCACCAGAAGAGATTTCGGGCATGAATATGTTAAAACACAAAATTCTAGTGTAATTACTATGGTTACCAGAGTAGAAATAGAACACGGATTGAAAGAAACAATTCAGGGACGAATATCTTCCACATTAGATACAACCTATCAAGGATACTTGCATTCTTGCATTGCTTACTGGGAGCCCCGAACTCTAAACCCCCGAATCACAATATGACATTCTCAGTCAGTCATCTTCACCATCATGGCACCAGCTGTCAGCTTCCTGAAAATATCAGGTTTGTGCTCATTGAAGGAGAAGGTTCTTATTCGTCTTAGTAAAAAATTTGGAGGAATAACATACCCTTTGATATCTAAATTTAAATTTCAGCATCATTACCATCTTTTTCGGCAAAGGTCTGGCAAAGGATAAAAAGAAAGTTACGAAAGAAGTCTCTGAAGGCCTCTACAGTTCAGCTTTCTTGACATCTGGGGAAGAAGATGGACAGGAGGAGCCTTCAGACCTCAATGAGCCATGTGGACAGGAAGGACCCATGTCACTCTGTTCCTTACACTGTGCTCCCACCACTCAGAAGCCCATCTCCATGGCCAGATGCCACCCCTCCTGCCAAGGGGATGAGGAACAGCTGTTGAAGGACTGTGATGTGACAAAGCAACCAGATGCTTTATCCCACCTTTCGGCCCCAGATGGCACACGGGTGAAGGCAGCATTCAGATCCACAGCATCTGGAAACAAGAGCCTACCTTTTGCAGCTGCAGCAGCTGGATCACCTTGATCCAGCACAGCACAGCTGATTCTGTGTGTGCCATACATGAATTGGGTGAAGAGCAAACAGGAGCTCAGTAGTTTGCTTTGCTTCTTTTCGCCTTATTAAAAATCTGGACAGTTGAAACCCACTTTTAGTGAGAAGAGTCTTTAATCAAACAGGGGTCCATTGCATAAGAGCTTGACGTTACAACAAAAGATGCACAACCCAGTGAACCATCCAACAATTTAGTTTTGTGATTTTCCACCACTGCCTACACAAACAGAGCTAAAGGTTTGTGACAGCTGCTTGTTCTTCGATTATCTCTTTCAGGATCTCAAAGTTCAAAACCACATTCTAGAGAAGCAACTGGCAGAAGGAAATTATTTCTAACAGCCCATCCACAGAAGAGGCCTCATTTTATTATTAATTACTCATATTGCCATAGAAGCTAATTGTCCCAGCCAAGAATAGAGGCTCACTGTGTTCACGCAGTACAAACAGGAGGGCAAGGGCAGGTCTTGCCCCATGGAGCTCAACCTCTACAAACTCCTGGTCCAAGCTCCACGTTAACCATTGCCAGCTCTGCAAGAAGCCTGATCTAGTGCTCAACACACCCCATGAGATTTCAGCTGGCCTGAATTCCCAAAGAACTGCAAAAGTCATGCCTCACAGATTTAAATGAAGATTTCCCACGTAATCCCATTGTGAAGGTCATCCCACATGCTGGATCTCACTACAGTAAAGCCTGTCATTTAACTGTTCCCCGTGCAGCAACAGGGACAAGGGGTACTTTGTGGGGTGAGGCTACCCAGAGACAGCAGGCAAGGAGAGGCGAGATGCATTCCTTGCAGGGAGACGTGGCTGGAATTTGGCTTCCCCCACCAGCAATGAACAACTAGGTGCATGGAGAGAGCAAAGGAAAAATTAAGCGTTTCAACCAGCTGCAGGGATCAGTAAATGCTGATGTGAAAATCTCAGTCCCAGCAGAGAAGAAGAAGGTTCAGGAAGAGATAAGTAGGAAGGAGTAGGAACACTGTTACAAACAGTGGGATGGCAGCCAGGAGCAGTCAGCTTCCAAAGGGGGAAAGAGCGAAGCAGAAAGGGCAGCTCGGGATGAGAGATGGGGATGTATTCCGGGATCCCAGGTACTTTCCACGTGCTCTGGATCACCGGAGTATGTGGGAGGGGGGCCACAAAGGGACGGTACAGCCCACAGGAGATAGGGTGCTCTGGTGAGCTGCTGATGGTCTCTAATGACAAGGGCTTTTGGCACTGAAACACTGCCAAACAATGAACTGAGAAACCAAAGAGTTTTATCTGAGTTTTCCATCCTCGTTTTTCCTTTAGTTTTGATTGTGATAAAGTAGCAAAACTACCACAACAGCATTCCTAAATGGCCTTACTGGTCACCCTGGCACCAGTAGGAGACACTGCCAGTGCACACTCTGGTCAGTAAGCACAGGGCAGTTGATTGCTTTGGCTTTCTGGTTGACTGGCTTTTTTAACTGGAAGGATTTGGAAGATAAATGATTGGACTAGATCTGAGAAAAATCCGTGTTTTTCTTGTGATTTAGTCACAGATTTCCTTTGAAATTATGGCTGAACAGCCTATCTCGCCACAGCTTCTGGACCTCTATTAGTAAATCTGTAAATTCCCCTTATTATTCCTTAATAGCAAATCCCTGACAAAGTCCTATTTCCACAGTAAAATCTCTAATCTTCTATTTATATGCCTGGAACTCATTGCCAGGCAGTGCCAGGCATCGCAGAATCCCCAGGTGTTGCTGTCATGCAATAAATAACAATTTATCCCACCCTGCTGGGACTCAGTGTGCCAAACTGCAGCTCACGGAACGAGTAGCATTCTGAATTTTCAGGCTGTTTCTGCTTTCCCGGAGTGCAGTCTGGGCTGTCACAGGGTAACAAAGAACTAGACCTGCTTACTAACAAAACTACCTTTTAATAACTGGCTTAAGTTGACGTTTTCATGACTCTGTGTGCAAGTGACACCTTTCAGACACACAGGAGCAGTGGTTAATTATTCCAGTGGATTTTATTTCACCGGAGTCTCTTTCCACTAAAGACCCCAACCAATGTCAGTGCTCTTGGAGGCAGGATGTGATACCCATCCCTCTGGCAGCAGCCAAGGTCATGCTGACTCACTCCCTCTGGCTTTTCCCTGCATCCATCCAGTGCCAGTGCCCTGGTAAGTGCTTGACTATTCATTACACTGTCACTTGCAAAGCTGCAATTCCACAGACAGCATAAACCATTGGACTGCAGGCTCCTAAAAATGTTGCTTATCAGATTTTGGATGCCTTTTCAAGGGGTAGATTACTTTCTGCTACAAAAATAACTGATGGCAGGAGAAGAATCTCTGCTACAGGGTTTTGGGGCAGAATTCAGGATCCCCTTTCCCAAACCCAGTTCTTCAGACTGGAATATTTAACAAGCACATCCTTGAGTAATAGCAACAAAGCAGCAGCTCTCAGTACCCAGCCTAGCATCACCTGGGGGTGCCTAAATAAAGCTCTCACTGGTTAAGAAACCAGGGGCCACATTTCAAGAAGCATCTTGCAACTGAGAGACATTTATAGAATAAAAAGTGTGCACAGCATGGTCTTCACCTGCAACTCTTCCTGTTATACCCATGGAAAGGGTTATTTATACCCAAACAAGGCTCATTTTAGGTTTAAGTATCTTCCCATCAGTCCAATCTGCTACAAAAACAAACTCAACAACCATAAAAACACAGGAATGACTGTGAGTGTCTCTGACATCAGCCCAGGGAACAGTGAGGAAAGTACTTTTCAAACACAAGTGCTAAAACTATAATCAAGGTATCACTGCATTTTCTGTTCTTCAATAAATATCTCTCCACAAGCAAGTAGACAGAAAATCCTTTAAATTACAAATCGTGATGCACTGTTAAATAACTACAGCAAAAATATGTAAAGCCAGGAGCCCATGTGTGTATCACAACAATCACTCAGGTACGTGATCTGTTGATCTGTAATTTCAAAGTATGTGGGCAAAAAGGAGTAATATAGGTTTCAATGCAAAGTTGCTCAGCCTGCTTAATAAAGCAAACCCAATGTTTTCCAATACAAATAAAATACAGATTTTGGGGACAAATTTCCAGGTATCTAAATCTGATAATTCAGTTCAGTTACTTTAATATGGATTTTATTTTGGGAATAGAAAGCATTTAAGAGTCTACAGCATCATTGTAACATTAAATTCAGCACATTTGGAAGAAATGTCCCTCAACTGTGTTGTTCCAGATTTGCTACTATTTTTACACAGCTGAGCTTACAGCATCTTAGGTGAAAGTTTTGTTATTATCAGATGGCAACCATCAGCCCTTATCTGGCAGAGAAATAAAAAGCTTACCTAATGCCCAAGAAATGGAATTACCTAATGCCCAAAGTAATGTACTCCTAACAATGCCATGAGACTCCATCTACCTTATTGGTATACACAGACAATAATATTCCATCTAAATTCTGTTTCTCTTCCCTAACATTATATATCATACACTTTTCACAGAGGAGTCCTTGGTACCATAGCCTTACAATTTACTTTAAAATTTGTCACCAAGGTCCCAGATTTATGACTGAGATTTTATGGATTAGTAATTGATCTAGTGCACATTTTTAGCTTACTGCAGATGGAAGATCCATGTCAGCTGAAAACTCTTTCCTTCAGATTTGTGCTGTGTTCTGTGTTTGGTTGTGGGGGTTTTTTCACCTTGCTCTTACACATCTGGGGCTGGTCAAGTGCATGCACATGAACAGTTAGAGAAGCTCAGCAGAGTTACGACAACTCACTGAACTGCAAGAACAAGATCACATGCCTGAGACACAATAATTATAATTATGCCAGTTCGTCCTACTTTGGTGGGAAGAAATCTGAATTCTCAGTTTGTAACACATTTTATCACTTGCATCTTGATGACAGTGCTGTTTGCCCGTGGGTGGTAGGCAGATATTCAACAATAAAGCATTGCCCCCTTTTATCTTTGACTTACCCAAGGAGGCAGGACTTCAGCACTGGTCTTCAAGTCATACCTGCTACAAATGACCCTTAGACACAACCCTGAATAGAGGGTATATTGCTAGAGATAGCATTCTTCACACGGGATGCTTAAATACAGACTTTCCTAACTGTTTGTAGGTGGGAATTACAACCAGTTATCAAAGCAAGAAAGGACAATGCAAATGTTCCCTTCAACTAAACTCAGGTGAGCTCTGCATGTTTGCCATTGCTGTGCAGTCACCTGGAATTATTCAGAACCATGCAACCTTTTAAAGCTTTGTAAAAACTCTATGAGGTATTCAGGGTATGAGAAAAGCTTTTCCTATTCACCTAAACAAAAACCCTGACAAGCTTGTCTTTATTAATACTATTTATTATAGGAACTACAAGCTAATGAGAGTACATTTTTAGTATAAGGAATCATAGATTCAAGTTGGACAATACGGTTGTTAAGTATCTTGGCTTAGCCATCAGATTGAGAAACAGAGGCTATGACTACACAGACACTTTAACCCAATTGTGAACTCTCCATCTGACTCCAGACCAAATGCTCCAGTTCTCTTAACATTCAAATGCCAAAAGGTTGAGAGTTCTATCGTTCTGGGCAGGGCCAGGATTCAGTGCAGTTTGGCATCCTGCACCTTGCCTTGTGGGCGTGAGTAGACAATACTCCAGTCCTGAGAAGACAAAATCCAAATCATGCTGTGTTCATGTTTGGCCAACAGCCAAGCTTTTATAAATTAATTATTTCACCAAGCCACCTGTTCCCTTTGCCTGACCCAAATTCCTACCTTTATCCTTAAAAGCTTGCTTTTCTGTCTTCCTATCTGAGCTTTACAACTACTAGGAGCTGGGTTTCCCTCTCCAAATATCCAAACCAGAAGTTAAAACTGCAGCTGTTAGTAGCTTCCAGCTTCCCTCCGTGGGAATTAGCCATTAGCCAGTGATGACAAACAGCACTTTGCAGCTCATTCTCAGTATACTGACATTTAAATCCATCCAGAGTGACTAAGGCATCCAAGGAAAGCCTGTTTGGTGCTGACAGACTTCTCAGCGTGCATATCAAATGCACGGCATTGCCTCTGCTACCTGTGTGTCACCTGTGAGCTCTGAGAGATCACAGGATTGAAAACAAACAATCACAGACCAAAAAAAACGAAACCACCAGGAAGGGAAAATGATGTTTACATAATTTAGCTGGAATGTCCCCAGAGGTGATTGACTGAAGTGAAAGGTGACTAACTCTGCTAACTGAGGACATCTTTCAAGATTCTTGGCTAAGCACAGCGTTGTCTCTATCACTGCTAGAGAACTACTTGCTGTGTAGATGGGTTGAAGACAGTGCAGAGGTAAGTTAGGTGTGATTCAGGGGAGCAAGGGTGATGGAGAAGGTATGGAAGGACCATGTGGATAATGGGCCTCATTCCCGGTGCTTATCAAAAGGACTGAGTGCATTATCTGACCTCACTGGGCACCAGTTGTTTAGTCTGGGGTTAAATAAATAACTCCGGAAACCATACAATATTTTTTTTTAAAAAGCGGGTTGAGTTTCCTAAAGCCTTATGGAAAGGTGTCTTCTTCCTATGCATGCACACAGCCAACCCAATTTTAAAGCTGCCCTAAAAGTGATCTTTTTAAGGATGGTTTTAGTGGTGAGGCAGCTACAAAGCAGAGGGGACAAATCCTTGGTTGTTTCATTTTCAGTCCGTGTTAAAATACTATTTCAAAGTATTTCTAGGAATCCCTCATGTCCTTACAATATCTAAGCATAGTATGGAAGGTCTAGTCTGCCAAAAATGGCCAGATTTCTTACTTTCCCACAATGACAAAAATGCTCTTTAATATAAAAAATTTAGTTCCACATCTTAGAGAGCAGCAAATGAACACTGAGTAAGATATAGGGCAAAGACTGAAAAAAAAAATAGAAGTACATAAACCATCACGAACAGGAGACAAACACTGTACAAGAATGAGAATGAGGCTGCAGACAGAGAGGGAGGAACCCCAAGAGAGTTGAAGAAAATGGGATTGGACACATTTCAGTCTTAGTGAAAGCCTTTTGGTGTCTCATAGGTCTGTCCCAAAACCACAGATTTAGGACACTGGCCTGCTTTTTCTTTTAACTACCAAGTTAATTAAACTTTGATACTGAAAGAAATTTGGAAACATAAATATTATAATCTCAAAATTACTTTTAATACTGCCCTCTACAGAGAAGTAGAGACCCCAATAAAACACTAATCTGCAACCTAGCTTAATTTCTACCTGCCTACTTCAGCTTTAGGCACCTGTCCTTGCTCAGACACATTTTTCACCTTCTCACTAGTCCCAGCTACTTCCATCTGTAGCTGGTCTGTACTCACAGACTGCATTCACAGTACAGTACAAAAAATTGCTGGTTTCTCCTCATAATCATCTGCTGTGTGTGATGCAAGTGATAAAGGGACAAAGGGCACATTCATCTCTCTACATGCCATCTCAATTCCTCTAAATTAGGAAAATACTCTCTCTCCTCCCACATAAAATGAATGTTGTTGAGTTCTCAAGTAAATGAGGAAAGAAGAGGGTTATGAAAGTCACGCAACAAATGTAAGACAGTTCAGCAGAAATGAATGTATGCTTTTCAGTCTGCCATTATAAATCAAAATCATCCCTCCCAAAAAAAAAAAAAGTACCGTACAGAATTGTACTGAATTAAACATTATCCCCTCAGGTATCAAAGATGGAAGGGAAATCCATAACAGAGGCAAAACTCTACAACGCAGCAGAGATGTGAGGGAAGCAGGAGCAAGTGGTGATTTGGATTTTACTCCCGTTGTCCATACGGAGAAACACTGCTGCAAAAACATAAGAGAGAATGAGGTACTGAAGAAAAAACACATTCAATCTCAAGAAGAAAGCATTTCTTCTAGCGGCCCTCAATACAGCCAGAAAAACACATCATCTTGCATGTATTTTCCTCCAACTGCCAATTGCATAAGGTATATAAAAGTTGCCCAGGTGCAAATTTATCTGACTTTGAGAATGCTCCTCATTTTACCATGATGAATGTTCACAAATTACTGTGTTATGCCAAATCTTATTTTCTCCACCATTGTTTTGCCCCTCTTGCACTTTCAATAAAGCCAGGTGTTCGCCCTGACTGCTGTTGTGCACACAGACTGCACACACACACACACCCTGAGAAAGAAAATCTGCTAGGCAATACAGAAGGGAAGGAAAAGTATTTCACCTAAAGGAAGGTGAAAAGATGGTAGCAAATTATTTCTTTTTTATATCACTACAAAAGGCTTAATTCCAAACAGATGTGGACCTTCAGATGAAAATCTCTCCTGTGACCCCTAACTTTACATTTGTAAGCCTTACATAGGAAGTAGTTCACAATAATAATGTCTGGCTCACCCATTAACACCTCAAACATTCATATTAGATTTGGTACGAATCCAGTATTTCCTAGAAAATCTATGGAAAATTTACTCTTCTGTGACATAAAATCCAGTTGTAATTTCCATTTCTCTCTGAGGAGTTCAACCCAGATGACTGATTGAATCAGAATCTCTCACATTAGAAAGGGATTTATTTGATGAAAGAGTAAAATGAAGAAAATAATTTAACTATTGGGAGAAAACAAATTGAAGTCTGTTTAGATTGATTTTGTGAATATGTGAACCCCCAGTGTTGAAAGCTGACCACCCCTGCTAAAGGGCTGGCAATTATAGGAGGACTAATTTTGCATGTTCATCTGTACTGGCTCCTAAGGCTACAACACAATTACTGAGAGCAACTGGGAATACAGGTCCCTGGAAAAAAACCCAAAAGGTTCATCTACATTTTTCTTTGCATGCTGCCAAAGCTTCAACAGTAGTCCTAATTTCCCCTAACATGATTCCAGCTTCTTATGTTTTCTGTAGGCTAATGCACAGGATTCATTTCCTCTTGGAGGAAGCAATCCTGATGTAATTTGATGAGCATCTCTTAACATCAATACCCACTTCAGCAGTTCATCCCGTCCCCCTCTTCCCTCTGCATTCATTCCTTTCCCCATGCTGACTTTTAGGCAAAGGTAAAACAGTTCACAGGAAGGTACTGTGAATCAGATGATGAAACCAATCTAGGTTACAGACAGCAACAACCCCTCCTCGGTTATTTTTAACTGAGGTTAGTTTTCCACCCTGCTGTGACAGTATGAACAGTTGCACAGCTGAGAGCCAGAACAGGGGCAGGAGTGGCAGAGGGAGATGTAGGATCGTCATGCTGAGAGATGAGCACATCAAACTCCGCCCTTAGTAACCCCAGGTCACTGCAGACTTAATGACAAGCAAGAGAAAATTAAATTCAAGCACGAAGTGAGGCTGTGGGCCTGCTGGACAGTCACTGATTCCAGGCAGGACACTACTGTGTATAGGGTAACTCACAGCAACCTGCCACTCGAATTTAACTATGCACCCTTAAGAGACTTCACACTGCTCAAGGTCCCTTGCTGTCCGCCACCTTTCTCCCCTAGTGCAACCTCCTCTCACAGCAGGATCAGCTCTGCACTCAGACCAGCTTCCTGAGGGCTGTATCCAATTGGGCCTTGAGAAGTTCCATGGAAAGAGACTGCATAACCTCTCTGGGCAACCTGTGAGACTGCCTGTGTTCATGGGGAAACAGACCTGCCTTAAATGCAGTCTGGAGCTCTATAGTTTTAATTTATGTCAGTTATCACTTGTCTTTCCACCCTTCACAAAATCACAGAGTGGTTGCAGTTGGAAAGGACTGCTGGAAGTCAGCTAGTCCAACCTCCCTGCTCCAGGGAAGGAGATTCCACAACCACTCTGGGAAATCTCTTCCAGTGCTCGGTCACCCGCACAGTGAAGAAGTTCTTCCTCATGTTAAAGTGGAACTTGCTGTGCAACAATTTCTGCCCATTGCCTCTTGTTCTATTGCACCACCAGGAAGAGCCTGGTCCATCCTCTCAACACCCTCCCTTCAGACACTATTGACATTGATAATGTCCCCTCTCATTTGTCTCTTCTCGAGGCTGAACAGACCCAGCTCCCTCAGCCTGTCCTTGTAAGAGAGATGCTCCAGTCCCTTCATTTTTGTCACCCTCCACTGAACCCGCTCCAGGAGCTCCGCACCTCTCTTTTCCTGAGGAGCCCAGAACTGGACACAGCACTCCAGATGTGCCTCACTAGGGCTGAGTAGAGGGGCAGGATCACATCCCTCAACCTGCTGGCAATGCTCTTCCCAATGCACCCCAGGATACCATTGGCCTTCTTGGCCACAGGGACACTTTTCTGGCTCATGGACGGCTTGTTGTCCAGCAGGACCCCCAAGTCCTTCTCTACAGAGCTGCTTCCCAGCAGGTCAGCACCCAGCCAGGTGCGTGGGGTTATTCCTCCCCAGGTACATGATCCTTCACTTGCATTTTCTGAATTTCAGGTGTTTCTGTGCCCATCTTTCCCATTTCTGTTGAGGTCCTTCTGAAGAGCTCACAGCACTCTAGGGTATCGGCCACTCCTCCCAGCTTTGTGTCAGCAGTGAACTTGCTGAGGAGGCATCTGCCCCTGCATCCAAGTCACTGATGAATAAGTTAAACAATACTGGACCCAGTACTGACCCTTGGGGGACACCACTAGTGACAGGCCTCCAACTAGAGGTAGAGGGCACTGCTGCAAAAAGCCTGGCTCTGTCATCTCAATACTCTTTGTATGTATGGACAGGCTGATGCTGGGTCCCTCACAGCCTTCTCTTTTTCAGGCTGAACAAGCTCAGCCCCCTCAGCCTCTTCTCATAGGGCAAGTGCTTCAGCTCTTGACCATCTTGGTGCTCCTTTGCTGAACACAGTCCAATTTATCCATGTCTTGCTCGTATTAAGGGAGCCCAAACTGGATGCTGTTTTTCTAGATGTGGTTTAACAACTGCTACTTTGAAAGCGATAACCACTTCTCTCAACCTACCAGCTCTGCTTCTGCTACTAAAGGTCCAGGATGCTGTTAGAATTTTCAATGTCAGGGCACACCGCTGTCCTACATTCAGCTTACTGTCCTCGAGGGTTCCCAAATCCTTTGCCACAGACCTGACCCCCACTCAGTCAGTCCCCAGCCCGTAATAACTGAATGTCCTCATCTCTGAGCTGGGTGCTGGGCAGCACAGCCTTTCTGAGTGACACAACATGAACAGGCGCCAAGGACAAAGTGGTGAGATCAGGATGAGATGCCGAAAATGTTTCGCCTCATCCGACACAAGCCCACAGACGCTGTCACTGGAAGGAGGTGTAAAGATATACTGAGATGGCATCAGTTCACAGCTCCCAAGCTCCATATTTGGAACACATTCAGCTTTGGGGAGAATTTAGAACATCTCAGTGGGATTTATGAGCCGCTTCACACTTTCCTTAGCATCCTGTGATGTAGATAGGTGTGTGTAAGAATCCACATTTAAGAGGGCTGTGTTTGGGATACTTTTCGAGAGGAGTCTCCCCCTCTTCCAGCCTTCTGGGATCCAGAGAAGTCCCACCAAATGTACAGTTCAAAGATGGAAGAGGCAGAGGCGATTCAAGTAGCAGGAAGATGAGAGGTTTTAGAGAACAGTGGGGGAGCTGGAGGGGCAGTGTCACTTCTGAAGAGAGAAGAGATGGAGATTGAGTCACCTGTGCTGAAATAGCACAAGGAAAAGCAGAACAGAAAAGAAGCTGCTAGAGACCTTCAAATCTACTCCTCAAAAATCTCCTTCAGACACAGACCAAAAATTACTTCTGGAAGCCCTATTAGTAAACTGCATGAGCACTTCATAATCATTGATACAACATTTCTGTGAGGTAAAGAAAACAAAAGCCTGCCAAGGACAGGGCTACTCACCACTAGGCTAGTTTCCAACCATTTACCATGGATAATTTGGTTTAAAGTAAGGCAAACACCAAACTGCCTGGAAATCAGATAGCCAGTGCCATGTGCAACCCAGCAGAAGAGTTTGTCTCCATAGAACAAAATACATAAAAGCCAAGAAGCCAAGTGAGATATTGCCTAAATTAGTCAGTCAGACAGGGAGTCAAGGAGAGGAACAGCTGCTATGTTCATGATTTGATTCCCAAAAAGAAATCTCTGCTAGGATTTCCCAGGCCTAACTCTTGCAGAGTTGGACACCAAAGCCTTCCATCTCCATTTTACCATGAGTAGATGTGACTGACATTTCTCTGCTTTAAAAACTTTATGGACCACCAGTGCCCAGTAGCTGATCAGAGAACCATGGAATGGCTGAGGTCGGAAGGGACCCCGATGCTAAAGCAGGGACAGCTGCAGCGAACAGCTCAGGCAAGAAGATCAATATGAAGCCATTTTACACTTCCATTAAAAGAAACAGAACTAACAACACACATTATTCTTACAGCAAATGCAATGTGAACATGTAAGACCAGATAGAATAAAACCACTGGAAGATGTTTTACATAAAATATGATGGTAATTAAACTCTCAACTCAGCAAGACAATGAAAACAAGCTACCTTCAATCCCATGACTAATAGCAACAGGTCTTAGTCTCTGAATTTTTATGGCCTGCAGGTTAAAAGGCACATCAGCTAAAGTAACATTCTGAACAGGGGCCCTAAAACTGTAGTGTTTTACCAAAGACCCAAAATTCTACTAGATTTAGATATAATTGACCAAAGTGAAGAAACATCATTTTTAGACTGAAAAAAACCTCAAGCCCTATGAAACTTAATAAAGTTTTAAATAATAATAGTGGTTTTGCAACTTAAATTTATCTCATGGCCCAAAACATCAAAATCTTGGGCTAAAGCAGAGACCTCTGAACACAGCAGAAGAAACATCAGAGGTTACTAAAACAATTCATATTGCAGGGTGGATAGCATATATCCTGTACACAAGTATTAATATTTAATGTAATATATTGTAATTTGCTTTTACTTCAACATCCTATAATGGCCTTAGTTTCCCATTTCACTCTCCAATGATGGAAATTATTGTATAGTTGAGGTATTGCCATTTATATGGAAAAGGACTGCTGAAGTCCACCGGAGTTTTGGATTGCCAAGAAGGATGGGAGAAGACTTCAGATCCCACACTGCCAAACCATGGCAGAGTAGTTAAAGATGGGCACCTCTTCAACTGAGTAATAAATACAACGAGGTCCTAACAAAAGAACACAAGAAATCAATAACAAAACTGTTAAAAAATGAAGACTTGCCTCAAAAAAAGTTGACCCCAGTAACTGAATCTGTTCAGAGAAGGTCTGCAGAAGGAGAGGTAATAGCTGTAACATAATCCTGGCCACCCTCTTGCACCTACTATTCCTTGGGAATGGACAAACTACTTGTTTTAGCACAAACCTGAGGCCTAATTTCTATGCCCCAATACGGCTTCAAAGAGGATGCAAATGCAGGGAAGTAAGAGCAAAGCAAAGATTCCCACTGGGAATTCTTCCCAGCTCCCGTTAGTCAGTCAGTCAGTCAGTCATGGCATTCGATGCCCTACCATTGGGCAGCACATTCCTGGAAGGGCCTGCTGGAGTAAGGACACAAAACCCCTCCTCCACACATTTTGGATGGTGCTTTAATAAAAAAAAAATGTGTCTTTGGACTTCCCAGCCCCTCTAAGAGCTTTCAGACAGAACCCTATAGTCCCACATCTACGCTCCACAGGACAATTTGCCTGAACTACCTGAATTCTGCCTCACTGGTGTCATCAGAGGCACCATTTGGTTGTGTCTCACAGTTACGGGTCTGACTTGTGCTGAGGAAACTGTCATAATGGAGGTGCTAACACAGAAGTAGAAAACAGATTACAGCAACAGGAAAGGCTAAGAGAAAATTCTCCTTTGCAGGGTGCATGTGCAGTAAGAATCAGTGTGGTTTCTGCTATAAAGGTTAAAAGCAAGAGAAAAATCTCTTGCAGCCTAGGTGGGGGATGGAAATGCCCTACCTGCTGCTACGGAGAGCTCTGGAATTGAGAGCCCTGGGTCTGGATTGGAAACTGGAGAAGCTCCACTCCTGGTTGGCATCAGGCAAGCTACAGGATTTCTCCTGTTCCTCCCTCTGTGGATATGCCCTCGGTATGCATGCTGTGGCTGGCACAGCATGAAGGCATGGCCCCACGGGAGACATTCTGGGCTGCAGAGCATGCAATCCCACTGACTTCAAGGGGAGGTAAACAGTAAGAGAGTTTGTGCCCGTCTTTGATTTCAATTAATTGTGTTGACTAATCCCTCTAGTTTAATAATTTCAACTCGATTCCTTGCACTATCTCTTCTATCTGTGGCCATGTGCACCCATGTGTCATCCTGGCTTCTCATCAGTCTTCTTTTGTACATGATTACGGTGGGATAACATCTAGCTAGCTGTAGCTTTGCTTATCTCCTTCTTCGTCTTCTTCTTCTTTTTTCCCTAGGAACTGCATTGCACTTTTCGCCCTTAATTCTGTTCCTCTGTTACTGTCAGGTCATTTCAAACAGCACTGCCTTCATGCCAGGGCAAGTTATGTATCTCTATCCCTCACTCTGTGATTACTGGTTTCAAAAGTCCTGAGCCTACTCCATAGGCTCAGGGGGGCAGGGAGGCAGAGATCAAGTCTAAGGAGATCAATAGGTTTTTCTGAAAAACAGCTTTATTCTTCGTATTGAAAATATAATGTTCTCAACTCTTCTGGACACTGAACCAAGTCTGTAGCATAACTCATTTACCTGCAAGTAAAATGAAACCTTTATTTATTAAAAATATTTCTAAAAGGGCATCACTTAGTATTCTAAAGAATATAAACATAAATAATCTAAGTTTTTTAAGTGGCTTCCCTCCATAAGGAATACGTTCATGGTTTCTAATGGAAATGTCATTAATTTAACAGAATTTCTGCACATTCTATATAGCAGTATATATGTATTTTTTTTGTAGAACAAAAACATACATTCTAAATTTGGGAGAATATCTGTTTGATGCCTTCTCTTTACAAAACCTAGTCAGTTACATTCTGAGACGGTATAAAAGCAGCATGAAGTGCAGAGCTGTGAGTGCTGCATACGCGTGCACACACAGCCCTTCCGTAGCTCCCACGTACGTGCACCGTTATCAGTCTCAAGTTACTTCCCTTAAGGATGAACATGGAGAGGGCGATGATTTTTCGGAGTCATGTTTAGCAGAGCTGAAAGGTAAGGTGTAACACCCACCTACTTCACACTTCGAGTTCTACAAAAACACATTTGAAAGATAACCCCAAATCACCCCTCCAATCAAATATTTTACCCTTTCAGCATGACGCAGAAGTTTAATTTCCACTGATGGATGACCTCGAGACTGTTGTACTACCTCCCCACCCCCCCAATGGCAGCAATTCCCCTCACTGGCAGAATAAAGCGGGTCTATAAATAACTTCAAAAGGAATTGTCTCTCTCCTCACGCACTGCAGACAGCTGTTTACAGAGATCCCGACTCCTTATGCACTGCGTTAGCCCAGCTCTCATCCCACTGTTTCATTTCCTCTTCCTAAAAAAGCCTTGGGCGATGCGGTGCAGGTAGGGCCGGGGGGACCCTCCGCTGCCGCAAACGCCTGTTCCCAGAAGTTGAGGCTGCCGGCGGCAGGAGCCAGAGCGCGGCCCCGGGGAAATTTCTCAGGGCAAGGGGGTTGCGATCTCGTGTAATCCGTCCTTAAGCTCCACGGTCCCGGCTCATCCTCGGCCCCGGGAAACCCCTCCTCCCCGGAGCCCGCAGCCGCTCCGGGGCCCGCGCATCGCAGCGCCGCTCGCCCACCTGCAGGGGCTGGCGCGGGGCCGGGCAGGGACACGCGTGGGGCGTCCCGCACCTGCCCGCAGCCCCCGGCGGCGGGGCGAGACAAAAGCCCGGGCTGGCTCACCTCCTTCAGCTGCTCCAGCTCCTGCTTGAGGCCGTCATACTCCGCCTCCAGCTCATCGTACTGCTGCTTGAGGGTGAGCTTCTCCTCCAGCACCACCAGCCCATACTCCGCCGCCTGGATCTTCTCGTGGGTCGTCTCGGAGAGCTCCCGGGTCAGCCGCTCGATCTCGCTCTTGTAGTGGTCCGCGCCCTGCAGCACCTCCTCCGCAGCCATAGCCCCGCCGGCACTGCCGCGCCGCCGAGGAGGCAGCCAGGGGGCGGGCGCGGCCGAGGGGCGGCACCGGCACGGCGGGCCCGGNGCACCGCCGCCCCCCGTCCACGCGGTCCCTCCCCTGCGCTCTTTAAGATGACAGCGTCCTCAGGTCTGGCAGTGCCGCCGGGCGGGAGGGGAAGCGGCGCGGAAGCAGCGGCAGAGCCGCCGGAGGGAGCGGTGCGTGCCTCCGGCCCCGGCGCGCCGGGATGTCGGCGCTGCGCCTGCGGGGCTGCTCCCGCCCGGGCCCCCTCCCTGCCGGTCCCCTCCCGCCCCTCCGCCGCCGTGTCAGCGCCTCTCGGTTCTGCTCAGCGCGGTGCGGCCATGGCCGCATCGGCGCCCGTGCGGGTATAAGTAGGAAGGGAGATGCAGCCAAGCAAACTGCGGGAGCGGGGGGGCGGCCGCAGGTATTCCCCTGCTATTTCGGGAAACTGGGAAAGCAGAGTTACCTACTCTCTTCCGTGTCCCCGGTGAATGAATGCGTTTGGGGGTGGTCAAGGCAACCTGAATGCGAAACAGCAGCGGGGTCGGGGCACTGGGCTAGGGCGGCTCTTCCATCACCATTAGCACAAGGTCTCAGTGCCACTGATTAGACAGCAGGACAAAACTGATTCAGCTCAGATGCGGTCACACCATTGTTTCTCTGTCAAATTAACCGGAGGACCTGATGCATAGATTATGTCAGTTTTATGCTGGCTTTATGCTGGCTGCGGAAAGACAGATGCTACTTGTCCAGCATAAAATTGGAGTGGTGCAGACAGACAGTAACTGATCTCATACAAAGCCTGCCAGTAAAAAGTTAGCACACCAGATTAGGCGCATTTTACATATTTGAACTGGAAGAGTGAGTTCATCCTGGATCAATGTCATAATGTCCCGAGTCACAGCCCTTTTTTGGGTACTCAGAGTCTTAAACTGCAATTTACTGTTTCTTCAAACTATGGCCTGCAAATAGACCTGAATAGATATTGGTCAAGTTTTGCTCTAAGTACTACCAGGAGCTGTTTTTCACATTTTACAGACTTTTTTTTTTTTTAATTTACTCCTTTAAAGGTTGACAACTGAGTTAGAATTTCCAAATGGAGGTGTTTGTTTTAAATAGAAGTTACCTATAAGAAGATGGATGTCACTGCCCAGCAATGCAGCACTGTATTGGAAATCAAAGACATAGATTCCCTTTCTTGCTGACCTGATAATGTGGTTTTAAACAAGCTACATCCCCTTTTTACCATGGCTTCCCCATGACTAAGAAATAGGTAAAAATTATTAGACTGCTCAGCAAAGTTCTTTGAGATCTGCAAATGGAAGCACTAACACTATTTATACAATATATGCATACAGTATATGGCATATATCAATTTTATAAATCTATAGTGCATGCATACACAACTAATGCATTGTAATCCAGCCTGCACAAAGACTTCTCATTACCTAGAGAACATACACGGAAGAAGCAAGCAAAGTAATAGATGTTCTGTCAATTTTTAGCTTGAAAACCACTTCCAAAATGCACATTTTTAATACATTCTACTGTAGAAGCAAGTGTGAATATAAATAGGAAAGAAACAAGTGTGAATGTTAATAGGTAAGAAGAGTGAATGCCTCTCATCGATGACTGAATGTCAAAATATAGGAAAACACCAGTATTCCAACTGTAATTCGCATGGTATGGCTAACCTCAACATCCTTTTCTTAAAAGACAGTGAGAGATTCCACAAATCAGAAGGGAAAAAAAAAGCCCAAAATCCAAAGGAGAAGCAAAATTTTGTCTCAAGAGCTTTTACAAGTTCTAGTCTAGCTGTCTTTCTCAACTTTGCACCTAGGCCACTGTGCAAGGAAATGTTTATTGAGCACGGGAATGGATCAGAAAACAAACATCTTTGAGACCAGTGCTAAAAATGAGTGGTTGGGTCAAGGATAGTGTGGAAACTGGCTGAAGCAACAGGAGTCCTGTAGCTGATCAAGCGTTGGTGTAACTCCTCTTAACATCATTTGGTTGACAATCTCACTCACAACCCAAGGGCAGCCTCACCTCCTGTCTGAACATCTGCACCCCAGAGGGGAAATCTGGCCTCTTATAATGTGTCAGTTTTACTGCAGCACCTCAAAAGAAAGTGCAGTGTGAAGGGCAGGTATGGTGCCCTGTGCAGCAGTGACTTTGAGGTCCTCAAGCTACTCTGAACTGGAAACACCCACATGCCCATGATTTGCTATGATAATGCCAATTTATCCCGCTTCTTGCCTCCTAAATATAAGCAATATCAAACCTGGCTTCTTTGGTGATATTTGTCTTTGTTTTAAAAATCTACTTCTTTGAAAGTTTTGTTTTTAAAGTCTCCAGTTGTCAGGGGACTTTTGTTGTCAGTTGTCAGTTTCTCTGCACTGAGTACAGCTGAGCTGGGCAGCACACACGTGGATACATCCAGAAATACATATTTAACTGAGCGAATCCCACCTTTCACTTCTCTATCTTTTCTTAGCCCTAAAAACTGGCACCTACATTCTGTTGTCAAGATCTTCTGTCTGTATTTATAATGGGCTACTAAGGTCACTGATGGATCTGAAAAATATTCAAGCTCCTTTCCCTGCTGTCAGGAACTCTGGTTTTGCCTCATTCCTGACTCTGTGGAGATGAGAAAAGATGGATGATCTTACAATAGAAATAGCGCCTAAGTTTTAGCCAAAGTCTTCATTAAAGAAGGAGGGGCTGTAGCATGACCCAAAGGTCGTCATTCCCTAAGGATTATCTCATAACAGAGGCGGTGGGACCTCCTTTGATGGAGATCTCTGGCTTTCTGGAGTGCCTATGATAAAGTATGAGTTCAAGTTACTGTACAGTGGTGCCAGCAAAGTGCTGGTCTCAGTTACAGTTCTGGTACATTTAGGAGCTCACTTACCAGTGCAGATGGCCCTAAAACAATGATATTGGCATTTTAAATCATTTCACTGCCCTGGTGTGATCACCTCACATTGGTTTAAGTCCTGCTACAATGCTCTTATGTTTTCTGCCTGCCCAAGCTCAAAAACCATGCCCTGGTCTTATTATAGGTTGACATATCACCCTGCATTGTTATTTTTCCTTCATTTTGCCCTGTGCACCACCTTCACATGAATATTTTGAACAAGTCTAAAGTAATTTCATCTACATGTCATTCCACATACCTTCATAAAACAAGCTTCCTTCTGACTGCATCCATTTCATGGGCATGAAACTGAATTCCTTTGAATTCTTGACATGTGATACTAGTGGATTCCTAAACTAAGGATAATAGGTTCCAGTACTGATTACATGATTTTTTGAAACCATCAGATATTCAAGGGCAGGGAAAATTATATAATTCAAATCTTACACAAGCTATTATTTAAATTTCAGATCATTTAAGAAGCATTTAATGACCTATTTGAAATGAATTATTGGTTCTATGTCTTAGTGACAATGCAGCTATAAAAGCACCCTGTACTGTATGGCAGAAGGCTGAATCTGCACCTACAGCATGCAAAGACATCCCTGTGAGTCCATTTGTATGGAGCATCTCAGAGGACCAGAGCCCAAATCTAAGCAACTGCTAATTAGCGGTGTTTGGCAGGCTCGCCAGAGTGGCCAAAGGGGGAAAAAACAACAAGAAAAAGAAAGGTGTGAGGACCAGTCTGTCATTGTTAATAAAAATGGCATTGATTTCCTGAAAGAGAAAAGAAGGTTGAAATGCTCTGAGGGAAGGCTGTATGGGAACTGTGCTGGGTCTGGTTTGGAAATAAACAAGTGGCTGTTACACTGCCAAAGCTTCATCTTTCTCGAGCGCTGAATATAAGCACCACCT
The DNA here is from genome assembly GCA_013397755.1 of Cnemophilus loriae. Classification (NCBI taxonomy): domain Eukaryota; kingdom Metazoa; phylum Chordata; class Aves; order Passeriformes; family Corvidae; genus Cnemophilus; species Cnemophilus loriae. Next base: position 84,531 of record VZTF01002639.1, read on the forward strand.
TTGTAATGAATGGCCAGCCTAGAGATAAAAGGGAGACACTGGGAAGAAAATGAAATTTAAAAAAGATATTTCAAGATCCTAGTGCAATAGAAATGGTAATAGGTTTTAAGAAAATTAGTTTATGGAGAACGCTAAGAGAAACTAAACGCAGGAGATAATAAACAATAATGCATATAATGAAAAGTAATTATGTTACTCTGATTAATGAGTGTCAGTATTCAGAAGAAAGGCTTTCAAACAGCAGTGTCCTTATGTGAGTCTTCTGTGAACTGCCTTTAAAGGATCTGCAAAGGTAAATAATTTTTTTTTTAAAGACTATTATCAAGTGAACTTAAATGTGGTATGCAGGAAACTGTAATTCCACCAGAATAATTTTGGTGTCCAAAAAGCTGGAGGTTGAAAACCACTTATGTAGGACACATGGAACCTGAAAGGAAAATGGAGTAAAACAGAATACTTCAACAAGGAAATCAGAGAAAAGGGCTGCACAAAAATGGTTGGCAAGATGTTTTGTGTGTAATGAGCAGGGGTTAGAGAATCAAAAATGAGTTTTACAAGAAAACTACAAAAAATTAAGTGTAAGGACATTTAGAAAATACAGTCGGCAATAACGAAGCAGCCAACTGATACTTGCCCTATAGAAAAAATACAGACTACAGCAAATAATGTGAATTATAACTGTTATACTGAATAATATAATTTCAGCCTGAAAGGGTGTTGCTTTCAGCCAGTGTTGCACACAGGTCTTGGTTCAGCTCCACAAATGTAAGCTGAGTCTTTTAACTGACAGCATTGCCCCCAGGCTCAAGATCCAGGACACTGCTCTTCCACTCTATGCAGAGACTCAGAACACAAATAAAAAATGGTTGAAAGGAGCACAGAAAGGATTATTATGCCTATTTAAACTACCATGCACTTTCCCGTGATGCAAGGAAGACCTGCCCACTAAGAATCCTTTGTCCAAACAACTTGTCAGCAATGTTGCCTAGATAAATCAATGTCAGAGCGTTCCTTACTGAACAGATGTAAACCAGAGAGAAGGGAGAACGTGGTTTGTCTCAGATGTACAGCAGAAATACTCCAAATACTGCAAGTAGCTGGAGTGCTCCTCGGGGCCTGCCTGCTGGCCACAGTCCCTGGCTCTCCCTGCTTTGTAATGGCCACTCCCTGCTACCGCATCTTCTCGCAGTCCCCATCAGCCCAGCCACAGCCTGGGGGCTCTGCCCCGCTGACGTCCCCAGACCAGTGCCCTGAGTGCTTGGGGCTGCCAAACTGCCCACCCCCTGCTCCCCAGCGCTCTGGGTAAAGCTGTCACACTGTGGCCAAGCTGGCAGCAATGACCCTCCTGAGGTGGGTAAAGCACCCGTGGGGATGAGCAAAGGAGTTTTCTGTCTGGAACATCTGATCCCTCCACAGAGCAGAGGCTTTTTGCTCCAGCAGTGGTGCCCCAAGCCTCTCACTGCTGCTTACACCCCCAGCCAGTTGCTGTCGTTAATGCCAAAAGGGATAGGACGATGCCCTCTTTTCTTGGCTGTTCTACCCTGGCACTTTTTAAACCCTCTGGTATGCTGTGTTTTTTCCGGACTCTCACAAATCAATTTCTCAGTCATCTTTAGAGTGTTTCTGAGAAGTGAAATGAGGTTATACATTATTCCTCCAGTCTCCTTCTTCCTTTTATTGTGTCAAGTCACCACCAACATCTTTGGAGTGAGTGGATGTGCAGAGCTGCTCAGTTCCTGTGCTTCCTCCCAGCACCACAGCATGGGCAAAAGCAGCTGGCAAAACCAGAATAATAGGTAGATCCTACATTTGAAATGTGATCTGACTATGAAATAAGAACCAGACTGCAGGGTATGATCCCATTTTGACTAGTTTTTCTCCTCAGAAGTCATTAGTGTGGGTGAACGAATTTCTATATAACAATGTGCCTTGTCTTGAAATTGAAAGCCTAGAATCTGCAGTGCACCTATTAAATACAGCTTCAAAAAGCACTTATTTCTGCTAAAGCTAGCGTTTGCCTTACATTCCTTATCGTGCATCAATGACTAAAAACATCTACAGACAGTGATCACTGAGAGAGAAACTGGTATTTTTATGTGGAATCTAATTGTAATGCTGTGTTGATAATGCGAAGAAAAATTGATTCAGATACTAAAAAAAGCATACAATTTAGTGATTTTTTCAAGAGGTCTAAGCTACTATTTCAGCACTCAGCTTCTAAACACACATTACAATGAATGCAGAACACATAACACAAAAAAAATTACATTACATTTCTATTAAGTGAGTGAGGCATTTGAGAGAGGTGCCAGGTTTATGACACTATTCTATAAACTTGGATTTTGTTAGGTTTTTATCAAAATACCTAATACGGAATGGGTGGTGCGTATTCAAAACACTAAAACAATGGATTACAAAGCAGGCATCTGGATCAAAGCTACAATTATTTTCCTCAGACAAGAGAGGAGTCAAAGCCCAATTAGGAGATTAAGATCTTGAACTGGAGACTGACTTCCGTGGGAATTTTCTCAATCACTTTTAACACATCTTGGATTAAATGATTGGTCTATCAGAAAGCAGGGTACCGCGAACTTAACTACTTTTAAATCCTCTCTAGAACTTTTTTCAATAATTGCATTTATACTATAAATGCTTCTTCTTGTAATAATCACATTATTCGACCTACAGACAAGGATTTCAATAGCTGAAACACGTACAGCATAAAATTATTTAGTGTGAATTCTGTGTTGTAAAATCTAACCATTAAAAAAAATTGAAACCCATAAAACTTCCTAAAGGTATTTTCTTTGTGATTTGTTTTGATGCAGTATTTGGGGCTATTTTCATTTGCCTTATGCTTTCTGAGCCACATCAAGACTGACTGGTATCTGGTTCCAGGTTTCCTTACAATCAAGAGCTTTATTCTTACATAACTAAAAATAAAATAAAAAAAGGAAAAACCACCAGCAGATTATTGAATGAACTTTTGAGGTTCAGGAGAGATGGACTCTAACTAAACCTGCAAATTAGAAAAGTGTAATGAGCATGGAGCAGTTTCCAACCCTGACCTTACAGACCCAAAACATGACTGAATTCCTAGAGGTCTCTTGGAGGGGAACATGGTTATATTTTTAGGTGAAACATTTTTCTTTCAAAAGAAAGTCTTGTCAATGCGGATGTGTACAAAGGTGTTGTGTTGTATTTTAACAAGAGCTAGCTGAATGTATCTAGCTGGGAAACAATAATACAGTGTAAGATGAGAGTAATGCAATCCTGTAGTGCCAGAGCCTTTCCTGATATGTGCTACCATTTGGGAGAGGGATAGGGTTAATTGGGAGTTTCTATGAGGCAAAGTCTTGCTAGGCTTATTTTATTCCTCTCGAATGATGAGGAGTTTTTGAAAGCACAGCAGATGGAGCTTGGCATGGGGAGTATATGAAGTGGGGATACAGCCACCTTTGGGTGCTGAATGCTACCCTTGCTCACAGCAGTTCCTGGTACAAAGGCAACAGCGATGCTGCTATTTGCCTACCTTTGTTTGCCCAACTGGGCAGCAGAGGATCAAGGGAGAATAGGAGAAACAGTCAAATTCTTGCCAGCAGTGCACGAAATTGAGAAGGGAGATAACAGATGGTAATTCTTTTGATGCAAGGAACCCATCTGCTACTGCTCTCCCTTAGGAGGTGCTGGAGTTAGTGTGTGGAAAAGCTTCAGAAACAGGCTGTGAGAGGCAAATGTGAGTGTGGGTTGCATGGGAGAAGATGGAAGAGAGAGTAGCTCTGCCTGTGGAAGGGGACATTACAAGAAGGGAGCTGTCCTTCTGCTCAGCTCTCGGTAAGTCCCAAAATAGGCTTGAGAAAAGTTGAAGCCACTCAGTTATATAGGACAACATGCAAAGCAGCTGCTCCCTGATGTCCCCCATGGAATACACGAGTGAGAATAGCTTGTGAAGACCTGGCTGCAAGGAAAGTCCCCACGAAGCTCATACAATACCTGTGGTACCAGTCTGCACAGTCCTGCAGAACAGCTCGCTTCTGCTACTGACATCATCTCTGATCACCTCTCACTCTTGCCTGCTTTGATGAGCAGAGGTAATATATCTTGATATTACGTAACACTGATGCCTGACGACTACCATTTATTATTCCTTTTAGAATTAGTAAGTTCATGAATCTTTCTGCTTTTCAGGCTGTCTGAAAACTCAGGCAGCTGCTATCATCGCATTTAGCTACGGATACGAATGGAACAATGTCTGCAAACACGGGGATGTCAACTTCCTGTAAGAAAGATGGTAGCCTGGAACACTCGATGCAACCATGGAAAAATAAATGTGGGCCCTGATTGCCTTCCTGCTTCTTCCTGACAGCTGCTGTGCGGATCACTCAAAGCTGTCACTGACAGGCAACCAAAGAAATAGGAAACACCTTCCATAAGAAGACTCACTACTATGGAGAAGACAACACAAGTGCCAGCTAAAAGGAGAAAATCAAATACTAACCCTCCTCTCCTCCTTACTTTTCTTTAAGAACATTGCCTCTCCTTAATATTGTGAGAAAATGGCAGTTGCTACATTTTAAGAGATTTAACAATTTACTGATAGATGCAGAGGGGAAGCTTGATTTGCAAACTTGTCACAGATTCTCTCTGCAAGGGATCTGTCAGAGTAGAAACATGTTTTGAAAGTGAATTAGCAGGATGAGGGAATTGTTTTTAACATAGGAATGGTCAGGGCAGTCAAGTCTCTTGAATGACTTCTGTGGCCCTTAGCTGTCATCCTCTGACACGAATCCATGGAAAGCTGGAACAGATACACACACACCCTTCAAGGTTATCCAAAGAAAAGGGCAAGCAGAATATTTTTTCATCATCTGTTACAAAAAGTAGTTGAGATGTGGTGTTGAGTAAATACAAAACAAGACTTGAACACCCACAGACACGTTTATTCATATACTTGTTTATAAATAATGATATTACAGGAGAATCGTGACTTTGCCTTGATTGGGGGCTGAGTTACTGAGCATCATGAGCTGTGGTTGATAGGATAATACAAATACAGTGGGGTGAGCCTTGGAATGGGCCATGGATTAAAAAGCCTCTGGAGAACAGTATCTGAAACTGCTGGGAAGGTGGTGTCATAGAGAGATTTGCTGGTGGCATGTGTTGACATCCAGCCAGAAGTTCCTGAGTAGTAGAGAATAACAGAGATTAGGGGGAGGTATTGCTCTGAAAATGTCCAGCATCTCATGGAAGCAGATTGCTCCAGGTGGAACCATCACGTGTTGGCACTGAGGTGCTGCCCATTGCCCAACACAGAGACAGACTGGGCAGAGCAATTTCACGTTCCTCCAGGACTGGCTGTGCTAACTCACTGTGCATGGTGAAGATCTCAGTTAATTCTCATGTGTGAGCCCTGTACGTGCAGCTCTTCCCCGTGCAGCCTGTCCCTTGCTTGGGACTAAGTAGGTTGAGCTTGGCAGTATCACATTGTCTGATGTTTCTCTGCCACCTGTGATAGATGGGAACCAGAAAAATAGGGAGGGGGAAAGAGAAAGAGGGATGGAAGGATGTCTTTGTCAATATGACAATAAGAGAAAAATAAAATCAGAAAGTGTATGGGAAATGTGTGAGACTTCAGTGGCTGGCTGAGAATTGTGGGTAGATCAGAGACAGAACCAAGGGTGGTAGGGAGTTGTCCTCAGAGATGGCAATCTGCCATCTGATCCTTGTCAGTAATGTCTGGGGATATGACCGCAGAGTGAAACAGGTCCTCCCTTCCTGTCCCTTCGGAAAACACAGCCAACAGTACCTTGCTGCTGCCGTGTTCATGGGAAATGCATGTCAGGAAAGGAGCTGCTAAGGATGACAAGCAAGCCGCCTGCTCCCCTGCACAGCTCTCTCTTCAGTCTGGGTCTGTGTGTGCTCCAGATTCTGCTGTCTTGATAGAGGAGCTTGAACAAAAATATCAGGAGAAAACTTACTTGGGTGACTAAGCACTAAAAATTGAAGTAAAAGACTTATTATAGCCAGCCTGACAGATGAAATGATGTTGAAAAATGAGATTATATACAGGAAAGCTGTTGGCAGCCTAAGGGGATAAGAAGCCTCACTATTAAGCAAAGTTTCTTTTCAGTTATTGCTATTAATAAGATGCGGTTGTAATGACTGGATACAATAAATGTAGGTAGAGTTACATTAGCCGCTCTGAGACTCCTGCTTTTCCTTCTAACCAGTGATCTGCTTAAAGAGAAAAGCAAAATGTATTACAGGTGACCAGAATCTCCTGGTGGATTACTTCCCTGACCCTGTTCAATGTACAACGTCACAAGCTGCCAGGCTGGCTCAGGGAGCCGGGAGGAGAGGGATGCTGGGATGCTGGAATCAGGCAATGCCCGAGGCACGGCTCCCCAGACACCTTCCCACCTAAACTGACAGGCTGTCCCAATTTTGGATTAGTTTGAGCATGGCTAAACTGCTTCCTCTGACTGCAGTTAACCTCCACACGAATAAATGCTTCAGTCTTTGCAGCTTGAGATACTGACTGTCAGTGTGAATTTTAAAAAAGCCTTTAAAGATAAAGGTCTCTGCAGTCTTTTGTTTCATTTTCTCCGCATCACACAGATCTGATGTTCTCAGTGAATGGCTCTGAATTAATGGTGTTTATTCCTTGAGTTAGGAATGAGATCTGAAATAAATGAGTATGTCTCTAAACAATCCTTCATGCTGAATGTTGCAGACCTGCCAATATGTGTGAAAGATCACATTTGCCTGCTCCACAGACCATAGGGCATCTCATCATCTTCACCACTAACCCAGCTCCACGCTGACACGCAGGGACAGCTGAGCTGTGCAGTGACCAGGGTGTTTGGTCTCTCAAATGGCCAGGGCAGGTTTCTGTGGTACATTCCAGATGTGTTCCTGCACTTCCCACTGCATCACTTGCAGACATTTCTGAACAGCAGGGAGCAGCAGGCAGGGCCAGCTCGTGCCTACTGCAAGAATTATTTACCATAGGCATGGATGCTTTACATTTCTGCTCTCTGTTCTTCCTCATAGGTTTATATGTCAGTAGTTCCCAAGAAGCTTCAATTGGTTCCCTGTGAGACAAAAAAAATCCTTTCTTGGTCTTTGAGTAGTTTTGTTTTTCTTAAATCCTCCTTTAACACTATTTAGCACTCTGTTCTGCATATTCCTCTTCTTTTTGTCCTCTCTCCATTCTCCTTTATACTCTCTGCTTTCCTCAGGTTTCTCCTGCTACCCTACCACTGATACTATTAAATTGTATAACAAAAGCTACACTTCTTTACATGATTTAATTTCATATTTATACTGCGTAGAAGACAAGACGTCCTGAAAAGGCATTAATAAAGTGAAAATTCACAGCTTATCTATACATAAATTCTAATCTAAATAATACTGTCATTGCTTCTGGGTTCAGCTGCTATGTACTGACAGGGCACTGATAAAATATATGTGTGATGTATCTCCATCCTTAAAAACACATATAAAAGAGCTATATACCAATGGGACCAATTATTGTTCAATCTGTATAATGAAATGTACCAAAGCCAGCAAGGACTCATTGCGAACAAATTGATCCCACGTCTCAGGCTTTTCTAGTTGCAGCATCAGAGGAGTTCTCAGACAGACCTCTCACTCCCAGCAGTTTTTCTGCCATTCCTTGCAGCTGTCTTTCTAGCCTGGTCTTGAAAATTTTACTCATGGAGACTTCACAGTCAGGCAACCTACCTGTAGTCTCTGCCTTCAGTTTATAACCGAAGGAAATGGTTTGCCTGAAATTTTGGAAGGCAAAGTAAGTTGAGAAAAAAAGAATTATTGTGTTTGGTTTTGTTTCTTTCACTCTAGGGTGCTGAACAGCTGGAAGCAAACAGAAAGGGAGGGAAAAAACCTTCAAAGAGATGTGGCATGTAAACCTCTATCACTTCTGGGTTTGGGTTTTTTTATCCAGAAGGGCTAGTGCTTCAGAGAGACAGCATTTAACTTGCCAGCCAGGAGTCACAGAAAGATCTGCCAGGACTGCACAGCTAACAAAGCAGCAAGAGCAAAGCAGCTCAGATGAATGCAAAGCAGTGCACACGGTGAAGTGACCTTAATTCTATGTTCCAAACAGCGAGTTCTCGTGTCAGCTTTTGTCACCAGGCATGCTCCTATGTCCTTATAGACAGCACTTTGCAAGATGAAGCTTTCTATCCCCCGACCAGCAAAAAGACCAGGAAGGGAATATAAACTATCTTTTGGTACTCCATAAGGCTGTGATGTACCCAGTCTTCTGAGAGGCCCTGGCCACTGCAAAAATGAGATTTTACAACTAGAAAGCGTACAGGTTACGAGGGTGGGATTAGTCAGAAATAGGAAACAATCTCTGCTATAGAAGAAAGGGAAAAGATTTGGTTTCCTCATTTTGAAAAGAGATTAATTGAGGACACAATAGAGGTCTAGAAAAACATAAATGACATGGAGCAGGTAGTGAGGGAATGATTATTCATTATTTTTCATAAGACTGGAACCACAGGGCACTAAATGAAATCAGCAAGCAGCAGGTCAAAGACAAATGAAAAAAAATGCACTTGTACATGTAGTGCCTAATTGCATTGCAGGACATAACATCCTGTTATTTTATAACATCCTGATTTGTTTGGATGCCCAAAGTATAAATAAATTCCGAAAGCTACTAGATGGGTTCCTAGAGGAAAGGTCTGTCAAGGACACTTAGACAACACTACGTAGATACAATTTCTAGATGAGAAAGTTTCTGAGCTAAAACTTGCTGGAAATTGGAGAAGTATCTTGGAAAAACTATGAATCCAGGATTGGTTTTATGATTTTTTTCTTTACTACCAGTAGCTGTAGTAGAAAGACAACACATGAGATGGGGTACATGTATATAGTACAGCTGTTTGTCTTTTATTTCATCAGAATAACTATTTACAAAAGCTATATAGTCAGAAATGGGAAATCATATTGGAGTAATTGATACTGATTGTTTCCATGAGAACATCAAACGTGCAAAAACACTGCTTTTCCCTTAAAGAAAATCTACATATCTTGAGTCATAAAGAAAATTCAAACTTTTAAAGCTGGAGGAGTGGAAATGTGAAAACAATAGAAATTTATACAAGTGAGGGGAAAAAAAAGATGTCACAATGAAGTAGACCTCCTGTGAGGTTGATATCTGCTCTCCAATGAAATTGTGAGCTTTTCCATTGTTTGCAGCATTGCTTTCATGTGCAGGATCAAATTTTGCCAGGAGTCCGTAGGGCAAAATGATGACATTTTCATATCTGTCATTTTTCTCCCTTATCAGAGGTAGGAGGAAAAATTGGACTTTTTTCCAAAAGCTGACTGAACTCAGAATTTGGTAGTCAAATCATATAAACTGAGGAAATGCACAGAAATAAGAAGAAGAATAAAGAATGGAGCAGTCATGTACAACCAGTCATTTTCTTCACATTGTTTCTAAAGGGGATGCCAAGGAATTTAAGGCAGGCTTAAATCAAAGTATTGCCTTAAGCATCAGCATTTAATTTACCTTCCAGCTCACATCCCAGCCAGTGCCAAAGACGTATTAGGAATTCGTTCAACAAGAGACCTGATTTCCATTTTGATAAGGAAATATAATTACTAGAACCATCTTGACAGATAGGTACTGTAAGAAATCAGTATTACTAGAAGAGAAATTTGTTTCTTCAGCTACAATAATGAACTGGTTTTACTGGTTACAGAGGCACTGGTTACTTTAGTGCCTCTTTAACAGATTTTGAGAAAAGACTCTTCAAATTATGCATTCCCAGAAAAGATGATAATGTTCATCTCAATTCACAGGACAACTAGATTAATTATTTCAACCTAAAAATTGTTGCAGGTTATTCCGGTACATACTAGAGATTCTTTACATCCCCGCTGAGTCTTGCAGCTTTAGAATGTTGTTTTTTAAAAGTGGTGATTATTTGTAACTTTTGTTATTACACATATTACTGAAATTTAAATCACGTTACCAGGTATGAAGATCAGAGTAGTGTCTCAATACAGTGCAATGTCCAGTTAATTGGCCGAGATACAGAGGAAAGTTTTGCTTCCCTTTAATGTCTGTATATCTTTAAATCTTTTCAGAGTCTAAGACTTAGGCGTAGGGGTAGATATTTTATTTGGGTTTCTTTCAGCATATTTCAACTGAAATGTTTCAGCTTTTTTTTTGGGGAGGGTGGGTCAGTTATACTTTGTTTTTCAGAAGGAATCCTAATAAATTCCATCTGCTTTTTTTTCACGGGATTTTCTTGCCCCCAAAGACTTGTATCCCTGGTGTCTGTGCCCAGACAGAAGGGTGTATGTATATTCGAAAGACACGTTGGAAAAGGAAGAAGTTCTGCTAATATAATCTTTTTCAGCTGCATTTTTCTATACTCCTGCAATTTGCATTGTTATCAGACCTCACTCGTGTCAGAAAAGCAGCAGGAATAGCTTCTATTTTCCAGCAGAAATTTCCATATGGGTCAGCCTTTTTGATCTCTTAATATTCTGCAGCACTGGAGAACAAACTTAGACAAATTATCATCAACACATGGAAGCTGGAGATAGATGACAGGAAGTTTTTTGGCCCCATTTTTCCTCTTATTCAGCCCAAACTACTTTATTTTTAGATTATGCTACTTTGTACCCCTTCCATAAATACTCCACTTTTCCCTTTGATTGCAAGTTCATAATTAATTTATATTAACACACTTAAATCCAGAACTGGCACTCATATAATGATTTGCAGGTTTTAATAGTTCTTTGCCATCACCTGTCTCTTCCTCCATTTATCATCTAGTTCCACTATATTTTACCAGAATTATTAAGCTTTAATCCAGTTGGTAAAGCCATGGATAAGCTTCATGTGCAAAAGCTACAGTGCTGAGCCCAAACTTCCACTTTCTTGTATTTTGTGCTAATAGGACTGGCTGTTCATGAGTGCTGTGTCCTTCAGACCCAGGGCTCCCAGTTCCTAAGCCAAATAAATGCTCTGTAGCCACTAATTTGATCTATTTCATTTACCTGACCTAGAAAGCAACTCCTGGCTCATCCATATCTTACCTGCAGCTTCTGCACAGCCCAAGGGTGCCCCAGGCTGTCAACCCAGGCTGGGTCTGGTTTTCTTGTTCATGGGGGATGTGATAGAGCGAGTTCCTCACAGAGCCTTCAGAGGAGTATCTAAACACCAGCTTTACTCTAAACACTGATCAGGAAATTATACAGAGCTAAGGCTTGCTAACAGCAAGGCCTCCAAGCAATTCCTTTCCCTCAGCATTTTTCAACATTCCACCCCTTCAATCCTCAACTTCCGGGCAGGCAGCTTTGGCTTTGTTCCACCCTGTTCCAGGCCAGATCTCCACCTTCTTACTCTCTCCAGAAACTGGTCATCAAAGAATTCCTGTTTTAAAAATCCCCTGCCTTCTGCTACCAGGTGGCTTTCCTCGAGGACTTCCAAGCCTTCCCAGGGAATCCAAGGCTTGTTACATGCTCCTCAGACAGGAGACAAAGGTATTCAGATTACTTTAACTAGATCTGTGTTTATTTGCTCTGCAGAAAATATTAAAGCAACACCCAAAGATGGAAGGTTCCACTTAAAAGTAATTCATTACTACCCTTTCTGCTTTCGCAGGTATGTATTTTTCATCAAGCACCATCAAAGTGGCAACTAATGCATTTCTGACTTTTTTGGGGCCCATTAGAGCAGCACAGTTGCTACATGCTAGTTTCCAAACCCCGATGCATCACTCTGTCATACCAACCTTACTTTGATTTTTCCAGCTCACATGAGGAAGTAGCTTTTGATAACTGGGTCAACAGGAGGACAATGTTTAATTACGGTTCAGAGTAGTCTTGATCATGTGTTTCCTTCTTTCTGATGAAACCCAAATAAGATCAAAGACTACAGGTCTTATTTTCTGCCATATGGACCCTGTACTGAACAGCTGATTAAAAGTCTTTTTGGCATTAAACAGTTGGCTCCTTTCCTAATATAAAAACAACTTTTGCAGAATCAAAATTTTCCACTAAGAAAACTTTCTGTTTACAATTAGAATAATTGAAATATTATCTTCATTGTACTCAATGCAGAATATACTGAAGTCGAAGTTCGAGGTTCTTCCAAGTTACCCAAAATGTTTCATTCTGAAGGACTTCTACAATAAACTGCAACTGCTGGTTGCAGTGCCTTGTATGATACAAATTAGAGTGTCAATCTCCATTCTTTCTTAATGTCTTGGTTTCCCTGACGCAATTCAGTGCATTCTTTATTTAAAAAACATGAATGGTTCATTGTTGGAGCCACAGGATTTTCACAGTGTTATGGAAAATGTGTCTGACCAGAAAATTCTGCTTTATAGTGAGCATCAGGTTATTCAAAAGCAACATTCAAGATGCAATGCACAATATTGGAAAAGCTGCATGTGACAAAACACTCTCAAGTATTTTTTAAATCAAGAACTATTTTTTGATAATATGACTTTGTCCTGTGAAGTTATTCATGTGATTATTATACAGTGCAGCAACATTTATTGGTTATAGAACCAAGTTCTGTTATCAGTCACAACAAATTGACTCCAAGTGGGGCTGCACTACCTTATTTAAAACCAAAATTTGGTATGTGTTACTGTGGTTTCACGAGAAGTTAGAGCAAAATGTGTTCCCCTTGCTCAATGTCAAGCTGCTTTGTTTTGATGCAAATTTTTAGCACTTCCAGAACAAAATCTTGAAGGGAAAACACTTCATATTTGCATTTTAATTTAGGTCAAAACTAATACTGCATTATCAAGTTCTCTTGATCTCTTTTCACCCAGCTATAGAAATTACCTCTTACAGTCTAAGTTCAGCTAGGGGGCTGATAATATTTCGTATTTCCACCTGCATATTTGTCTTGGATCCTTCAATGATGAGTAAAATCCTTTCCCTGAGATCCTTGGTAGCCATCGGTCTCCTCGTCATTAAAGCATTTTTATGGGACTCCTCTTCTGTCTTATAATGCTGCTTTTCTCACCCAGTCTGTGTCATTATTCTCTCTACTGTGGCTTGCAAATAAAGTAATTCTCATAAACAGCAATCCAGTTTTTTATTTCAGCACCAAGGGACTGAAGCACATGGTTTTAGTAACCAAACCTCCACATACTTCTAAAAAACAAAAAAAAACCAAAACAAAAAAACCCAAAAAACCAAAAAAACCCAAAAAAACCCCACACAAACAAACAAAAAACCACATGCACACACACACAAAAAACCCAATAAAAAGTGACTAAAACTTGTATAAAGATCTGATGTATATTTAATATGATATTATTAAATTAATATTTTAATTATATTAAAATAAATAAAATTAAATATTAATATTTTAATAATATTAAATTGTTCTTATTAAATTAATATTTAATATGAATAATTTTCTCTGCGAAGAAGATGCAAGATGAGATATTTCATTCAAAATCAGGATTTTTCTGGTTGCTTATTTAACTTTTTGTTCTGCTGGCCAATTACAAATTGTTTTGGTGGCATTGTGCAGTCAAGTATTTGTGAGTTTATACTGCATCACAGTGCAAGGCCTTTTTTTGTCCAAGTACCCAAATTAAGCATTTGCACATTCAGGAAGTACTTACCATGGTAATTCTTAATCCATAAGTACCAACAGATTTTACATCATGGCATTTTCTTCTGTTAGAGGGTCAGATTCTGTCACTTCCTACAAACCATGAGGTGTGCATGAAACCAAGCCTTGGACTAGCTGAGCTGCTGTGACTGATGCATTGAAAAATAAAAGCAGGTACATTTGATTATCAAGGTGATGAGATGTTTGTCTGGTCCCTGGGCGGGTGAGCTTTCGCCCTTGTCACTAGGAGCAGGCTACCCAAGAAAGTGGCTGGGTCACCATCCCGGGAGATATTTAAAAGACGTGCAGATGTGACACCTGGGGATGTGGTTTTGTGGTGGGCTGGCAGTGCTGGGTTAGTGGTTGGAGTCCATGATCTTGAAGGTCTTTTCCAACCTAAACTATTCCATGATTCTGTGATTTCAGATCTCCCCTGTACAAACCACCCCCAGCTCTGTGCCCAGCACAATTTTAAATGTCTCCTTCATGACATCCGTCGATTTCTGCCTCACCAAGGTTAGCTAAGAGAAGACAAATGTTTTTCCTGAAGTCTCCACCACAACCTCGTCCTCTCCAATGATGTCTTTCATCATCACTTCAGCTAGGATATCTCGTAAAGTGCCTTTTACTGCTACACAGTTCTATGTGACAGGCAGGGAGGCTCACGTGCATGGCTTGTAGCATTAGCAATGGCTTTCCTGGGGCCTGACACCTTCCCTGTGCACTCCACTGACAAAATGAATTTACAGCATAGGCATTTGCAGACATCACACTGGAAAATTAGGAAAAGGGAGCCAGCCATGTGACAAACCCGTCAGAGGAGCTGCCACAGTCCCAGGCTGTCCATTGCCCCTTCCAGAAGGAAGCAGTGTCACTCCAGAGGATTGTTTCTGGCTTTGTTGGGCTGGCGTCAGAAGCTCCCCGCCCTTCTGAGTTTAAGGGTTGCAGGAGCAAAGCCCAAACGTTTGACAATTTATAAAAACAAGGTTACTTTGTTTCCCATCCTAATTTTTCATTGCCTCGGCTGCTCTGCTGGCAGGCAATTTCATGAAGATACGGTCTGATAAACTGACTTTGAACACTGAATCAATTGTGTGATTTAAAGTAAGAGCCCAAACTCAGCCAGCAAGTCATAAAGCAAAAAATTCATTAGAAAGGGAGCTGCAGTAAGCCACTCTAATAAGGGGCATCCTAATAGTTTTACGTTCAAAGCAACCTTTAATGATAAATAATACTGTGTTTGAGAAGTAAAGAGACTGAAATAATTGTTTATGAAATTGCAATATATGGTTAATTTAGAAGAAAAGGAAGATTCACAGACATGCTGATTTTTAAATCCTTTTCCACAGAGCTGCCTGATACAAAGGCCATGAAAGACTGGTTGTTATTAAGTGAGATCACTCGTGGCATTTCTTTTCCTCTTTCTAGCCACAGAGAAGGCAGTAAGGAAAATTAGACTGACAAATCTTCCCCTAGATGGAAAGAAAAAGCAGAGCAAAAGAAAATCCATCTGTTCTCACTCGTGGAATTTCATGTTATCCCATATAAGGGCAAGTTTATGGAGCACATGCATCAAAAATCCTAAAACCCTGGGTGTTATAAAATCACCAGGACAACTGCCAAGTGCCAGTTTCAAGGCATCTGTATGAGGCTAAGACAAAATCCAGGGCACTTTGGGATTCCAGTGCATGGTAAACTGCACTAGAATAAACGGCACAACAGATTAATATTTCAAGTCTCTCAAACTACAGCATCTTTTTTAATAGGGGAGAGACACAACAGAAGGGAAGGGCTGATCAGCTTAGCCTCACTGCCAGCAACGGGGTGGTTTAGTGCCCTCTGACCAGTGTGTGCCCCCCACAACATTCCTGCCCCAGGGAGGCCACCACAGGAAGACCAGGAGACTCAGAGCCCCATCCAACCTGACCTTTAATGTTTCTAAGGATGGGGTATTCACCACCTCTTTGGGCAACCTATGCATGTGTCTCACCACCTTTATCTTTTCCTTTTATCCACTACCCCTTGTCCTGTCACAACAGGCTCTGCTAAAAAGACTGTCCCCCTCCATGCCTGGTTGCAAGGCACAGCAGAGAGATGGCAGGTGTCCCTCCATCCTTCAGACTACTTTCCATTGCCCAAACCGAAGTCCCCGGACCCCTAGGCTTTGGAAAAAACAGCCAGTGCCAGAGAAACGATGATTAATTCGTTCATACCAGTGTTACCTTATTGTTAGTACTGATCGCGACAATCTTCTCTCCACTGACAGGGGTGAAGCCCCTGGGTAGGAGCAGAAGCACATTTGGTGCAAACCTTGGTTTTCTAGCAGCAAGACAATGGGAACAGGCCTTTAAAGAACAGACAGATGTTGCTGTCACGCTGAATGCAGTCTCCACACTGTCATCTAGTGGATTTAGTGGTGATAGCCAGAGCTCAGTTTAATACTACACTGTAATTTCACTGAACATAACAGCAGCTTAAACATCATGGGTTTTTGTTTGAGCTTTTTTTTTTGTTTGTTTTGTTTTTCTCTGTACAGTTTCTGCCTTTTGTCTCCCAGTTCTCTTGGGATTGCTCCTTTCTGAATCCCCCTTTTACAATAATTTTATTCTCTTCATTTTAAACCTTTACTACAACAATCCCTTTTTCTTTGGGTTACTGTAATTCCCAGGCCGGTTAGTTCCCCTCTGCTAGCCAGTGACTGCGGAATGTATTTTCCTTTCTTTTAGGAGACTCTATCTTTTCCTTAAATTAAGGTAGAAATAAGTTTCTTGTGTGTGTAGGACAGAATAAATCCCCTTAAGAGATTTCTTATGAGTGATGCAGGTGCCCTCTGATACCCCTCCAGGCTTCAAAGACAGCTCTACAGGCTAAACACACCGGGTGTCTGTATCTACACAGTGCCTCTGCCTCTCCAGGCTCCAGCCCCACAGTTTGCAGGCTCCTACTCTGAGAAACTGCCAGGTAAATTCAAGTACTACAAACACAAGGAAATTATGACACACAATTATGCCAGTTATGTTTGCCTAAACCTAACAAGTATGGAACTACGATAAACCTAGCAGCGTGCACGTATGACAAACGCTAGCAAAGTGGAGTTATGAGCAGGACAAGCACCTCCAAAATCCTGAGTTCTCCCAGTTCAAGAGGGTCTGCAAGATGCAGCTGTTGGGCCCATGCTCATGAGGGGTGTCCCACCTGATGTGTCAAGGTGGCCTGGAGATGTTTGTCTTTGTAGCTGTGGATTCCCAGACAGTGGGATTTTCAATGCTGGTCCTATTTTGCTCAGCCTACCTCTTGGTATTTGATTTTCCCTTTCATCCTCTCAGTTGTAGTGACCCGTGACCTTCTGTACTTCCTCATTTATGGAGCCAGATTGCTCCTCATTCCCAGGAAATCAGCTCTGAGTCTGTGCCAGAGGTAGCCCATCACTCTACCTGCATCCCACAGCTGCCTTCCTGAGGAGTCAGCTCCCCAGACTGACCCAGAGACCGACTGATCACTTCTCCCTCGCTCTGCAGCTGGTTCAAGCACTGTGATTTTGCAACATCAACCCTATGGTCTCACCAGATGTTAAATCAGCAATTAGCTAAATATATTATTTCCAGGTCAGCAATTCTCTTACTGCTTTGCAGTTATAGTAAGTCTGTGATTTAGCCAGTCTCTGTCCTATCAGAAGAAATGCTAAATGTGTTTGTGCTGCTTTGGTAAATTTGACACTGTCCCATCTTAGCTCAATGGTCCCTTTTCTGTGACCCTCTACTGCCTGCAGCTTCTCTTACAAAAACAGAGAGAGAAGGGAAAATGACTTGTCAGAAGTAGTAAACAAAGAATATGAGGCCACTGGGGTGCAGCAGAAAGGAGAAATGCAACTTTAAACATTTAGTCTAACAGTTTACAAACCACACTCCAGCTTTTCTTCTCTGCATTCACACCTTTGGAAGTGGTGAAAAACCTCTCTGAAAAACCTCTTGGATGAGTGCAGAGGTTATTTTCAATAAAAATTTTTAGTTTAATAATCATTTTAATGAGTCTCCGAGAAAAAAAAAAAAAGGAGAAGTATCTTCCACAGGCCACAGTACTGATCTATCTGGGAAAGAAACCCATTGCCACATTCATGGCTGACTCCTAAATAAAAGCCGGGAGTGCAGGAATCAGTCAACCTTCTCTAGAGAAACCTGGGTTGGCTTCTTCAGCAATTAATTTTCATGAACTTAGATTGACTCTAATGATGATAAGCAAATGAAGAAGGATATGACACAAAAAGGACAAAGAATTATGAGCTAACAACAACTGCTGGAAATCAAGTCTGTGTTAGACCTTGTTAGCAGGCAGCCACTCTCTTGGAGATGTCAGCTAATCCACCCCGTCACCAAGTTTTTAACAGAAACCTGTCCCTGTTGAAAGGGCCCCTGGAGTAACAGAAGTCAAGACAGGAGAACAGTTATTTCAGAACAGAATCCTCCTTCTGTATCTTATCACGAATACACAGACCAAGTCTCCCAAGGCAAGCAGATATAGTTACTTTGGTACTTGTGCTTAAGCTCATTTTTGGGGGGAAGCAGTAGGACACCCAGTCCTGCATTCACCACTGACAGCACTCCAAATAGGTTTGAGCTGTTTTACCCCCACTCCAGGCAGAGCATCCTGCTGCAGGCAGAACAGACTTGCCTCAGAGAATTTAAGTGAATTAATTTCCAATTAACAGAAACATTGGAGTAGTGATTTGGATTTTTCTTTAAAAAAAAACCAAAAAAACCCACAAAACCAAAAACATTTATACACAGGTAAAACCCTTTTCCTCCCCATTGCAGGCCCAGTTTCACTCTCCTCCCCCTCTTGCAATTGCTGCAGGGTGCAATACACTCAGCTCTTTCACTGAGGCAATGGGAAGAGCAGGGCTATGAAAATACAACAGGGATTTCTTCTGCTAGAATCCCAGGACGACCTCTGACCAGCTCCACACAGGAAACAGCACTTACAGCTATAGCATCCATGTCTAGTCCTCATTAACTATGTATTTGGCCCTTCTCCTGTTCCCAACACACACGACAATGGAGTAAGTGAGGTTCTCATCAAAACACTGTGGAACAACTCTCTGCAGTTTGTTATTTCCCTTGCCACAAAGCCTCCCGGGAGTACAGAACAGCTGAAAGCCCCTTGCACTAACCCAGCAGAGTGCCTCCCCACCAGGCAGCAGTGGGGCTTCTCATCTTACTGCACCTTCTAATTCCTGAGAGCCTTTCTTTACACTGTGTATGGAAACTTATCATCACAGTACTAAATGAATACAAGTCCACAAAATCAGTGAAGTTTACAGAGCCATTAAACCCTTAGAACTTACCTTATTTATTGAATAGTCACCTCCAAATATTAAGCATGTCAATTTTGTCCTTTGCTCTCTTTCCCATACTCTTTCTATAAAAAGTCTTTTTGTCATAACAACGTTTTAAAATGTACTGTTTAGGGATTCATGCATTTTTAAGTCTTGTCTGTAGCTGTTTAAGGTCTTACCAGGGGAGAAATTTGCTTTGGATGTACTTGCACATCAGAACAGGTTCAACCATAGTTAGCTGCATGAGATGCAGAGCAGAAATGCTGAGAAGCAGCATCAGGCTTCCCTACAGAAAGCTTTTCTTGTCGGCTTCTGTGACTGCCCATTTATCTTGCAGTTGCTGGAGATGCCCACAGGTGAAACAGGCAGTGCTAGAGACAGTTGTATTCGTTCTGTATCTGGCTGTCAAGCCAGCATGACCACAATAAGGTTTGGTGTTTACATGTGACATTTATGCACATCACCACAGTGCCCATTCTATGGAGCAGATGGTCTCTACACTTTTCCCTGTAGGTATTCCTTGCAGCCCTAACACTGTTCCTTACAGATATTTTCCTTCCAGCAGCTGTCTGAATGGATAGCGGCCAACTTATGAGCCACAGCAATTCACCAGAGAGATTCCAATATCGGCAAAATTGCTACGATGTGACTACACTGGAGACTGGAACTGCACAGGGCAGTTTAAAATAACAGCAACCAGCTGAAAATGGCATCATTGAAACCAATGAGCCCATTGAACCTACATTATGTTAAAGGACCTCATCCATGACTCTCTTGACGGTAAAACAACCAACCAACACAAGAACCAAGCAGAAAGTACATGGCCAGTCTATCCCAAAGATCCCAGCCATACCAAGTCAGTGTAGGCACAAGTCACCATGTAAACATTGTCACAGACAGAGCCAAGATTCACTTCTTGGTATAAGAGAGGAAGAAGACACAGCTGTATCCACTGGGACTCAGAACTGGCATTCTCACTTACTGGATGCACAAGGTCAGTGAGAAGACTTCTCCAAATATTTAGAATATAAACATCATGGGTCAATGGATTTATTCATCTCCTGTTGAAAAGAATTCACTCAAGCACTTATGTCAGCTTCATGTATCATCGTGCAGAACAAAACCCTGACTAAATTCCTGACAGGAACTCAGTCTTGTTTGTACTGGGTACACTTAAGGCTGCAATAAATCTTCCTTAATGTGGGCAGTATAATACAGGTAACTAAACTCCCCAGAAAATGAAAAACCTTCTGAGAGTTTACAACATTATTACAAAATCCTCCAGTGGCAACATTCCCCACAGACTAATAGTTTGGCATCCAGAGAGAAAAACAAACTAACAAATTTGCAACTACTTCCTTTTAACAAGGAAGATCCATCACTTACTTTAAAGCTGCATTTCATCTACAGGAATATCTTCAATGCCTGTTTAACTAACTGCAATAAACACAACTTCATACTTCTAGAACAAAAAAAAAAAGGCCAAGGTATAGTCCTCAAAAGTTTATTTCAAGTATAAAAATCATTGAGTGAAGTATCTACAGCTTTTTCTTTCAGCATAAAGGTTTAATAAGATAGAAAGAATCAAGTACCAAATCTCTGTAAAAATACGATTTGATTTCAAATTTTGAATAACGGTGAAAAGGCACTTAAACAAAAGATAGCCAATGACAAATACAACTGTTACGTCACGGTGAATGCGTAACCAAACATAATCTAACACTTTATAAACAAAGAAATTAGTTACAGTCTAGTTGAACTGAGCAACATAATTCAGACAAGACTGAATTTGAACTCCCTGCACTTCAACAGTAGCACTTTTCTTTCACGTGCAAAGAAAGCAGAGAGAAAGAAAAACAAGAGAAGTCTTCAGTAAACTAACAGTTTGCAGTGCTGTGTTCAAACCAAGAACTCAGAGTTCAGTCCATACAAGCTCCACAAAAAGAAATGTAACAAAACTGGGTAGCAGCATAAATACTTCATAAATGCCCCTGATCTGTATGCTTGAATTGAGGGGTTTATATTTCTATTCCCAGTTTACAAAAAAAAGTTTCTACAAACACAGAAAGCATTTCTAGAAGCAAAACAATCAGACTAGCGTAAGTGGGAAATAAAAGTGTAATGCTTGGGAATTCCCTGCAATCCCTTTGCAGCAGAAATATTTTTCCACTGCCAGCAATGGAAAGTATCACAAGTAGAGCTTTTGAGAATCAGGAAAGAAAACAGGCTATGACAATTTAGATGAGTTTGTTATTTTTTGGTCAAGATTCAATGAGCTACTCTGTCTTAAAAAAAAAAATAAAATCAAATATGCCGAAAGAAGCAATACATTTAAACCAGCATTTAAAGCACCAAAGCATATTTGCACAATAAATACAGAATAAGATGTTAATTATTCACAAATATGAGGAAAATAGGGAGGGAAATTTTCAACACCCCCCAGAAAACTGTGGGTTTTTACAATTACTCAGCATATGAAGTAAACAGAAAAAAAAATCATCTTAGTGTTGGCATTTTTTTCTCAGTGATAGTAAGACCTTTGATACAGGAGTGCTATCAAGACTTTTGCATCTTTTTTTCCAGATACATTTTCCTGTAGGTCTGAAACATCTCTTTTGAGTCTTTGACAGGAATATGAAGAGCCTCTCCATCTCCATCCAGGATCTGTATAGCTGTATCAAGGGGAATACTGTCCTCAGCTGCAAGATAGACAAGCATGTTAAAGCAAGAGCCTCAAAGAACTCTACTCCTTATGCATGTGGTACCTAAGACCTTCCAGTGCCGAATAGGATTCCAAAAACTTCCTTCCTAAAGAACCAGGCACCTCAGATTTAAAACAATCTCCAATGCATCTTTAAGCACAAAATGGCTATTTGGGTGTCTTCACAAGAGTTTTCTGGAGAGTATTGAGAAAGACGTGACAGAAAACGTGCATTTGTGAAAGTAAGAGAAGAAGCAGGAGGAAGGGCTAAAACGATGGCAAACACCAAAGTCCAAGGACACAGGCAACGGCAACAGAAGATGCAAAGGTTGCGAACCATGTTACTTGCAACACCACACCACAACTATCAGCATGCAAGCCCCCTGCTCTAAAGTTAAGAAGCAGATAGCAACAAGGCTACAGCATGCATTTTGTTTCCTGTTAGACCACTTAAAAAACAAGACTAGAGCTAGAGAGGTGCCTAAAGCAAAGAAACAAGGACAGCTGGGAGCAACCTCACCCAAGATTTACAAAGGATGGAAAAAACAAGATCCTGAGATGAAAGTTGCCACTGTTGTAACAGTTGACTCCTAAAGGGTATGAAAGACCATCCAAAAAGCAATTTGCCAATCAAGAGAAATGAGTAAGATGTTAATAGTGGCCCCACTTTTCCTCTGGGTGTCATACAGATAATCTTGTCCAGACTACTGGGACACACAGGTCCTGGAACTTGTGAGCACAGGTGTTATGTGTGGACAGCAGCAATGTACTGTGAAAGCCAGATTTTTTTGAAAAATTGCTTTCTGTTTTTAAAGTCTTGCACTAGATTCTGCTACATCACTTCCTATATTTTAAAGTGTGAAAGAGTCTTTATATACAATTCAAAACTGTATTTAAATGCTGTTACCAGTGCTACATCCAAGTTAACAGCACAGGAAAATTTCAACACTTCCAACAACATATTCATAAAGCAATAAAAAGCTACACAAATCTTTGAAGCTTCTACATCTATTCTACAGTATCCATTTAATCAGCAGAACAAGTAAATAATAATTTAAAATGCTTTATTAAGGTTTACTACTGTAAAGGAACATGGTTTAAAACCGAGGAAAGAGGATTTAACTTGTATTTCAAATGGGACATTCAGAAGTCACTTCACCTGTAGAGATCTCTTCCAGTTTCTTTTGCTTCACTGGTTCACATTTTAACCAATCTTCTTTTTTACTCTTGACACCTAAAAAGAAAATTTCAAAAAATGTTTCTGAGGTTCCTATATCACAAATTTTGGCCTCTATTCAGCATTAAATTCTAACACATCTACTAGCACATGCAAAAGGACATTTCCTTTCAGCATGACAATGACTCCAAGGGCTGATATATAAAGCTTAAGATTTGGGTTTATTTAAAAATCAAATACAACATTTGACATAAATATGCTTCAGAATGCACCATGTAAAATGTTGAAAAATGAGGTAGGGAAGAAGAGAAGGGAAAAGGGATGCTTAAAGCAAAGATGGCAAAGGTTATGGGGACTATGTGCAGGATATGTCTGGCCTAAGCCCTCTCTCTTCCTCAATGTCACAAAAGATCTCTCCCTCTTCTGCCCAGCCAGACTAATGCACAAACCAGGTGAACAGTGAATACAGATCAGATTACCTTTGGTAACTATGCCATGGGAATCTACTTTCTACAACCAAGCCAAGCTATCTTCTACAAGTACTTTAGAAAGCCTTCTCCCAAAGTTACTTGAAACTGCCATGCTCTAAAGTACTCTAATTTCATTTTCTAAGACTTACAGAAAACTGAAGGAAAAGTCCCATGTTCTTTTTCAGCTTAAAACACATCTGTGGTCTGTCAGAGAGACACTTAAGATATCTCAGCCTTCAGCCTCTGGAGTCCCATGTTTTCACTGTCTGTAGTTTTGTGCAACATGAATTTAAAAATGAATACATACTTTTTTCTTACAAATGAATAACCAAGAAAGCATCATACCTGCTACAACGACTTTATCTCTTTCTGGAGAATTCTTTGCAGCTAAGCTTTCTTCACCAGGGGCTGGATTTCTGAACAGTATCTCTGGACACAGCTTGAACTCAAGTACTTCCCGTTTGCACGATTCCTCAGCTGTCGAGACAGACACATCTCTTTTTGAGTCGCCGCGTTGTGACACTTTGGTGGTTCTATGCCAGACGGGTCTGACAGGTGATGTCTCTAATTTTGTCAGATAGATGCGCTCCTGTGCTGTACGTTTAAATGCCACTCTGTTCAGGTAGTGTTTTTTGGGTTCCTTTTGAAGATGCAGCTTTAGTCTGTTATTTCTTCTGTTTAGGTATAGAAGATTTTTATCAGGAAACATTTTCTCAGAGCACTTGTCTTTGTTTTGACCGTCGAGATGTCTTTCTTTGTTAGAAAAGTAGTTTTTAGAGATGCTAGAAGATCGAGCCCTTTTTCTCTGCAGTTTAAGCACAGAGCAATCTCCTAAAGAACTCCTTTGTTTCCAACCATTTTCTCCGTTCCGTTTTTTAGCTTTGTCAGCATTTAGCAAGCAACTGTGTGCAAGCTGCATAGAACTCTTTGCTTCAGATTGTTTCAGTCTTTCCTCTTCTAGCTTTGTTTTCTTAAGTTCTCTCTTCCCAACCATATTTTCCTTCATCTTCCGTTTGTATGGCTGCTCCTGCAAAGGATGAACTTTCACAGATTTATGCTGAGAATATTTTGTGTGTCTTGATTTGAAGTCTGCAGTGCTACTATCTGAGAACTTTACAACATCATCTTGGCAACTACTCAGTTTCTTATGTTTTATTTCTGCTGGTAATTTTGCTTGCTCTTTGACACTAATTCCTATGCCCTGCCTAAGCGTCTCCTTTTGTTTCCTACAGTTTTGTCCTTCAGCTGAGTTCTCTTCGCAAGTTTTAATTTTTTGTTCTTGACTGACTTCAGAGTGCTCAATTTCAACAGTTTCTGACTTCACAAATTGGTGAATGTCTGTTTCGGATTTCATGGCCAAACCTGGTTTGGCTATATCTTTTGAAAGGGACTCAGTTTTGAAAACTCTCTCCTTCTTTCCAGACAACTTTGCCAAGTTGTCTGCATGTGTATGATCAGTTTTCTCTGATAACTCTTGGGAGGCTGTCTGGTCCTCTTTTTTGTCACAATGAAATTCTTTATATGACATTTGGGTTCCTTTGTCAATTTGCAGATCTTCCTTCCAACTGCTGCTTTTGTATTTATCAGCATCCTGGTTTTCAAAGGAATTAAGTGGTCCATTTTTTTCCTGCTGTGTTGTAGGCAGTTTGCATTCATCATCCACCTTCAGCCTAGCTTTTTTGTTCATTGCAGAAGTGTATTTGCAAATATCTTTATTTTTGTTAATACTGTCTGGGATTTTTTTGGAAATTGTCAGGTCTCCCACTGCACGGTTTTTCTTTTTCAAGGCATCAGATTGGCTGCTGTTTTCTTCTCTCTCTGTAGAATCAGTATTTTCAGCTTTTGAAAGCTGACAATCATTTTTCTCTGAACCAGATGTTTCTAATTGAGCGGGACAATGTGGTGGTGTTTTATATGCTACAGATACACAACCCGTTAAAGAGCAATCTTCGCTTTTTTCACTGGGGTTAGAAGTTTCTTGTGGGATTTTTTCCTTCTCACATAGAGTCTGACTAGTCTGGACACTGCCTTCAAGGTTGTCCTTGTCAGTTGAAGCCTTTTCTGACTGTTGACTCACTTCTCTCTTGCTGTCACTAGAGGGACACTGATTGTGTCCAGGAGACAGTTCTTGAACCTGATCAGAGCTTAACACTGCAATTTTAATGTGATTTACTGGGTCCTTTAAATGAGAATTCTTGTCACAAATTTTAACCTCTTTTTGAGATTGATTCTCCGTCCCTTCAGCCACAGAACGATTTTGTGCTGCTTCTTTTGTTAGCATATCAGCACCTTCAATGCCATATGGAAACTCTTTCACTAGAGCCAATAGCTGATCTTTTAGATATTTACTAGGTTCTGTTCCAAAAAAGTTCACCTCCTTTTCTGTGCTATTTTTACCGGGCATAGAATTTTGTTTACTGTGGTCTCCTGGAACAGCGGGTGCATTTGTTTTAGCAGTTATGCTGATAGAGGAATCTAGTGAATCTTGAGCTAACTTCTGGTTTATATTAGCAGGACTTTCTAAGTAATTTTCAGGATGCTTGAAAGATGCCTTGCATGACGTGTTTTGTTCAGGGGTAGAAACTGCTTTAGGAGGAGTGCCACTGCTTTCCTTCTCCAAATGACTTGATGATTCTTCCAACATCTTTAGTAGCAAGCTCTCTCTTTGGGAAGTGTTATTGCTCAGCTCAGGTTTATGTAAGTCCAGATGTTGTTCCTTTTGCCTTGCACCAGATGCATTTCCTTCTGATGCCTGTGTCTCATAGACTGACCTGAACATGCCTGCTATTTGTGGATTATAAAATTTATCACCTTCAACAAGAGAGCACACACTAGAAATACAAAACATCTCATTTTCCAGCACAGCTGTGGATGTATCTCCCACCTCTAACATAGCTTGCTTGTCTTCATGGTCTCTTATACCTTCTTGAGAGATTTGACTACAAAAGTTTATGCCTGATTCAGGAAGAGAAGCCTTGTTTTGTAACCCAAGCTGCAGATTTTTTCTGGCATCTTGTGCAGATTGACTAACTTTCCTTTGGTTTTCATCACCTAATTTGATCTGTTGCAAATCTGAGTCCACTTTTTGTTCCAGAACACAATCATTGGGTGATGACCAAGCATTTTCTATTGTTCCTTTGGCAGTATTTGCCACACTTAAACCATTTTTCCCCTCTTCTTGCAAGCTACATGTGCTTCCCAAGTTGATCACTGGATAGGTTTTACCTTCAGGCGTTGGAACTTTGCCTGCCTGCTCACTTAGTGTTCTCTGTTCGCAAAGTACTAAAGGAGAGACAACTGCAACTTGAGGTTCAAAATTTTTTATCGAATTGGAAGTCAATGTATCAAGTTTTTGTCCCACAGAGGTAGTTGTTACAGGCAAAATTGCCTCGTCCATGCTAGCCAGAACATTTTTTTTTCCTTTCTTCTTTGTGTTTTGGCTGGAGGGTGAAATCTGATTTGCTGTGGGGCTTTCATTTGACTGTTTCTTTTGCTCACTTCGAGATTCTGATGGATACTTCCCCCACAAGCGCAGGCATGCAGCCAGCTCTTCCGCAAAGTAACTACAATTTCTCTGGTTACAGCATGTGTTTTCAGTAAATGGCAGTTTTTTCTGAGCTACCTGACTCTGGAATTTAGCATCACCAGATGCAGTTGTTTCTGATGCAGCAGAGTTTGTGTGAGCCACAGATACCTGCTCACCTTTCAAACTTTCTACATTCTTCTCTCTAGCATCTTTTAGCAAGCTTCCACCCGAGACAGACGTATCCAGCAGTGGTTTTTCATTACACAGGAGACTTGTCAGTATTTTATCAGCAGTAGCACCAGCTGTCTTCTCTTTCAATACATTTGTGCTGCTCAATACGAACTGAAGAAATGATGAGTTCTCGGGGCCAATTTGCACACTCTTTGATGCAGTCTTGACAGAGCTCCCTGCTTGAGTAAAACATGAAGCATTGTTCGAAGAAGTCACAGTACCTTGAGAAGAGGCCAAGGCATACACATCCTTTTGTTCCAAGGTGCTCTCAGGATTATTAAACTCAGCTGAGACTTTGCTCTGAGAGGGAATAGGAGTGAAGCTTGATGAAAGGCTTCCCTGCTCCACCTGAGGGTTACTTTGAGTCACCTCCAATGTTCTGTTATCAGCACTGGCTACGTTTTTGTCCTTTCTTTCTTCATGTGAAACCTTGAGCGTGGGCCTCTCTGTCCTCACTGCTTCAGATGGGGAAGGTGTTACATTTTGTTTGGGCACACATGGAAGACAATTATTAGCAGGAGAACACGGATAACTAGGAGGAAGAGGGAGAGTATTTTTGTCATGATAGATTTTTTTTTTATAATTATGAACGGTTTCAAGCAGGACAACCCTTTTTTTAAGACAGTTCAGCTTTTCAGCTTCCCAAGCTAGTCTCTCCTTTGTAATTCCTATTCCATGTGTTGCTGCCACTGAAGAAATCTGACCATTAACAGGCCCATTCACCAAACTACCAGTCTGGCTCTCTGGAACTGGAGCAGGATCACTCAGTGGCTTTGAAGAAAGAGCTTCTATTTCTTTTACAACATCAAGCAGTTCCTTGGGAATGCCAGGGGATGGCACAGAGCTTTCATTAAAAGACCGATTTGCTGTCACACTTCCACTTGGATTACAGACATTCCTGACTGATTGACTGACTTCTCCAGACTGCTGCTTCTGACAGTGTTGCTGAATACTGTTAAACCCAGGAGCACTTTTTGGATCCAGTGGGCACCTCTGCTGGCTAATGTTGTATCCATTAGGTACATTTTGCACTTCCTGTGGTACACTCATTGAAGATTGTGCTGCAGGTCTTGAAACACAGTTGGCAGGTAACAAAGATGGTGCAGAACATCCTTTAGGAGCTTCTGATCCCATCTGACTCGGCTGAAATTGTGGCAGCTGTACATTTGTCCCAGTATTTTGATTCATTGAATACGCAACTTTACACTGAGTATTGGAACTAAAGATTTGGGGTTGGACATGCTGCCCAGAAGTACCAAGAGGAAAAGAATTATTCTGGGGATGAATGCCACCTTGATGTAGTGTTGCAAGTCTCAGAGAATTATGCTGCAGCATTTCTGGCTGCACAGTGTAAGCATTGGTATTGGCGTACTGAGGCTCCCCAAGTACGTTCCTTACGTTATTCCCTGCGTTCATTTGAGAGGACAGGGGAGGTAAATTTCTGCAGGGATAACTGTATAGATTAGAGGCTGGCCAAGAAGTTTGAGTCATCTCTGGCCGCAAAGGTGAATTCTGAATGGGAGTTTTTACAGCTGTTACGAACATCTGTTGATGTCGCTTAACTGAGTATTTTGACATAAAAAAATTATTACCAGTTACAGATGCTCCTGGTGAGGTTTGATCTGAAGTTTTGAATCCTTCAGCATTTACAGCAGGGAAGGCAGCACTGATAGTTGGCACATACACGATTTGGTTACTCTCAGCATAAGTGCATGCATTTTTAGAGGAGCTGGCATTTGTCTGAGGAAAGGCATGTCCATTAGGAAGTAACTGAGTGAAACATGCTCCTTCACTTTGCACGTTTGTATTTGCATCAGCATTCTGGACTGGCCTTACATTCCAATCCATCTTTTCTTATTTTCTTTTTCTTCAGGCAAAACCAAAATGCTAAAAAAAATTTTTACAAAAATTACAACCTCAATCTTTTGATCAAAACCTATTTCACTTACTAAGAAGTGATTTATAAGGCATCACGAACAGAACTGTTGAACTTAAATTGCTAGGTAGGAGAGCAACCCCATTAGCACAACCCGTGGACATCAATGCTGTCAATGTCAAGTTGCATAAATTGTTTCCCAGAACACAGTTAAAGTATAAAAAGAGAAATAACTAACAACTCTATTGACTATCTAATGACTAACAAAATCTTCACATTATTCTGCTAATTCTATTCTCATTCAACCTTTTAATTTAACAATAGATTGCTGTATTTACCTTCTTCATCCAAAAACAATGGGAAAAAACCCCAAGGTATGTGTATAACATGATACAAACAATACCTAAGAGCTGAACATAACAAACATCTACAGAATAAAATACAGGCCAGGGTTTTCAGACAATAAGACTCAATTTCAATTATACCTTCAAATACAACAAAATAAATGAAAAAATTTATTTGGCTTTAGTAAAAATCTCTCATAATAATGTGGCCCACTAGTTTAATTTTGAGAAATATGACTGTGCCTCTAGTGAGCTACAAGCAAAGCACCCCTAATTCTGCTGGTAGCATTAACTTACTCAGCTGGGAGCAGGCATGAAGCACAGAAGCAACACTTCTGCTACTGCAGTACTTACACCTTCAGGAGGTGACCAAGTTACATATCTCTGCCTTCATGTGTTATATTCCAGAATGCACATGGATTACCAACAAACCCAACTGGGTGAGCATGTTACTCTGTAAAGTTGTTAGAGACAATGCCTTCAAAGCCAAACACTATTTCAGCCTTCAAAAATGCACAAAAAACACAAAAACCCCCACGACAACCTACAAGAATGAATGCTTGTCTGCATCTCAAAAAGCTCCTCTCAGTATGATCAAACCAGGGACAGAACAAACACCTCGCTTTGTGCAGGGTGTTGGTTTCTCAACAAAATGTTTCATGCCATTTCTCCCAGATCACCCAAGGCTCCTGACTTTCCTTCATGGGCTCTTTCAGATTTTAAGACTCTTCTGATTTCAAATTTGAGAATCAGAAGTATCACTTTTATCTAGCCTATGAAAAATAAAAGACCCAGTGTTATAATTTTCTGGGTGTTATTTTCAAGATTCAAAGACAGCTCTATCTTTCTTCACTCTTTTACTTTCTCTGCTCTCATAAGACACCAATAACAAAAGAAAACAGGAAAACAAAGTTGCATATGAAATTTGTAAAACACATCAACAGCAGTGTTAAGGCAGTACTTACAGTGATGCAGGAATCTTAGAGGAGAAAACAGGCTTTTGCATCCAAGGTAAAGCTTTCAGGCTGCTAATGTTACACTGGGTATTTCCTGAAAAATTATTGGGGATAAAACAATCACATCCTTGAATTAGACAAATGCTGAGGAAACTTGAGACATTTACATTTTCTGGGAACAGAACTGTGAGAGAAGCAAACAAGACTAAGATGCCAACCACTAATAACTGTAAAATCCTAAGATGCCAACCACTAATAACTGTAAAATCCAAAGGAAGAACTTTGACTACATGCAGCACACAACTTCACTCAGAGTAAAATCCTCTTATTGTCACCGTCAAGATAAAAAAAAAAATTAGGAAACCTTTGTTGCAGCCAGGCTGGGGACAAGGGACGGGGTTCGTTGCAATGTTAAACCCTATAACCTGGCCCAAAAGGACCAGGGGTGGAGATTGTAATGGATGTGCCTTGAAATTCTCGTAAGCCATGATTTGAGTGTTACAGGAATTACTATAAGAGGAACAGCACAGGACCATTCCCAAGAGTCACCTGTTGTTTTGAGATGAACTGTTTACCCCTAAAGCTGTTGGTCTGGTGTTTGTTACTATATTCCAAATCTAACTCACTAGGCTGCATCAAGTCCCTCCACGCCAGTGTCAACAGAGAGATGCAGTACCTGGCATCACAACTAGCCTGAGCCTTGCAGTGGGTGCCTGAACTGACTGGTTTGGGGCCTTGCCCTCCCTGTGGGTGCCAGATGCTCTCATGGAGGGAACTGTTCCCATCTTTGAATAGAAAAAGTCAGAAAGCTAAAACCATGTAGGGAAAGTTACCCTGCCTATTTGTGTTAGCTCATGGTCTTAGAAATGCTGAGCACTATTCAAATGCAGCTGAAGTCCGAGTTATATCCCTACAAAGAAGAAGTGTCTGAAGCCCAGCAGGACACTTAGGCTGGAATAGACACAACTCAACGACTCCTGCCACTGTCTGTGTTAGAAGCCTTGAGGTGACGGTGGAGAAATCAGAGGGCCACAGTGTCCCTGCGATGGCACTATCTGCCTGGGAAAAGCTTGACAGGTGGCTGGAAGCTCCCTGAGAGTGAGTTTCTGAAACAAAAATTGATCAAGACAACCAGGACACAAATACTTGGTCCAATTTGATTTCAGACAATCATATATCAAATTCCTACCTCCTTGAAGCCTGACTGGGCTTACAAATCAGACCAACTATTAAACTGAGTATGGTGTCAATGGAGACATCGTAACTGCATCTCTGAGTGCTTTTTCACAGGCATAAACCCCAGTCAAATCAGGTGAGCACTCTCACAAATCTGTTTCTGTGTACTTAACCTGAATTGCAAATATGTCACATGACAGGGGAATTGTGAATTTCAGAACCAGAAGCCTGGGCCCTTCTGTAGGGTCTGGAATCCAACTACAAACCACTGGAAAACACAATTATATTTCTGGTATCACTAACATATGCTCAAAGATAAAGGCCTTGAAATGACTCAGGTCCCCTGACTATTTCCTGGGGCAGTCCCACAAATTTGGGACTAAGCACAAGTAGGCTGATTATCAATCATTTTTTAGATGTAACCCCTGTATGCCACATGAAGCCCTACGAGTTTGTCAGCCATCTGAGGCCCAGCAGCACGCACTAGTTAAAGAGTCCTGGCCCACTCGTAGCCCATTAACATCAGCAGGCACAGTGCCCAGCACTACACAGTCCCAACTATTTGTAAAATCAGTTTCTGCTATGCTCATTCTGTCATCCTGCCTCCTCTGTCAGGATGCCGCCATAGTTACCACAAAACCACTTATGTCAAGGTAGTTAAAAACCCCCCTAAGCCTGTGCTAAAGGGTCCAGACCCAAGGAATCTCGAAAGAGTGCTTAGCCCTGGGTATTCCAACCACGCAGCCCACAGAGCCCCAACGCTTGTTTTGCTGGCTTTTGCCAACAAGCCCCCATGCTGCACCTTTCCCCACCAGGGCCTGAGCAAGGTCCCTAGTGCCCTTCCCATCACTTCATCAACTGGAAACCCCCCAGCCCTTGGTTACCCAGGCTTACCAGACTTACAGTTAGCACCCCGGACAGAACCTGATAATCGTTCTCAGGTGCCACAGAGAGCGCACCTTGAAGAGACTTCCCATTTGGAGGTAGATGCCACCATGGATGGTATCATCATCTGTGTCCTCATGGGCAGTCAAAATTCTGCCTTCAGTTGATCACAATGGAGGTGACCACTTCTCTTACCCTCTGCAGTAGTCCACAGGTTCCAGGAGCCCCTTCAGCCCTTCCCAAGGTCAGTCAAGTGTGACTTCCCTAAGAGCCAGCCAGCCTGAGGATCTGTTTTTCGGAGGTTCTAACCTCCACTGCGGAGTAACTCCTACACAATTCTAGTCAGGTCTGCACAGCAGCAGTTTATCACTGCATGCAGCTGCAGAGCTATGCACCACGAAGAGCAGCCAAGTTACAGCCTCTGCTGAGTTGAACCTTGCCCAGCTGGGGCAGTGACAGAGTTTATATTTATGTACCTCTGGGTTACATGCCTTGTTTTTCACAGGACTACAGGTACATGGCAGATAAGCAAGATGCAGTAAGGTACCAGAAAGAATGGTAACATACAGATTACTTCAGATAAGCTCCAGACAATACATCCTTTTACAAGTATTTCACTCCAATAATCTGGCCACTCTTACTCAGTGAGGCCATTAGGCAACGCTGCAGATATTTCTAACTAGAAAGGCCTACAAATACCTACGAGGCATTAGCTTT
The DNA here is from genome assembly GCA_013397755.1 of Cnemophilus loriae. NCBI lineage: Eukaryota > Metazoa > Chordata > Aves > Passeriformes > Corvidae > Cnemophilus > Cnemophilus loriae. Next base: position 117,555 of record VZTF01002639.1, read on the forward strand.
TTTTACTTCCACAGACAGAACCACTCATAGACCAGACCTTCCATGATGCACCAGGAAAGGTACAATCTCCTGGTACTCCTGAATCAAACTCCCCGACTTTGGGGACTCTGAGAAGCACCTCCCCTACCTCCAGTGGCACCTCCCCTACCTCCATGCTGTTAACACCCTGTGATCCTGCAAGCCCCAAAATTCATCATGTCTCTTCTCAGAGAACTGAAAAAACAGTGAGTATTCACTTGCACCCACTTCCCCTTTTAAAAGCCCCAGCCAGTGAGCTCACAAGTCCAATGGGTCCTGGCATCCGACCAGGGCTACTGGAGCAGGACGCTCTGCCTCCAGGAGCGTAAAGCAGCTCAAACAATACCCTGATTGTAAAAGTTATCAGTGATGGATGGAGAGGAGGGATCATGCTGCACTTGGTGTAGAACAATGCTGAGACCAGCCTGATTCAACAATCCTAAAGTTAAACATTCTGAGGATGTGAAGAACAATGTTTCCTGGCAGAAACTGGCACAGGTCAGGACGTAACAAAGTTCATGATAAAGCAACTAAGAAGTGATAGAGTAGTGATAATTTACCTGACACTGCTGAGCTAAAGGCTACTGAGCTGAAACAGCTGGCCCAGAAACATCTGACTGACAGTTAAGCACTATAAAAGCCCAGTCCCAATTTTTAACAGCAGGGACTCGTTACGAAAACATAACTAAGGGCCTGGCACCAGGTGCTCCAATAGTCTATTAACTATAAGTCCAGTTGCATTCAAAAGAACCAGCCAGCTTCACAAATACTATGGTTTATTAAATGCAACATACATGGCTCTTTTGGATTGCCAGCGGTATCTGCATAAGCTGCAGAGCAGCTAAATATAGCCCTAACAATACAATGGCAATCACAAGCTTAATTTCTCATGTCAAAACACTCAGCACAGCTGAGGACACAAGTCTTACCAAAAGGTGCCCCTTCTGCAGAAGGCAAGGAAGATGTGTCCTTAAAATTTTCATGTCAAATTCTCATCCCCCAGCTAAATACAAAATCAAGGTCCTTTTATACCTTATTAGCCATTATTGTGCAAAGTGCTGTGGGTGGTCAAATTTTCTGTCCTTTGTGGTTGTGTCGTATGCAGTATTTCTCAGTAGGAGGTATACCTGGTAGCAGTTGTACAAAACATTTCCTGGTATTGAGACTGCACTGCTCCTTTCCCACTTTACATTCCTCTCTGATGCCATGGCAACAAAAACCTCCATCAGGTTTCCATGTCTGCTCTGATCACTGATGCTCTGATGTGTGGGCCTCATCTCATACTGAGCTTTGCTATTTTCTTCACTGTTTTATGCTTTCAACACTCTTAACATACCCCTTCTAGAAGTGTGTGTGGGGATTACTCCTTTGAGTGGGGACACCTCCAAGGTTATTTCTAGAGTTAGCGATATCCCCACAGACATGGTATGAGTGAGCAACATCAATCTCTACTTGATTTTTTTGCCAGCTTTAAAACTGTCACTGTAATTATAGTTAACTATCTATACTGTGTAGTAACTAATTCTGATTAAGGTCCTTTAGTCTAAGTAGTATTATGATCAATATTATCATTAGTATTAACACCATAAAAATAAATAACTTTTTCATATTGGTTTGCCTTCCTTTAGCCTGTGCGATGAAGCTGTATGAAGATTCAACTACACCTGTGGAATTCTTTCGACATAAACCTTTGACTAAGGCTGGGGCTAGAACTGGATCCAGCCACACCCAGACTCCTCTCTGAGGAGGAGTTTAGAAAGCAACGGGATGCCTTCTGCACCCTGTGACTCAACAGGAGGCTCAACCTGATAAACCTTGTGTGAAGCTTCCATTCTGCCTGTGACAGCTACCTAGGCATAAATTTTGCCCCCTTCTCTTCCTCATACTGCAGTCTCAAAAGCTGCCAAAACAATCAATGCCAATTACCTTTCCTCTTATCTATGCGTAGTCAGTTTGGACATTCAAGACATTCCTCCAGTGTCCCACCCACTAGGCCTACCAAGTTCACTTTGCTTGTACTTGGAATGGCATTAATTATACCTTTACTCATTTACCTCCAGGCTATGGCTGTAGTCCTACCATTGATGCTAAGATAGCTCGAGCAATTATTAGCCGAAATTTCTCCCACTCCTGATGTCTCTCATCACCAATACCTTGCTGACTTTCCTAGCACATATAGATGGGAATCTTACACAAGATATGATCCCAAATTTCAGCCCTCAAAGAACATCAGGAACTTTTTATCTTCCTGGTAAATGCCAAGGTCCTGCCCAGAATTTAAAGTGTTTGGGTTATTTTTAAAGGAATCTTTTTGCATGCCAGTACCAAAGGTACTTCTGAAAGTGTCTTGCAGTCTGTTTTCTTTATCCAATCTAGTCCCTCCTCCAAATGCAAATATTGAGTCTCCTAGGCTCTAAACTTCTGTCATGAAACGCCCAGGTTTTATTTAGCTAGGCTACTCTCTCTATTCCTTGCTATGCACACATTGCACCTGGGACTGCAGTGTGAAACACAAACACTTCCAACCCTTCTCCTAAAAGTATTCTACGACAGCAGTATCTGTTTGTGCAATGGTATATAATAAGCATTAACTATAATGCATAAGCTAAGCTGATCAAATAACTGTACCCTGACCACTTTATGAGCAGCACTACGCACATTGATGACACAGGCACGAGGTAACTGTACCACCACTCTGAGTCAATAAAGTCGATTGACTGTAGCCATAGGGATGAGCTCAACTCCTTGACCAAATTATTGACGGTTTGGCTCAGGCTCACAAGGAAGTAAAGGCCTAGGCCATGACCAGGTCAAGGACTTTTCTAGTTCCAACCTATTCTCTGAAAACCCACACAGGAACAGGGTGACACAAAGAGCTTTGATGCATAACAGCTGGGAAACGGGAGCACCAGTCATGCGAATAAGACATTAATAGCAGGTAGTTCTTCCAGGACTAATTAGTAAGGAACAAATTAAGTTGTGGGTGCAAGGAATTTTATGCCTACCTTTTCCATGGCATTTAATTTGACTACGAGCCAAACACTTTGTTCCACAAATATGAAAGCCCAGGTGAGCCTTTTTTTGATCTCTCCCTGCTAAGCAGTCAGCTGCACAGTCGTAACCTCCCCTTGACCTGGGTCACCTCTAAGCTACTCCTTCAGGCTGAAAGACCCTTTTCCAACTGCAGATCTTTGGTAACTGATATCATGCATAACTTCATGTCATAGGGCATTAAGATAATGCATTGATACTTTTGAATTATTACTATTATTGTATCTGTAAAGTAAGATTAAACCTTGCCAGGGCACTTTCTTAAGCCTTGCTTTTACATCATTTAACTTCAATAAAACCACTTTTCCAGTTACCCGTGCCAGTGGTTCCCTAAGTGGTCAAAATCTCCTCCACAACAAGTGTAACTGAGGGACTCACAACAGCTCTAAAATATTAATTGCTAAAAGCTCCCTTTAACAGAGCCAAAACTCTATAACCATATGTATTTCAATGCCAGCCACTGTGATCACAGCTATTTTGCATCTTTCCAGAACGTAGTTCAGCAAACAGAAGATTCCAAGAACCGAAAGGACAAAAGTTCAGCTGCAGGCCAGCAAAACTTTGCTCTCCTGTTTCTGCTTCTGGACTTGTAGCAGCATTTCTCATATAACCTAAAGCATTTAAATCTAACTCAGCACGTCTGACTTATGGTGTCATAGGAAGACGGCCTGAATCAACTAAACGTGCTCAAAGAAAAGAGTACATAAACACACAAAATTCGCATTTTCCTCTCTTTGTAACAGTATTTTAGATGTCACAACAGCACCAGCACACAGAAGTTTTCTTGCCCCAAAATTCTTAGCATTACATAGGAAATAATTTGTTGGAAATTACCTAAATCTAAGATTGCCAATCAATCACAGAATATTTACAATAACCTTATGCATATGAAGACTAGTAGTCATTTCTCTTTGCAGATTCCTATTCCACCATTTCCAACAGTGCATTTCCCCCTTTTACCTATCGACTTCTGACAAATCCTGATGGGATTCATCCAATAATCCTCAAAGAGCTGCTGATGTCATCACAAAGCCTCTCTTGATGGTTTTTGAGTGATCTTGGGAATCCGGAGAAGTCCTTGCTGACTGGAAGCTGGCGATCGTTGTCCCAGTTTTCAAGAAGAGCAAGAAGGAGGACCCTGGAAAGTAGAGGCCTGTCAGTGTCACTTCAGTGTCTGGTAAAATCATGGAAAATGTTTTTCTGGAAGGTATTGAAAAACACTTGGAGGACAACACTCATCTGTCACAGCCAGCACGGCTTCATGAGGGGAAGGTCAGCTCATCATACCTGATTTCCTTCCACAACAAGGTAACCCACCTAGTTGATCTAGGAAAGCCAGTACATGAATCTTTTTGGACTTCAGTAAAGCTTTCAATACTGTCTCTTACAGTGTCCTTCTGGCAAAAGGTCTAGCACACAGCTGGATAAACACATCATGTGATGGGTGAGCAGCGGGCTCACAGGTCAGGCACAAAAGCATTGTAGTGACTTGGGTGACATCAGACTGGTGACCTGTCACCTACCGGGGTTCCACAGGGCTCCATCCTCAGCCCTGTGCTCTTCAACATTTTCATTAATGACCTGGATGAAGGACGCAAAGGAATACTAAGTAAGTTTGTCTAGGACACTAAAGTAGAAGGAGCTGTCGACTCTTGAAGGCAGGGAGGCCCTGCAGAGAAACCTGGGCAGATCAGAGAGACGGGCAATCACCAACTGTGTTAAGTTTAACAAGGGCAAGTGCTGGATTCTGCACCTAGGATGGAGCAGCCCTGGATGTATGGGCAGACTAGGGAATCAGATGCTGGAAAGCAGTGTCATGGAAAGGGACCTGGGAGTCCTGGTCGATGGCAAGTTGAACATGAGTCAGCAGTGCCCTGGCAGCCAGGAGGGCCAGCCCTGTCCTGGGGGGCATCAGGCACAGCATCAGCTGGGCAAGGGAGGGGATTGTCCTGCTCTGCTCTGCACTGGGGCAGCCTCACCTCGAGTGCTAGGGGCAGTTTTGGGTTCCACAATATAAAAAAGACAATAAGCTATGAGAGGGTGTCCAAAGGAGGGCAACAAAGATAGGTGAGGAGCCTCAAGGGGAAACTGTGTGAGGAGCAGCTGAGGTCACTTGGTCTGTTCAGCCTGGAGGAGACTTGAGACCTCATTACAGTTACATTTTCCTCACAAGAGGAAGAGGAGAGGCAGGTACCAATCTCTTCACTCTTCTGACCAGTGACAGGACTTGAGGAAACAGCAATAAGCTGAGTCAGGAGAGGTTTAGGCTGGATATCAAGAAAAGGTTTTTCACCTAGAGGGTGGCTGGGCACTGGAACAGGCTCCCCTGGGAAGGGGCCACAGCACCAAGCCTGACAGAGTTCAAGAAGTGTTTGGACAATCCTCTCAGGCACATTATGCTATTCTTGGGGTGTCCTGCATAAGGCCAGGAGTTGGACTCAATGATCCTGACAGGTCCCTTCCAACTCAGCATATGCTATGATTCTAAGACTTTGCTGTCTTCATCTGCCATCAGCTGCTACAGATGTGTTACAAAAATGTTCATAGGATGGTTATGTTTGACTCCTGTAGCCTTCATGTTGCACCAGGCTCTCCTTCCCAGCCTTCTTTTTCGTTTTTAGCATTGTCTCCTCCAAACATCAGGACACTTAATGTGATTTTATTCGGTGTTATCCAACACTGAATAAACAGTATTTCTCAGTTTGTTAGCGGGTTTTTTTTGTTTGTTTGGAGATGAAGTGAATATACTTCATTCTAAAACTCCTTAAAAGTCGAGGCACTCAGGCAGAGCTTTCTCTTGCCTTTCTCATGCCTTTTGGCTCTACTGGCAACAGTAGCAACTTGAGAAGCTGCATTTCCCAATCAAAGACTATTTCATAGTGAATTTTGCAACACCTGACTGCAGCCACGGTGCTGCACCCAGAGCAGCAGAGCGCCCGGCTCGGTGTGTGTGGCAGGACGTCCCTCCCTCTCTCCCACAGATGGCTGGTGCACACGCACGAGATAACCCCGGCCAAGTCAAAGGCCCAGCAGGCGGTCATGTCGGGTGCCAGAAGGGCTGAGACCCCCAACTAAGAATCAACATCTTGGTCTGGACAGCACATGCGGGAAGAGATAAAAAAAAAAATAAACACCGTTGACCAAAAGACAATGCTCTTTACAACTATAAAAGCCATGCAAATTATTACAGAGATAGAAGCCTCTTACACACTCCCTGGACACGTGTAGAGGTTCTCCTACCAAGCTTGGATGCATCTTCATAGATACTTTCCCGGAAACTGAGAGGAAAGATTTGATGTATGCCCCACCAACTGGATGGTAAGATACCTTGAATCCTAATCTATACTATTTCTTTGCTAGCTGTAATATAGGTACCTTGATCACGCTGTATTGTTTATCTACTAGTAGTGTCTCTTTGTTTTGCCTGTGTAGTAAGAAGTGTGGTTTAAGTCTTATGTCTGCTTTCCTCGGTCTATTCAATAAATCACTCATTTAGTAACAAACCTAGTGGGACATTATCAAGAACTTGCGGAACGAGAGTGAGTTTTGGGGTGTTGGCCACCTCAATTAAGTTACCCTCTACCGTCACAGGCCTGGGCAGACGCAGGGACTGGTTTAAACTCCCCTCTCCATTCATAACAGAGTGGTGACCCCAGCCCACCAGCAGTGCCCAGCTGAGGCAAGGATGTACCGAGTAACACCAGCCCAGAGGCTTTGTCTTCTGCCAAGGAGAAGGCGAAGTCCCTCCATGAGTTCTAGCCCTTGACTGAGTACCAGCCACCACCAGAGAGAGGGAGAGGAGACGGGCTGCCGCCATTTTGCCCTTCTCTCCCCACACGCGGTCACCCGTGGCAGGCGCCATCTTGGGAAAGGGGTCACTCCGCCATTTTGAGTTTCTCTTTGTTCTCCGGGAGTCCAGGAGATTTCAGCAACTTTGTAAAAAAACTGGTGACTATCACTGGTTTTTCAGCCTGTTGCTATTTCCGGGTTTTTTTAGTAAACTGTTATTTTTTCACTTGTATCTCCTCTACTTGTTTCTCCTTATTGGTGGAAAGCGATTGGTTACAACTAAGGGAAGGTAACTCATTTGAGAGTGTTCCCATTAAATTGTCTTAAACCAAGGTTTGTCAAGCAGGACCTGCCTTTCATAAGCTCATGCTGGCTGGGCCTGATTCCCCAGTCATCCTATAGGTGCCATGTGATGTCATTCAAGATGATCTGCTCCATGACCTTCTGCAGTACAGAAGACTATAACTGCTATTATAGTCCACTATTTATTAAATCAGTCTTTTCAAAACTAGCTTAATAATCATCAAGAAGAGATTGGTTTTGGTCACCCACACTCGCGACCATGAGTAAATCTCTTTCACGCAGCCTCAAGGAGTTACCACGAGAAGCATCCCCACTTGCAGGAAGAATCTCCACACACACTCCTAGAAGGGGTGTGCTAGAAATCCCTACCATAAAAAAGAGAGCTTGGGCTCTTATAGGATAACGTGATTGACTGTCAGTCTTACACTGCTAGGCTAGCTCAGCAGAACACAATTCATTTAAAATACATGATTAGTATTACCACTCATTGGTTCCTTTTAATAGGAAACATCTGTTTCCCAAATCCCTGCCAGTCCCAGTTCCTGTCAGGAAACACCAGTTTCTTCACATCCTCATATTGTTTAATTTTGAAGTGTTTCAGTCAGGCTGCAACACCAAATGATCACCTTCCCTCCATCACTGGTGATTTTTGCAAGTAGGGTGAAGTTCGAGCTGTTTCACCCGCACTTATACAGAAAGAACATCCTGCCTCACTCACAAGTTCCCAGTTTTAGTATTTACTTTTAAAAAAAATTGAAATTTGGTTTCAATAAGGATGCTTGATGCAAGACTACAGCTGCAGATTTCTACTTATCACACTTCACGGTAACAACAGCGAAATGTTGAAGTACTAAGGCCTGACCAACAGACCTTGGACCAAAGTTGACCTCTAGGTGAACGTCCAAACCAAGTGTTATATGTATCTGCTCATTAACAAGTTATTAACAATTTGATACATGTATCCACTCATTGGTACACACAGTTTCAATATTTAGAAACCAGGCAAGGCCAAATCAAGCCTTCTTTGGGAATATAGGATCAAAGACAACTCCCTTGGTTCCTCCTTGAGCCACAGCCAGGCTTTGGAAGAAACCCAATAGGAGAAAGAAACCATATGTTCCTGCACTGGAAGTTACGGTAGCTTGTTTATTCAACAGAATAGAAACAGGACCCCCTCACAGCTAAGTTGGAAGCCTTGTTTCCTGTGTGTGGAAACACCTGCAGCATTTCCCAGTTACCAGGAGTGGTTCTCCAGTCCTTCGCTGTGACAGTGGCTTCCCCCAGCTGATGCTTATCCTTTTGCAATTCTTTGCAGTTTCATAGCATAGTAAATTACACTTATTCCATAAGTTGGTGTCTGCGTCTTTCCTGACCCTGTCCATTGGCAAAACAAATGTAGAAAAACAATGAAGCAAGCTTCAATCTCTGAATGTGCCTTAAATCTTGGTGGGAACCTGGAAATTCTGCAGTTGAGAAATTACAATTATGTGATCCCATTTTAAGACTTATTCAGGGACAGTAAAAAAACAAAAAATCAAGGAAAAGGCATTCCATGGCATCTAGCACTGGTCCCAATCTCCTGTCCTACAGCTAATAATTGCACCCAGCAACACTGTCACAAGTGTCATGGGAACTGTGGTCATGGTCAACGAGTCAAGAATAAAGAACTCATTCTTCTCACCACGAATGAGCTAATGCAGATAAACACCATTCCACATATCAACAACTGGAAGCACTAGATACAGAAAAATCTGAATTTGTCATATGCAGCATCTGAACTGAGCTCAAAGAGGTTATTCTGAAAGGTAAAAGTGAATCTTCTGCAAGCACTATGGACTCCAGGCATTTGGAGGAGCCATGCTTCACAAGGAATTTTAGCATTCTAGTTCTCCATGATACCAAGCAACACACCAACACCAGCAAAAGCGATGTCACTGTTCAGAACAAAATGAAATATTCAAGATGGTATTTGACTGCTTGATTGTACCGACCAAGCATTTATTGCTTACACTCCTCAGAGAAAAAAAATACGTTCACTTTTGAGTAATATCTGTAAGCCTGAGAAAGCAATTTTCAACAGAAAAGGTTTGCAGGGAAAAGGCATTAATAACAGGGACTGGATTCATCAAACAAATTGATATCACCAAACATTCTATTCAGAATCCTACAGATGAAAGCTTTTCTAATAGTACCGTCAGACTCCTTCATACAGGAATATCCTTGCCTCTGTAGAAAAGTTCATGTATATAATTGGAACACGTAGCTGTATTATCTATAGCTCACGCTTTTCTAGTTGTCAGTATTACTATGATGGCAGAGGGCCAGCTAAAGATGAAGCGGAGTCCAAAGCCACCTTATTCTTGGATGGAACGACATTGTTTTTAGAAAGTACCTACACCCTTATGCTTCAACTGCCAATTTCTATTTACCATCACACTGTTCTGCCAGTTGACGTGGTCAGCACAAAAGACACAGACACCAGCTTTAAGGAATAAGTGTAATTTACTATAGCTTAAAACAGCAAATTACAAAAGGATAAGCTAAGCAATGCACCTAATCATTACTACAGCAGATTGCCTATAGTGATCAAGAAAGGTACATCACCAGTTACCCTAATATTTTATCATCATCTAGATCTGCACTTCAGCCAGGGAGCTCCAGTCACAGTGAAGGACTGGAGAGCCACTCCTGGTAACTGGGAAATTCGTCAGGTGCATCCACCCGTGGGTGAGGTCTCCGTCTTCACTGTGAGAGGGTCCAGCTTTTATGTTGTTGAATAAACAAGTTTCCATATCTTCTAGTGCAGGAACATCTGGTTTCATCCTCCTCTTGGGTTCCACCCAAAGCCTGGCCAGGGCTCAAGAATGAACCAGGGGAGTTGGCTTTGACCATGTACCTCCAAACAAGGCCAAGTATCTGATTTCATGGCCCTGACTGGCCTCTAAAACACAGGAAGAAATATATTCTTATCACACTACGTTTCACTAACGATCATGCACCTTTTGCTAATAAGCGGATACAAATATTATACAGCATTTGGTTGGAGGGCTCATTGAGAGTCAGCTTCTCAGGGCCTATTGTTCAGGCCTCAGTACTTCACACACTCCACAGAAACAAGTGAAATGCAGAGAAATCATGAACACGCTTCGACCTCTGAGGAATTTCCAAGTTCCTTTCAAGTTTTAAGGCACATTTAAAGAACTGTCTTACATTCCCAGTAGTTGTAGACAACCCCTTTTAGAAGTATTGTTCCCTAATCATTCAACGCCTAATGACTACTCATTGGAGACAAGTTTGCAATCTACGTACAGGATACTGACTGAAGTGCAAATTAAGAAGTTAATTGAATTTCGGTCATGGAAATCTTTCACAAGCACTTACTAGAAGAGCTCTTCAGCATACCTGCATTTTATGGAGACCATTTATACCCACCATGAAGGCATACTGCTACCTTCAAGATCACAGGACTGTTTTTAAAAAGTATAACTTCTCTTCTGATTGGTGAAGTTTCCTGCCTGCTGTAAGTTACAATACCAATCCTTGAAATTCCTCCAAGTATAAATTCCTACAGCTTTTTTGAAACTCCTGAGAACTTGAATTGCTTATGTTTATCAGAAACAAAAACGATAGTAAGAAACATCCTAGCAGTGCCTAGCAATCAAATGTGTGAAAAAAAATAAAAATCCATTCCCTGTCAGCAATGGGAAAGTACTACAGTTCTTTGAAAAACTGGCTGTAACAGTATTGAATATAGCTTAGAAATGATTTGAGTAACAAAGACAGGTTGGTAAGTTTATATTTTCTCCAACCCTATTTTCTTACCCATTTCTACCTCTTCAGTTGCACTGATGCTGCTACTTGTGGTGCTTCGGGATGAACCAAACTGGATAATAAAATGGCTTCCACAATTTCACTTTAAAAAGAAGAAAAATATCACTTACTTCAGCAATCTTGTGTGTCTCTTCAGACAGATGTGGAGCCCTCACTGGAGGAACAGGAGCTCCTCACTGGTCTTGGTTCCTAGAAGGGGCAACAGTCAATAAGCTTTAAGTGCTGCTTTCACCAAAGGAACAATGACCTGTACCAACAATACCACCAGAGTCTCTTATGTCCTATGGTTACCTAGTAATCCTATGATTACCAGTAATATATCAAAAGATCACCTGGCAGATTTCGAATTCCAATTTGCTGTGAAGCACCAGTCTCCTTTCATTAGTGCCCAGTAAGAGTTTATAATGGCAAAGATTAGCATTACCTAATGCTAACAACCATAGTGGGTGTTTTCATCATTTTTCTTTGCCTTTTTTTTTTTTGTTTCCTATTCTTAAGTCACCAGCAGGCTCTAAGGTTTTTCACAAGCTCTCATAGCTATGCTTAGCAAAGCAGGAGCTCCTGTAGGAACTAAGAGAATTAAATTGCACCTTCTTGGCTTTCTGCTCCCTCCTTTACTCCTTTTGCAGTCTTCAGCCATGCCTTTTAAATTCTGGGGTGGGGAGTACTGCTCTCCCTCTGACAACCGTTAGTCTTCAACACAGAGAAGAAAGGCTCAACATCAAACTAACAAGTTAATTATTACAAGAAAGACCACAAATGCTATGACAAAGTGTCACATCTCCAACCCACTGATATGTTGCTCATGGCTGCAGCAAATGAAACCGAACAAAAAAAGGCAAATAAAATTGTTGGGACAGATTGTTTTGTGTAATTTTTAGAAACATATAAAAATATTCTCCCACCAAAACACCTTAGCCTGCAGAAAACAATCTAAGTCAGCAATTTGTTGTCTTCTAAAGAGTCCGTGCTTGAGGGACAGCCTCCTGCAAATCAGAGTGTTTTACTGATTTACAACAATTTTTTTGAAGATTAGTAGGAAGGGAGAAGAGCGTAAAAGCTTTTGTGTTTTAAGTAGAAAACAGAACCAAAACAACAAAGATAAAACTTCTAAAAATCTGGCAGACCGATGAACTGGAGAAAGTTGTAGCTTTTATTCAGAAGGAAACCAAAACACCCCCATAACAGACTTGATATAAAGCATGCTGTAATGTTCATTTTCTTCTGCCAAAACATCAGACGATATATTATTTCCTGAGGAAAAAATAGTGTTTAAGCTTAAACTACAAAGAGGGCTGGATTCTTGAACTCTGCCTCCCAACTCACTGCAGTGAGCCACACAAACACACTGAACTAATGGTTCCTGGTAAACATCTTGGGAACTACCGCAGTAAGTTTTCCAAGACCTTGCACCTTGAGACTCAGGGGGACTTTTATACTGGCAAAGGCACCAACAGTAACGGATTTAGTTCTGCAGATAGTAATATAAAAGCAATCATTATCACAAGCCTGTTTTCTCTGCCAGGAACATCTAAATGTTTTGGGACATCAGCTGGCTAGTCCAAGGGAACAGGCTGATAAGTGCCCAGTTAGGAGTTTTTGACGTTAGTAGCAAGTTTTACTCCCATCATTTTCAGATGCAAGAGGGAGAAAATATTTACCAGGAGTCACGAGAGGCTGGGTTTGTTCTGCGCTATTTTAAGTCCTCCCAGTAGGCTAGTTAAGAGCAGGGAAATGCCCAAAGTTATCGCACAGCTCCTAGAAAGAGTTGAGTCAATCTTCTAACAACTTCTAGGAAAACAACCACCAGCATTCCTATGGGCTTCTGAAACACATCCAGTGCTCCAGGGGAAAATCCACTCTTGTTCTACCTGATGCTTCTGGTTTACATTGATGCCACGGGCATACAAAGCACATCTCCCAGAGCATAGGAAGAAAGTTGCTATGCATTGATGGAGTACTTGCACCCTTTTCTTACATTTCCATCTGCCTCTGCAGATGAACTAAAGAAGTTAATTCTATCAGCTACACTACTCTGACAACCCAGAGCAGAAACAGCGAGCCTACGCCTCTTTAAAACCATTTTTTTTCTTAATAGTATAAACAGTTTCATCAGTTCAACCACAATACACGACCGCAGGTGTCCCTCTTACACAAAGCAGAGCACCACCTCCTTACCGCACACCTTGTGATGCCTATCTGAGAGGCTGAAGCAAAAAAATCTCTAACGCTGGACTTTCATTGCAGAATTTAAACACAGGACACCTGGTCTTCAACCCTGACAGTGATCACTTTTTTTTTTGGCAGTTTTGTTTTCGGCGGGAGGGGGATTTCCTCGTTTGTTGTTTGTTTGTTTTGTTGTTTTTTTTTTATATCTTTCAACCGCATCTCCCTGCATTGTCATACTCTACGGAGAAATACAGCAAACAAACCTCTGCGTCCTTAAGGTGATCGGGGCGGGGGATGTTTCCGGAGCCTGCGCATCGCATTGTCCTTGTTCAGGCACTCGCAGGACACTTATTAATTGATGTTAATTGGTTCTGCGAGACGAGCAGCGAACTAGCGGCGGGCCCCGCGCTCCGCCCGGGCCCCCCGCGCCGGCCGCCCCACC
>VZTF01002639.1:131246-189841 GCA_013397755.1 Cnemophilus loriae
CGTCCTGCCCGCCCAGCGCGGGGTGCGCGGCTCCGGGGCCGCCGGGGGAGGCGAGCGCGGTGCCCGCAGGCTCACCCGCGAGCAGCGACGACAGACTGAGCCTCCCGGTCCTCACATCCCCCCAGGCTGAGCCCCTCCTCCCTGCCTCTTTCCCTGCCTCCCTTCCTGCCTTCTCGTCTCTTCAGAGAAGTCCCACAGCTCCCTGCTTCAAGCGCGTCACATTTTTTTAAGAAAAATAGAGTGGTTCTTTCACATTTCAGCACGAGCTGGGGACCAGTTGAGACTTCAGTTAGAAGAAATGTTATAAATATTCTGATAAAATAACCGATTTAATCATAGAAAAGAGTCGGTTATGATTACAAGTAGAAAATTGTAAAGTATAAGGTATAGGAATGTCGGGAGTGCTGTGTTTAAAATATGCAACCACAGAAACCTCGTAGAGAAGCTAGTGGGTGTCTTACGTTTTGTTCAAGAAACTCTGGAGACCGTCGTGCACACCAGTTATGCTGCTTGGAAACCCCCTACCTTTCCCATCTTGATTGGAATATCAAGGATTCCAGTCAGTAGAGTTCAGCAGAGATGCCCAGTGATTGTCTTAGGGTAGGAATATTGATGAAGTTATTTAACTAGCAGAACCAATTATGGTAAAGGTTAAATTTAAGAGCAGGCATATTATGCATAGTATGTAAAAGAACTTATGTAACGATGACTCAGCAGAAGAAGTATATAAAATGGATGGATTTTGTTTACTAAGCGGCGCACGCTTGGAGGAGTAATCCCTTGTGTTCCTGGCACCAAAATAAAGAAGTGTCTGCTTATTCACATTGTGCGGAAAAGCCACACTGTGAAAAGCCAGTGTCTGTAAAGGAGACAGAGGAGTCCTGCGAATTTATTCAAATAAAGGGAGAGAGTCCACTGGGCCATACTCCTGTGGAGTGTCTTCTCAAGGTTTTGGAGGGCGCAGCCTCCTTTTATCCTAAACTCCGGACCATATGTTGCCCTCTTCCTTTCCCTATTAGCTGAGGTACTAGGAAGGCACAGACTTCTGAAGTGCCTACTATGTATTCCCTCTTGAACATGTATGGTCATTTTCCCCCTAAAGTTCGGAAGTTCAGGCTCTCTGGGTTCTGCAATAGACTTTGTGCAGATCCATTTCTCCTATTACTCTAAAGCTCAGAAAATCAAACTGTCTGGGTCAAACTTTCTGGGATCTGTAACTTGCTGGGCTTGACATTAAAATCCATTTCAAAGACATTAAGACCCATTTGCTCTACAGGCCCCTACAGTCATTCTTCCAGAACCTGATTGGTTCTTTCAATCATTCCTGAAGATATTAACACCCTATTTCTCCTATCACTAGTGAAGACCCCCACCCATCGAGTTGGTTGTGAAGATATCAGCACACGTTTTTTCCTATCAACATAAAATTGATGTTGGACAAGCTTTTTTCGTGCCATTTGGTCATACAACTGGAGACTAATAAAGGTCTCGTAGTGCCACTGAAATTCACAGGAGTTGTCCTTGGGCATTCTGCACCAGCGTAAAGTAATGCCTGCTTCTTAATACTACATTGGTGTTAAGGAGTTTTATTCCCGCATTTT
The DNA here is from genome assembly GCA_013397755.1 of Cnemophilus loriae. NCBI lineage: Eukaryota > Metazoa > Chordata > Aves > Passeriformes > Corvidae > Cnemophilus > Cnemophilus loriae. Next base: position 132,848 of record VZTF01002639.1, read on the forward strand.
GGTGACAACTTGACAATGCTGAAGTCAAACATTCCGAGGATGTGAAGAACAACGGTTTCTGGCAGAAACTGGCACAGGTGAGGATGTGACAGACAAATTTCCTTATGAAGCAACCAACAAGTGATACTACAGATAAGGTATCTAAAGTTGCTGTGCTGGCGCAGCTGGCGTAGAAACATATGACTGGCAGTCAATAACTTAATAATATAAAAGCCCGGTCCCACTTTTTTTTTTAAGACATTTTCTACCACAATTTTGAAGTATTAGAAAGCAGGCATTCTTTATTGCATCACTGGTCACCTGGAGCCTATTTCCTCTAATTGGGTGTGTCATGACACTTTACAGCAAATCATTTATTCCACTACGTTCATATATATGGATTACAGTGTACTTCCTGGCTAAGACATAAACATCACTTTTCCTAGAACTAATTTCCATGCATCTGCCTCTTACTGGAAGTCTTCTTATGATTGTAGAGGGTCATCTGAAGGGGTTTCTGGTGGTCCTACTCACCAAGTGCCTTCCGTGTTACAGACGACCATGACTTGAACTTCTCTTAGGGCAGTTGCGCTGTTGCTTCTTGTTACATAACTTTGGCACAAAAGCCACTATATCCCTCATTATCTGTTTAACCACTGGTTGCAGCTACATTTAGCATCCTGTGTGTCTACTTTTACATTCTGTTATCTACTTCTTTGAAATACACTGTTCCTTTCCTTGGACTAGTAAGGCATCGTTATGTCCTGTTCCTGGCTAGGCCCGTGTAGAAGCCGGGGCACCAAGGAGTTCATGTGCTGCTATGTCTCAAACAACAGTAGCCACTGTAGTGCAAGGGGGCAGGTTAGAACAGGATGTGGCAGGAGAGGGGGTCTGTAGGGAGGTAGAGCAGCACTTTTCTGGGGCCCACTTCCCTGTTCTGGTCCATGGAGACCACACAACACAAAAGACAGTGCAAGCACAGAGATGAGGTCAAGAAGTTGGCACGAACTGTTGACCGAAGGGCTGAGACCACCAGTACCCTCACAATCCCACAACCCATTTCTAGAGAGGTCCTACAGAGAGATCTAGATTGACTGGAGAGCTTTGGCAATCATCCAAGTGTATGAAATATAACAAGAGCAAGTGCTGGATTCATCACCTGGGACAGGGTAATCCTGGTTATATGTGCAAACTGGGGACTGTAAGGAGGTAAAAAGCACAGATGCCTATCTGAAACACTGTTCAGGCTAGAGAAGGACTTACAATAAGATAAACACAGAAATGAGGAATTTGCAACAGGAAAGCTCTCATTCCAGGCCTGGTGGAGGCTGTATCTGGTTAGTACATCCTGGTTAATGCATCCGGACAAAAATTTCCGCCATGGCAAGCTGTGTGAAAGGAAGCAATTACTTATACGCATATCACTGGTCAAACAAACATCACCCCGTACTATGGGACAGACAGTATCTGTGACCAACAACCACCAAAGCTCCTCAAAACCTAGGAGGAAACATGCTCAGAAAGAGGACCTCGCCTACCCTCACTTAGCATGCAATGAAGGCACGCCCAACCTCACTTCACATGTAAATTAGGAACACGCCTCCATCGTTACTCAGAACTGGGACTGTATAAAGTTGGTACCACCAAAAGAACGAGCATCATCCCACCAGCAAGAAGCTCAGGGTGAGGAAGGGCCAATGGGACACCCCTGGATCCATGGATGGTGGATCTTCTGATTGATCTCTCTCTCTCCCTCTCTCTTCTCTCTTTTCTAGTTATTTTTCTATTTCTATCTCTCTACCTCATGTTTGTTGTTAAATAAAATCCGTATAGTTGACTCCAGCATATGGTCTCATTTGCACCTTAATTCAGGCAGAGGCATCTCTCAATAATAACAGGAATGTGAGGCTGAAGAACAGCCCCATGAAAAGAGATATGGGGGTTTGGATTGATGGCGAGTTGGATATGAGTCAAGAGTGTTCCTGGGCAGCCAAAAGGGCCAACCATGTCCTAGGGTGGATATCAAGCACAGCACTTTGAGCTGTTTGAGGGAGGTGATTGTACTGCTCCACTCTGCACTGGTGCGACCTCGCCTCTGTAGGGAGAGTTGTGTGTGAGTTTTAGGCACCTCAAAATAAGAATGAGATCAAATTATTAGAAAGTGATCAGAAGAGAATGACCAAGATGGTGAACACCCTCAACTGCAACCTTTACAAAGAGTGGCAGAGGCCACTTGATTCTTCAGCTTGGAGAGGACTGAGGAGTGTCCCCATTGCTTCCTACACCTTCCTTGAGGGGGATGTCATGAATGAGTATTTTGGCAGCTTAAAGAATCATAATCAAAGTTATTAGAAAAGGAGGTTTTAATATATATTTGTGAAAGCGTGACTTAACTCAATGGCAAGATTCACATCATTACTACATAAATAAAGCATATAAAGGAAAACTGGATCAGAACCTGTTTAAAATAATTTTTGCAGACTCTGGGTTACAAAAGGATGAGAGTGCTAAAGGATAAGAGAGACACTCCCATTGTGTCACGATATTCAGAATGGATCACCTTGCCAAACTTAGCCACAGGCTTGCTCAAGGGTTTTATGTCTAAAGGATTTAGAAGCACTTAATCATTAACTAATTTAACACTTACAAAATTATTCAGTAGTTTACTATAAGCAAAGTAACTGAACTATAAATCTAAGTTAGCAATATTCATACTGTACTTGCTCTTGGGTATTTAAAGCCATTCAGATGCTCATACATGCAGACACAAGGCAACATGTACAAAGGTACCTGTTAAAAATTCCCCCCACACTGAGGTCAATGAAATACTTCTGTGGAATGCCTTTGCATCTCTCAGCAGGCTGAGCCTTGAGGACTGGGGTATCAACCCAGGTCCCCTTGTCAGCTTTTGCTGACAGTCCTCCAAGTGTCAGAGTGTGAGAGCTGGCAGGCTCTGAGAGGTGTCCCACTCGAAGAGAGAGGCTGGAACACACAGCCCGATGATGTTCAAGAGAGCTCCGAGGGTCTCACTTAAGACTGCTGCTTATAGGGTTGCAAAATGCTTGGCTTCAGTCATCTGTAGGTCTCCAGGATGATTCAGGCAAGAAATGTTCCAAGACTATCAGGGCATGGCTGATTATCTCTTGTCCTTTGTTAGGCAGCAGAAGTTTCTGCTAAGGACAGTGCCTTCCCACCCTAGTCATGCAAGAGTTTCTGATAAGACTGAGGGAAGCTTCATTGCCTAAGTCATTCCTCAAGGCTTAGTCCTAAAGAGAATTCCTGAGATTGTAGAGCAGCCTGAGGAGGGGAGGAATGCACAGCCAAAGGGAGCAGTGGAGGAGGAGGGGCTGATCTCTCTCTGGTGCCCAGTGATAGGAAATGGAAGGAAGCTGTGTGAGGGGAAGTTCAGACTGGACATTAGGAAAAATTCTTCACTGAGAGGATGTCCAGTCAATGGAACAAGCTTCCCAAGGAATTGCTTGTGGCTGCAAGTCTGTCAGAATTCAAGGAGCATCTGAATAACACTCTTTGTCATATGATTTGGTTTTAGAAAGACCTGGGAGGAGCAGGGAGTTGGACTTGATGATCGTTATGAGTCCCTTCCAACTTGAGATATACTATGATTCTGTGATCTGAAAATCAGTTGCTATGGAGTTGAATATCCTCGACATGACAGACGGGTTTCAAGAGCCCGTGCAAATGAGGAACTGAAACTTGTTTCTGTATTCTGCACACATACTGACACCCTCACAGGCACTTCACAACTTCCCATTACAGCAGAGATATCAGGAGTCTGTTGCAGCAAATGCACTTCGGTTGCTTATTGTGTATTGGTTTACTTGTTGCCCAAGGCTTTATGGTTTCCTTGCTAGTGAGCACCTAATCTTTTGGAGATCTTTGAATTTTGCATTGTCCAGATTCCAAGCTGTCAGAGCATGCCTCCCAGCCTAGTGCTATTGGTGGCACTCCTGCCCCTTCCTCCACTGTCAGGCATGGCCTCTCCTTTGTAAAGTATGTATACTTGCACAATATCCTGTGCAAACGGGTGTGACCAGCACTCTGTGAGTCAAGTTATCTGCCCCCCAGGCTGAATTTTCTCACCTTTTGTAAACATAACTTAAAAATAATAAACTGATAAACATATCAGTTGTCAGATAACTTCTACAATAGAAGTTTCTTAATGAAGAACTTTGTTTTTCTTAACTCATAAGATTCACCCAAATCACTCAAGCATTGTGTAAGATTACATCCCCTAATAAATATGCCTTAGGTAGGCAGAGACTATGTATTAGATGGGTTCATGTGAATTTTACTATATAAAAGAGATAACTTTTTGCCCCTCGGTGTGCTTGATTTGTGGAAACCTACACCTTATACTCTGTGGGAATCAGGTGTACTGAGTCCTGGTGTGTGCCATGGCTGAACTGTGGACAGGAGAGCACTCTGAAAAAGTAAGGGAGTCCATGAAACATAACCGCCATGAATTAATTATTGGAAGGTGGTCTCAGGATGCTCTACTTGAAGGCTGATGTAGTCCAGCAATTATATGCGTTACACTGCATTGGGCCACATTGCCAAGGTAACAGTGTTGGAAACACCAGGTTGAGAAGGAACATCAGGAGTAGCAGAATTAAGGCAAATTAGAAAGAATTAATATAAGGACTGCTGGGTTTTTTGGGAAGAATCTGGGCAGAGACAAGCAAGTGTGTGCAGAGACAGTGAAAAGAGCAAATGGATAAATAATATGAGGTAAAAAACAAAGAAGGGTGGGATATTTTGGCACTTGGACTGGGAGTGATTATCAATGGTGGCATTTTAAAATGGAGGTACTATGGCCTAAACACGTTTTGGTTTCAGTTTCCATTCTGTCTTGGGTTCACATGCAGTCCACGGCATTTCTTGTTTCTGTGTTTCAGCTCATCTACATGCTTAGATTCCATTTATAATTGCTCTACATTACATTGATTTTTGACAAGATTGAGTCTGAATAAACTGGTCAGGTCACTATCATTCATAGTCCACACAAAGTTAATTTTATTAGAATCAAAATCCACCATCAGTAACAGTATTGCTCTCTGCATCTTGAAACACAGAAAACATTACTGATCCATTGCACTGACTTTCCATAATTCTCAGAATAATGAAGCTCCCAGACATACTCCCACATTTGTTATTTCTGTGATCTTCACAAATAATAGGTGGAAAGTCCATTTTCACTGAAAGTGACAGTGTTTCGCTTGTTATGTAGGTGCTGTCAAACAGGATCCATTTTTCATTACCTAGATCCACATCACGGCCCTGCTTGGGTCCATCCCCTGGCCCTTGCTGAGACATCCTGGGCCTGTGTCCCATCCAGCTGCCAGCCCTGCCCCACTGGCCATGGCAAAAGCAGACAGTCAGGGAAGGCACCCAGTTGAGGTTCAGCTCAGAGTTGTCCCCACGCCCAGTTACACACTCCTTCCTTTTTGACAGCAGATTATCACACCCACACAGTTGCATGTCAAACAATTCAATGTTGCAGTAATTAGAAGCTGGGGTCACTGTGAACTGATGGTTGTCAGCAGGCGCAGGATGTTTGCTTTGTGAACTGAAACTAGATCATGCACACCAAGCCCTGTCCTTGACTCCTCACCAGTATTCCAAGTCCTCCCCTTGCAGTGAATAACATGGCTATCAAAGGGATATAAACCAGCAGAATATTTTTAGTAGTCTACCTGTTTTAACTGTGGTGCAAGTACTCATTTTTCATTATGGCATTTCACTGATTTTATATGACAGATGACCCATCCTATTTATAGTCACAGCAGGACCTTCACTTTTATCCTGAAAATTGTGTTCTGTCAACAACTTCAAACACAAAGCTGCATATACACATATTCAAAAGGGCACCTTCACTTTCATCATTTCTGCTCTTGCATTTTCCTATTTTATTTTGTATCTCTGACCATTCCTGATGCAACTCAGTTATCCAGGTTAAAATATCTCGTTCTGAAGGAGTTTCTAGTGAAGTTAAGAGCATGATGAACAGCCTCTTCATTGCAGGAAAGGGTTTCAAAGAACTAAGTCCCCGATGCCAATCAACCTGAGTTTCTTAAAACTGTCAAGATAGGAGATAACTGATAATTTCAATTCTTCCCACTCCTGTCTACTGTCTTCTATACCAAATCTGTAACAGTTTTCGTGCACACTTATGCAGTCAGGATGGCTGAAGGTCACTCAACACTTGCAACTGTTGCTTCATCCTCAGACCTTGGAGGCTGGTCATAGTCACTAAACCCTTGAAGCAAAGGCCTCCAGCTGAGTCAGTAATTTGTAGTCACACATGTGGGGTGTATTTCCAGTTTCCAGTTTCCTGTTTTCTTAATCTTCGCGTTTCTGTTGGGCACCAATATTTGGTTTTGCTGACCGTATCACATGCCTCAGGCTGGCAGTCTCTCTAACAGGCATTTCCACCATTTTTTCATTCCATTTCCTAATCCTGTTTCTCTGATGAGCTTTCACGTCTGATCCACAAATGGTTCCTAGACTGATTCATCCATTTGTCAGTCTCTTTACAGGGGATCCTTATTGAAATAATCTTCCCATCTCCCATCTCTCCACCACATTTTGGCTCAAGCAAATATCCAGAATCATAATCTCTGCGCTCAATAATCTGAATCTCAAACCACTCATCCCTTTATCACCTCATGACCTCTAAAATCACTGTCAGGCCTGCATACCGGGATTATCTGCCCGGCAGTTCATCACCGTGGATGTTCACAGCTGCACATCCAATGCACTTAACACTGAACTTCCAACAGTCAGAGCCACATTTTGCTTGTGCTGAAATTATACATGCATGTTCCAAAGCCTTCTACCCACATGCTATTCTTTTACAGTGGTTGTGCATTCTTGCTTTGGTCCTTCCTTACTAAGGGCATGGAATCATAACCTGAACAAAATCAAATTAAAACTCATACCAGTAATATGCCGTAATGAAACAGATATTAAGGAAAAGCAGTTGAAAAAAAAGGTGTTGTATGCATGTATTATATTACCATTAATAAATAAAGTGAATTTTGAAGGTTGAGTGTGCTAAGGGTATTGGAACTCTACACCCAGCTAAAACTATCAAGATACAATATATTAGAGTACATCAAGCTACATCAGAGAAAACATGAGCCATGCTGCCAGGGCATTGTATCTCAATAGATGTAACACCCGTGGAGTCACAAATGGAAATGCTGTCAGGACACTGTTTTTGATGTGTAGCCTTGAAGCCCAAATAAATTGGTGTTGTGTTTGCTGGTATAGAGGCAGGAGGCTGCAGTTTGGTTCTGTACTGTCTCAAGGCTGAGATTTGCCAACCGTTGCTTTGTCTGAGGTAGTTTTGGCCTGCAAGGGGCTTTGCTTTTGTTTGTTTAGCTGTAACAGCAACTGCCTAACAATCAGATTACATATAGTATTATCTAACTGGTTTTGACATTAGCTAACTTTGTGCAATTTTATACTATACTGTTATAGAATTTTTTTATGCAACTATGGTTAGTGCAAATAGGTCATTATTCTGTGTTTGTGACCTAGAATTGCCTAGAAGAGTAGGAGTGTGGAATGATAGCAGAGGCCTTGAAAGCCCAGGCACGTGATGACACCAGAGACCCCAGGGTCATAAACATATTACTGGTACTCAGTTACCGGTCACTAAAGGAATGCAGCCTTGGGAGCTGGATAAAACCAGTTTGAAGGGAAGAAAAAAAAGAGACAGAACAGAGAGCAAATATCTAACATAACATAAACTAAACCACAGACAGTGAATTTTGTTATAATAAGGATTTGTGAAGCAATAAAGGAAGAGGAAGATCTGGTGTGTGTTACAAAATATATAAAAATAAATCCAAGCACAGACGCCAGCGTGAGGAAGTTTCCACCATCAGCATCAAATTTCTCCCAACGAAGAACAAGGGACACGAACAGATCTCTTATTTCACGGTCGACCTTTGGGGCCAGAGGAGTAGTGGGAGGGTGATTCTAACACCAGAGAACAGGGATAGGTACTAGGTAGTTTCCATACAGCTGTTTTAACTGCGAATTAATGTGGCTTTTTCTGTAAAAATTATATTATTTAGACTATTAATATTACTGCCACTGTAACCAGACTGACAGCAATGCTTTGCTGTTAAGATATTAGTCATGCAAACAATAAATTTCACTAGTAGAATATATTTCTTTAGTCCACAAAAATGGTTATATGTAGGATCTGTCGAGGATGTGTATGACCACTATCAGAGCTGGAACCATCTTTAGATGTACACCTAAGACTGAAACAACAACAACAAAGCCCACATACCACGAGCAGGGTAACAGCTATAACTCCAATGTAACAATAAATACAGATGGCGCAGGCACAATTGCCTCAGAATCAGGTGTGCAGAATCCATCACTACCATTATATAATCATGCTGTCTATTTCAGTTTTACCTTAGTAAGAGCAAATACACCTCTGAGGTTTGTGTTGTCTCTCATTACTTCCACTTGAAGCCTGTTGTAACATGGATGCAACCGTTTGGGCCAAGAGACAAATTTTCAGGAGTATTTGCTTGTTCAGGCAATACAAATCTAAGAAACTGTTTCCTCCCAGTCAAAATTATAAGCTATGCCCTAAAGGGGATTTCAGGATCTCCGACCTATACCCGGAATATTTGTTTTGTCTAAGCATTTCCAAACATGGACTGAATCACCTGATTTGCAGCTAGTTGGTTTTTGGGGATTGTAGCTGGGACCAGCTTGCCCTTCTGATGTTTTTTTTTGTGGCAAGACTGTTGCCTTTGGCAATGCAGTTGGCATGGTGGCTAGGAAGGATGTGTTGAATCTGGAACTTTTAGTCTTGCAGGTTGAAAAGTTGCCAATTTCAGTTGTCTTACAGCCTCTTTATGCCTTGGACTTGTCACAAAATCAGTGGTTTAGATTACTTAAAAAATCACTGCCAAAGGTATCGGTGAAAACAGACCTTAATATGAATTTGCAGAAGCACGACAAAATTTGATGGCAAGGTTCACTCTACTACTTATTACATGGATAACACATATAAACAAAAAGCAAAATAGAGCCAATTTAGAGTGATTTATATGGAGGACAGGGATATAAAAGGGGTAAGGCAGAAAAGGGTAAGGGCAACCCTCTCCAAACTCCTTCTCAGAGAGGAGTCTGGGTGCAGCTGGGTACAAACTTAGGCTTGGACTTGGTCAATGGTTTATGTCTCAAGGATTTAGCAGCCCTTAAATGTTAAATTAACCAGTAATCAATTACAATAATGACAGTTATGGATTTAAGATAATAACATGTATACTATATTTGCTATAGAATGTTCAAGTCAATACACACACACACACACACACACACACAAAGATATGTATATGTACAAAGGCACTCCTATTAAAAATTTCCCACAAGAATGAGTGAAATACCCACATTTAATGCCTTTTCTCAACGGCAGGGGCTGAGCCTCAAGTAGCTGGGATATTAGCCCAGGTCCTATCACCAGCCAAAGGTCCTCCGAGTTTCACAAACTTGGGAGTTCACATACTCTGAGAGGTTCCACTCAGAGGGAGATGCTGGTACAGCCCACTGCAGCTCAGAAGAACTCGAAGGGTCTTTCTTAGGAATGCTGTTTATAGGGTCATGAGATGGTTGGCTTCAGTCACCAGTAAATTTCCTGGCTGCAATCCAGGACTGGCAATTACTGAAATTTTCAAAATTCCGGTAAGGGTGGTACTGTTCCACTCAGGCTACAGTTTAGATAAGGGATGTTTCCCAGCTGTCAGGGGATAACAGATTATTCCCACTCTCCTCTCCCACCTTGGCCAGGCAGCAGGAGTTCCTAGTAGGGTCAGTGCTGCCCCCACCTTAGCTTTGCAAGAGTTCCCAGTACAGTCAAGGGGCGCTTCACTGCTCAGCTCTTACACAAAGCCCGAGGCCACAATTATTGAGATCATAGAGCAGGCCAGAGAAGAGAGGGTGAGGATGCACTCCCGCAGGACCCATATTCCCTTTCATTAAATGCATCTGTTAGGATTGAGTAATGGTCATATGGTATTCATGAGCCTAATGTGTAATTTAAAGATTGTGTAATTAATCAATGTGTTTAATCACATGCACGTGTGCAGTATATTTTTCTGTCCGTGGGAAACAACGTGTGTCTTTGATCACCAATTGCATTTATTCTTCCTAGGAAATGTATGATTATTAATGTAATAAGGATATTAGGATGTTTTGACAAGAGAGTTTCCAAAGCTAAGTCCACATCCCAAATCTGATTGCTATTGGGACTGAAGAATCTACATTGTGAGCAAAGCACTCACTACAGAAGTGCAGGTGACCACAGAGCTGGCCACTCTCACCATGAACAGCATCTGTGTGGTGTGCCATGCCAACCTCAGTCCAATGACTATGCCCCTGTTCTTCAGTTATATTCAGGTGGATGTTCCACCAAACAACTTCTATTTTCTCTTCTTTATTTCTAAACCTATTTATTATCAGCCAACACCTACAGCTCGTCTGCCCAGAGCTTTTATTTTCCTTATCCACTAAGCAACCCTTCAGTCTGTGTTGCTGCTAATGTAGCAAAATGAGAAACAGAGGGTGCTTTTTGTTTTAAACAATACTGATTTAACTCACATTTGTGGTCTTATAGCATCAAACACACAACCACTAAGAATACTTGTCATATTCAATTCATCTTGGCCAGATCACTAAGAGAGTCTGTGGTCTGGCCAAGATGACTAGGATATGATAAGGGAATATCAGCTGAAGAGTGGTAATCACGTCTCTTTTGACTGGAGAAAAACGAGTGGTTTTGAAGGCACGTTTCACTCTTCAAGCTACTTCTGGAGTTGGCAGTGACTGTAATCCTTTTTTTTTTCATCCTGTCCAACCTTCCTGAACTACCTTTGCTGATATAGTCCTCCATGTGTCTCCCTCCGGAGATTTTATTGATCAAATCCTGTCTTTATCTTCCAGCCATTCTCAACATCTTCAGTTCCATCGTTCATTTTCCCAGTATGGTCACTGATGTTCTGGGGTCTTGGTAACAATCTGGTCTCTAGGCCACCAACACTCACAGTTCTTTTAACCCTGTTTTAACTGTTTCTACTGCTGCTCTCAGACACATTTTGTATTTGCCCACCTTAGTGTTCCTACCACAAAGCTCTGCATCAACAGACCCAGCCACTATATAGAAATCGGCTTTTTTTTTGCTCCAAATTGTCAGTCGCTGTGTGTGGTTCCTACGTTTTATTTCAGTATGTGTTTGTCCAGGTAATCTGGCCAGGACAGTTTGAACACAACATGTTGGACAGGACATGCCAGTACTGAATCCTGTCTACATTTGCTAAGTTCCTCTTCATTGCTAAAAACAAACAGCTTTTGGTTAGCTCTTGAGAGTCAACAGTTACTGTGATCTTGATATTTATTTTCACTGCACGTGAGTCTCAGACAACACTACTGGGTCATTGTTTCGCTTTTGTTTTCCTTTCCTAGTTCCACTCTGGCTCCAGCCCAGTTCCTTTATCCTCCTGTCATCTTATCTCATGGTTTCATTTTCTCGTTCTCTGGTTATTGAATGAAACCATTCACAGGTTACACTGTGATCCGGGTGAACTTCTGACCTTAGATAACAATATATGTCATTATTTTAGTTCTTGTTCTACTGTTTCTTCTCACGTTTCCACTTGCCCAAGCACATTTCCACTCTCACTTCCAGAGCAACCTGAGTATTCATGACGCAAATGTCTGCATAAGTTCCAAAGAAAAGTTTGGGGTTCATCAGCAGATTAGGATTCCAAGATGCTTTCTATTTGAATGCCATCAATCACTAACATAATGTATATAAGTTAAATTTCTAGTTGTATTTGTCTATTCTGTTGCTAAACAAGTTCTAGCTGGACTCACCACGAGAAAGCTCTTTGCTTCTGAGGTGTTTTGTCTGTTATGCTTTCCAGTTCTTCTGGATCTTTTTAGTAAGGATGCTTTCAGTATAGGTTAATACACTGTTTTAAAAGTTGCTAAGGCATATTCAGTATTTGTGGAACTAGCAACCCAGGATTGTGTAGTGTCTTAAGAACAGAAGCTTATCAAATGCCCTAAAAGTAGTCTTACAGTTTTCTTGGCTCACCCCTCTAGAGAACGTGTGTCATGCACAACACTGCAGAGAACTTGAGACCTTACAGAGCACTTTGTGTCAGAACAAGACTAAAACCAAGCTAGTGACTGCCAGCTACAACAGTCCCAGTGCAGTGCAAAATATGGGTTCTACCCAGCGTGCAAGAAGCCAGTTCCCACAGAGTCGAGATACTTATTTCATGTCTTCTCAGAGATGGGTGAAACATGGTAAATCCAAAGTTTGCACCCACTCAGTACGTCAGCTACCTGCTTTTATACATTTCAGACTGTGAAAGAGAAACACTTCCCCTACACACAACAGTCTAAACCCACATTCATTGTGAACATATCTTCTCACCTTCATGTAAAGGGACAGCACCCATTTATTTTACCATGCATGCTCTATGGGGAAGGGACTTATTTGAGTAAGGGGATACTACAGCCTATGGGTGTGTGTTTTACTCTGCAAATAACTAAAGGTTAGCACAAAAGTTCAACCAAAATTCTTCTTTGGCCTTATCAACAGTTTGTGTCAGTGTTATCTCTTTGTTTGGCAGATTTATGGTGTCATCTTGTTCTCACTTCTCTGCAGTGGGGCCCTGATTCTTGTTTTCTGATGGTTATCTTGCAGAGATAGGGTTTACCACAACACCAGCCACAATTTGTTCAGCTCCTCTCTTGGGTTTCCATAATTTTCACAAGAAAGAGTCCCAGTGACGATATAGTCTGATGGAAATATTTCATCCCAAAGCTAGACTGATAATGCTTTGCTGTGCAAGGCTAGGTTCAGAGGTGATTCAGAGATCTGTCCCTTTGCTGACTACAAACCCTCTTTAAACACACTTCCTTTCTACCTAAATGCTAAACAGAATGCTGCCTTTCAAGGGCCAGTTTGCTGCCCTGTGTATTTGCAAATTGGTGTCTTGAGAGAAGAATCTGAGGTTGTCTGGACTGCCCCAGCTCTGAAGGGGGTACCTTTACCATTTAGTCATTGATTCTGACAGGCCAAGCTTGGCTGAATCTTTTGTAGAGGATCAGCCTCTGGGATCTGTGGTAATTTAAATGTTGCAGTTACTGTTTCTTTTCAGGTTTTTGTAATTGTTTGATTTGATTTCTCTGCATCTCCATTAACTTGAGGATTTTCTAGTACCATGCAAGTGTCTTTTATAACCTCTTTTTTACAAATCAGTTGAACTAATTCTTCTCTGAAATATGACTGGATTTTTTGAAAGGCCCTGCTCTGGAAACCATGTATTCTGTCGGGTATGGAAGGGCATAAACCTCCATGCTATGCTTTTCTAGGAGAGTTTCAGTCTAGTTGGCTAATGATATCAAAAAGGACAAGTCAATAGGTATTTCTCCTTGCTATAGTTTGCAGGAACCCTGCATGAATGATGCAAAAGTTATGGTGATGATCCAGGGTCTTGTGGAAATGAATCTTTATTCTCCTTTGGCTCATTAAATCTATGGCTTATCCGATTAATTAAGCCTTGGGGCATTGGAATTTTTTGTGTTTTTTTCTTTTTCCTTTAGCATGGGTATTTAGTGCTGGTTTGTTTTTGGAGTTTTTTTCCCGAGTGTAGGTATTTAGTGCTTGTTTGGAGGATTTTCAGGACTATTGGATTAACTCCTATCTGCTATGACCAGTACAACCAGCTTTCTGGTCCTGTGAATTTACTGCACTTCTGTGGGGTTTTAGGACCACGTGTACATACATTATGTCATACAGAACGTTTATGATGAGTTCTTTTATATTATTTGACTAATCTTACGGTGTTTGTCACTGGCAAATTTAGCCACAAAGCACCTGTTTTAATCACACAACTCGAACATATTTAAGCACAAAATTCTGAGTAGATGAGCAAGTGGAGGTGTGTGTGGAGGGTATGGAAACGTATTTTATCTCTCTTGCTGTGCAAGAAGTTTGCATGAGAGAACCCATATGGTGGTAGCTATAACCTTTCTCTGTCCCTCTCTCTGTTTCTCTCCCCACCTCTTCCTGTTCTATCTCTCTCTCTTTACCTCACATTTACTGTTAGGTAAAATTGATACCATTGACTTTGGCATACTATCTTGTTCGCACCTTAATTCAGGCAGAGGCGTCTTTTAATAATTGGACCCTAACATTATTCCAGAGGTGGGATCCTAACATCATTCTGGTGGATCTTAACACTCCTGTTCCTGAATCAAAAGCAAATCCACCACTTCTAAGAAAATACTGTCATTCTCACAAATCTATTACTTTTTAAGCAGCAGTGTAAATTTTGAGCTCACTCTCCCTTGAACGTCATCATTGTTCTAATTTTCTAGACACTGCAGTTCCCCTTCCAGGCATGGTACCACAAGTGCCTGGAGCTAGAAAGGCCTTCTAGCTTGCTGAAAGAGCTGTTAGCTGCTGATGCCTCTGCCCTGAGTGGCTTTCGAGGGAATGAGTCTCCCTTTTGTTCCCAGGACCAGCAGCCATCTACTACTCCTGACTCAGCCCAGGATTTGCATTCTCTGCTGGTGATGCCCCAAACGCTGTTTCCAAGTGAAAAGCCCCCTTTTGTTACAGCAGGTAAACTTTAAAAGGCTTCATAAGAATCAATGCAATTGGCAGAAGGTAGCAGAGCAGGCCTGTCCAAGTCCCTCACAACGGACCTTGACTCCACTTGTCATGAAATGAGGAGCTAGAAGTGAGGTTAACTACATGAGCGGTCTGGGTGCACTGGCTTGCTCATCAAGCCCTTATCAGGAGGGAACCAGGGGTCTCAGCTGTGTGGCTGAAGACAAACAGCTCCATATCAAACAGGAGCAGGAGTGTCAGTTACATGACTGAAGACTCAAGTATGTAGTTCGTATTCTTGATTTAAGATGGGCCTTAAAGCCAAGATCTACAGGCTGGCCTTCAAAGTCATTGTTCTTTGGTATGCTTTTGATTCCTTTACCGATTCTTTAGGCCATCTTGACCTGCTGGCATAACCCAGCAATTATCCATGTACACTGAGCAGCAACTCTTAATCCATACAACCAGCAACGATTTTTAAGGAGCTCTGTAGCAAAATGGGTACACGTGTACATTCATGTTCCTGTATTTGATTCTGTCAAGTAAGACTCTGATTTTGACCATCGTGGTTTGTGTGTCTCACTGGGAATTTGGACATTGAACCTGCAAGCTTGCTACCCAGACCCTTGGATATCCAAGCATGTGGGTACCATTTGAATGAATTTTCTCAAACCACTTCCATTTTTTCACTCTCTGAATGTTCTCATGGCTCTCAGTCTGAGATCATCTGCTGGAGAAAGACAGGGCTTCAGAGGATTTGGTGGGACCACTCCACTCTGTGTCAGAGGTGGATCTTTTAGTGAACTTATTTCTTTTGTAGTGCTAAAGACAGCAGTGGTCTTGGCTGCAATCTCTCACAAATGAATAGCTGTTCTTTTGCCAGAATATAACCAGCTCATTAAAGGACAACTAAGTTAATTCCTACTTAAATACTATCTCAAAGCACAGTGTAAACCCTCCTGCCTTGATAAATGAAAAGCAAGGTGGGGAGGCAAGGTCACACGGAGAAGTTATGATTAACTTGCATCTCATGGGAACAAACGGATAAAATCCCATTGTTTTCCTCGATACATATTATCACTGAATGAATTTAGGGAGGCACTTCTATCAAAATAATACAGATCAGTAGGAGGACATTTTTTTCCCACAAACAGCATTTAGTCAGATCAGGTGTAAACGAGAAGCAGCCCAAGAATTTAAACATAGATTAAGTAGCCAATTATTCCATGGTAAACTGTATTTTCTCCTCTATCCATGTACCTATAGCTTTTGCTTTTTAACCCTGTTAAATCAAATGTCATACATTGCCAGAATGCCTGGCACATACGCTAAAATCACAGAATCACAGAGTGGGTTGGAAGGGACCTTTAAAGATTGACTAGCCCAACCAAAATGTCTGTAGAGCCAGTATTGTCACAGTCCTTTACTCCCTCATTTAACTAATAAGCAAAATTACTGGCAATGTACAGTCATGAATGAAGAACCTTTTCCAAAATGCGTTACATGTTCTCACAGTGACATAAGCACCGAATAAAAAGCAGATTGATAAGACTTCCTTTCTCAAGGCTGAACTTCCAAAACATGGGAAACCTGTGATATGTTTCATGGATTTATCCAGGTTCATGCTTTAAGACAAGTAGTACCAGCAAATCCAGTTATTTATATATAATTTTAAGGGGGAGGAAAGTGCCATTCATTTCTATTAGAAGTTTGACTTCTTGATAATTCCCAAAGATCTTCCCTTCCACTTGGATTACACAAATGACAGGCTTGAGGACCTCCGTCCCCCACACACACTTTAATCACTTTCTGAAAGGGACAATAATCCTCAGCAAGGCACATGCCAGGCTCACTCATCTAGGCTATTATCCACTGTGACCAGCTGGTCCCAAGAGGACTGGATTCTCTCTACTCTCTGGTAAGAAGACTCTGTTCAGAAAGAGCTTGCTGGAAATCCCCTAAAAGTGCATCTTCTTATTGCATCTTAGAGTGGGAATATAGAAAAGGTTATACCAAGGGCTGCATTAGCAGTCTGCTGCAAATGCTTCACCTTGTGTGCACAAGAAGGCAGCAGATCCTGACGGCTGTTTTGAGGCCAAGTGAGGAGTGAGGCTGTGCCAGGTACAGCTGTAGTAGCAGAGCCTCACAGACAAGCAGCATCTCAAGGTACCACTCCTCCAAGGGCAGATGCGTTCACCATACAGGAATGGAGCAAATGGACACAGCACCAGCATACTTCTGTCCCTCAGATCCCTACAGAGGTCAAGGGACTTCTCTATAAAAGGGCTGAGTCTCTTCTTTCTGCCCAAAGTCTGAGGGGCCTTCCCTCATGGAAGATAGGTAGACAAGCACTCTCCCTGAAAAGCTCTGAGTATCTACCCAAATACCACTCCATAAACTTCAGTAATCACCTCTGCCTGGGCTTTTACCTGGCTTTTTCCATTACACGGTCAGCCTGTTTCTGTAGGATGATACGAGCCTACATCATGTCATGAGTTGTTCCCATTCGATTATTTTCAAGTTACTGACTGAAAAAGTTGTGTGGGCTGACTCACATCTGGAGCTGTCGTTGATCAGTCTTCCCACTGAACTTCTGCTCTCAGGCCAACATACCTTTTCCTCTGCTTTAAGGACAAACTATGCACGTTGCTTCAGTGCACCACAGAAATGCATCAGCAGGCAACAACGTGCGAATTTTTGTTAGGTAAAAACAAACAAACTTTTTAACACAAGTTTGTTGAATTTTCATCAGCAAAGCTCATTCTTGTTTATTATTTCTGAAGGAAAAGGCTAGATGACAAGGGTGGAGTAGGTTTGGAAGGAAGGCCAGACAAACAGGTTTTTAGAGGATTTAATTTTCCTTGACTTTAACAGTTTTCTTTGATGAACTTAAAAAGTAAAGGGCAGGTAAGTATATTCAGTAGGCAGGGAAGGAGAAGGAACATTGGTATTTGCCAGCCATTTGCAGCTCAATTTGTAAACTAAATAATAAAGGGTGTATAATAGGAATATTCAGGAACTCAGAGAAATTTGGGAACTCTAAACTGCTATACAAGACAAAGAAGGTATTAGGGCTATCTGGAATCACCCTTAGGAAAACATGACACCTACAGCAACATCTGAAAGACTCTTAGTCTGCATCTGAAGTAAACAAACTTATCTTGATTAGCAAAAGTGCATGAAGACTCTTAGCTACAGTCTTCTCCTGGGTGATCTACAGATAAACAGGATACCAAGCTAAAGAAAGCCTCAACCTCCCAGAGAAAAATCAAGTGGAAGTGCCTCTGCAGTGTGGGTGTGCAACTGCAAGAAACATTGCTTGGATTCTTGTCTTCTTCAGAACTCGGTGGGCAGAGCTCTGGATCCTGACCAGTATCCCTATGTATATGAAGTGTCCTATTATTGTTGGAAGGAACAACTGCTGACATACTTCCCACAAGGACAGCTGCAGTGCAGCATTTCTCACCCCTCTTTTGGGGCACTAAGGGGCATCACACCTTGTCCATACATATCTCAGCCTAGCAGTGGAATAAGAAGCCAGCAGTCCTTTATGGACTGTAACTATACAGTAACTATCTAAATATATATATATATATATATATGTACATATATTCATAAACAGATATATATATAGACTATGTGGTAACTATAACAAAAGCAGGGCACAGCCATTACAAAAATAAGAGAAAGATGAAGATAAGCTGATGACAATTAGGCATCGTTCATATAGGTTTCCTCAAGTGGCATAACTATGCTGGCAGGATTATGTTATGATATACTTTTATTAGTATAGTTGAGGCTTCTTAGTTTCTGTCAATACAGCTGTGTCACTACAAAATAAATAAAAGCACCCTGGTAAAGAACACTGCTCTGAGTCAAAGTAAAGGAATGTAGGCCTGGCCTTAGGTCTTATCTTTGCAACATGATTAGCTGACAACAACCATGTCCAGGAGTTTAACTGTGAGAACTGTAATAGAAAGGCTAAAATTGGTGTGAATGGAACGCAAGAGGAAATGTCTGGGTGTGGAGACAGACAAGTGCACCCATCAGGGAGAGGAGCCTGTGTTAACATCATCCATCTAACAGGTCATCAAGAACCATCCAGTTTCACGGGACAGATATGAAGACAAAGAACTGTAATGACTCCTGATGCTACTCAGAGACAGAAACACAACTGATCACTGTGAACATAGGAAACTATGTATTCAAACCCTGCCCATGGTCAACCACCTAACTACCACCTGGGAGGTGAGGAGTACTTGATACTTAGCATCACTTGTCTTCCCTGTCACAACAGATGTTTGATACAACACCTGGATGGTGTCGTGGTGCCTGCCTGGTGGTCACACAGCTTGAACACCCAGGCCCTGGTATCTGGAATCTGAGTAGGCTCCTTGGACACCACATATCTCTGGTGTATGTGTGGAGTGCTGAAAGTAGGTTTGTTTCAGTTTGTTGTAAACAAAGTCACCCCCTGTAAGTTCTCACCAGGGTGTTTCCTATGCAGTTCATACAATGCTGCACTAGTATTTCCTATGACCAAACTCTCTTAAGGTCAATCCAATCTTTTAACCACCTCCAGTTTAACTGACTTGAGTGAAGCCCTTTTCCGTCCTCGCGAGACCATCATTACTCCTAAAAATGAAGTTTTACATTTACCCCCTTCAATGTTAGTTTTAGTATATTTTTTGTATCCTCGTTGTGCTTTTATTGTCCCAAATGAAGGGTCATTACCCAGTGGGCAACTCAAATTCATACAGCAAGGAGAAATATTTCTATTTCCTTATTGCAGTTTGCATAAAGTAGGGAGCTGTGTGGTAACCCCCAAAGGGCTGACTCCCCAGTCATCAAAACTTGATACTCTTCATACATTTTAACAAACAAAGGTACCAGCATGAATTGCTTACAAATTACATACTTTGTCATTATTTAGCACTCAAACCTCTATTTGCTAATTTGTATCTCTCACTTCTGATGCTAATTGATAGTTCTTCCCTCCATTTGCCTTGGGGGTCCATTTTGAGGAGGTGGTCGATGGGTCAGTGGTCGCAATTCCTCTGCCAGAACTACTTTTCCCTCAATTACTGCTCAGTCCTGCTGACTTCGCTACTGGTGGCTCTCATCCAGACAGCCCATTCATCTCGGGATTGTGCTCCCTTTTCCTTAAAACAAAGGATTAGCCAAGCATACAAGTTTCTATAAATTTCACAATGCAGCTGCTTAATCCTAACTGCCTAGATATAGCTACTGCTTAACAACAAAAAAACCTGCAAAGTTTGATTCAGATAGTGAGACTAGGTAACTTTCTGCATCATTATCTCACAACTTTAAGGTAAAACAGTAAGGTTAAAGAAACCCAAACCAACAAATTCAGGAAGACACTGAAATCCTTTATACTAAAAAAAGAAACAATAAAAGAACACAAGGACTCTTTTTCTTTTCTTTTCTTTATTTTTTTCTTTTAATACAGGTAATCTCTAACGCATTACGCGAAACATTAATATTAGAGCAGCTGTATCACTTTGTTGTGACCTACCTTGATTCCAAAATATTTGTAATAATTTGATAAACGGCCTTGTCAAAGATTAATCACGTAATTGTCCCTCTGACCTTTTTCACTGAAACCCTGAATTGCAAGCTGATCTCTTATCAGGGACTCTGTTGATTCCCATGGTATTCAACATATCGAAACGTCAACATTAAATTTTTAAGAGATTAGAATGGGCTAGGAAACCATACTACTGCGCTGTGTGCCAGAGTGGCATTTCAAAAACGTACTCATGCAGGTTCATTTGTGCTGTGAGTGGAAAAGGAATAGGAATACATCATGTCTGTAAAATGTACATAACAGTTCTAAATGCTCACATCCACACTTCTGATTTGCTCTTTAGATGATACTTGTGGAAAACTGCCAGGCTTGCTATGTCAGTATTGATAATTGCTGTGATTTGGCAGCCAAAATTCTCATGAAGAATTGATGAGGACGGTTCAGCAAAAACATGAGCTAAGCCATGCTTATCTTGCACCTGGCTGGAGCAAGGCTTATCAACAGAACATTGTCTGTGAGGAAGCGGAGGCAGAGACCTCACAGCCCAGTGTTGTCTCTGTGAAGCACAGAACAACAACAGCGTCACTGTACCAGCCTCACTCCCCCTCATCCACGGGAGCCTTGTTATAACTCTGGTCCTTTGAGGAGATAAGGATGTAGAGACTCTCTGGCGAAGGTCAGATGGCCTTTGCTGCTTCCTCAGCTGTCCTCAGCTGTCATGGTTCTGTTCTGTGTTTGTTTCTCTGTAAGTCAAGTAACTTAATGGCCAAAGGTAACCAAAGACCCTCATTGTCTCTCATTTGCATATTAAAGATATCCCCACCAATATCAACATGAGAAAACAGCTGTTCTCTGTATGAGTTTCAGTGGTGTTTGGACGGTCGGGACGGATGGAGACGAGAGATCTCTAAAGTCAGGTCTTAGAGCATGAGGTTTATTACAAAGGGCGTGGGTACAGGGGGCCTGCTTAGAGCTGCCAGCCGCAGCTCGGAGCAGGCCAGAAAAGTAAAGGAGAGCAAGAGAGAGAGAGAGCTGAAGAGAAAGAGTGCAGAAGTCAAGTGCCAGTATAAGTCCTTTACAATACAATAAATCATCTTCTGTGTTGAATATTCTAATTTCCATCAACCAACCTAGTACAAGATACAAATCCTATAGCATTTACATACAGCCTATAAGAATCATTGCATTACTATACTGCGTTACATTTTAAACTCTAAAACTACTCTTTGGACCCCTTCTGCCAAGCTAGCAGGGTCTGCTCTGACCCTTGGACCTGTTTTCAAGCAGAGGGTATTGTTCAATCAAGAGGGGATTATCTTCAGCGGCCATACCATTGTTTTCCAGTTGTTCAGTAACCAAGGCCTGGTATCTCAAAGTATGCTTTCATTTCTATCTGGTTCATAGTTTCCATATACTCAGCATCTTTTGCCAGGCAATCATATTTATAAGTCTTTCCTGTTTCATCTTCCCCAACAGTTCTCCAATCCTGCATTTGCAGGATATGATATTCCTGAACCAGTCATATTTGACTACAATCATGTCTCCATTTTTCCAAAAGCATAAAATTTATATTTGAAATCCTCCACTTTCAGAGAACAAGAATATGACCCCACTTTGAAGACAAGGTTGTAGGCTGGCTACTCTGTCCTCCACAGAGCAGCAACACCTCTTTGTTAGATCTGCACCTTCACCAGACTTCATTGGAGTATACCTGGGAACACCTGTACCTAGCACTATACACTTATATTTTGTAGACCTATTGAATTTATCACTGGTAATCTAACAAGAATCTTTAACCTGTTGTTTGAGTAATCTACACTTCTTGTTAATCTGTGATCATGAAAGTCCTTATTGAACATGACCTACAGTGCCAAACTGGCTATAATCAGAAATTAAAATGTGCCTCACACAGCCCCTCTGATCTGAGGACAAGCTGGAACACAAGGGGGTTTATTTTCTGCGTAATTTCATACACTTATCACAACATCTGACATAGCCCAGTTTTGAGTTGCTTTAAATCTCTTCCAGTGTGTTATTCCTTGCTGTTTTGTTCTACAGCACACAAAAACAGTATCTTCAATCCTTTCTGTTTGTGGTTATCTGGATGAAGGAAATATTCTGCTAATGGAACTGACCTGCTCTCAGGCTTGTGCTGCATCTGAACTCTTACCATGCAGGGCTGTGACCTGAATGCTGAGTCACAGGGCCTGCCAAGGGGGGACAGCTGCAGGCAACAAACAGAATACATACATTTTTATAGTCAG
Source organism: Cnemophilus loriae (assembly GCA_013397755.1). Lineage (NCBI taxonomy): Eukaryota > Metazoa > Chordata > Aves > Passeriformes > Corvidae > Cnemophilus > Cnemophilus loriae. Next base: position 155,319 of record VZTF01002639.1, read on the forward strand.
GTCTGATGAAAATTATGATGAGGGAGAATGGACCCTGGATGAAACAAATTTTTTATTTATTTATAATAAATATTATTTTGTTTTATTAATACTTGCTACAGTGAAAAGCAGTTAATAGGGATGTCCATTGTACAGCCTTTCATTCTAGCATATAAACAGTGTGATCAAATAAAGTCCTTCTTGGCAGAGGAAGAGGCTGAGCCCAGAAGAATCCACCCCTGAACTTGCAGTGAATTCCATATGTCAGGAGATGGGTTCTTGGCACTAAATCAGTTCTGTGTGCTCATAAGATGAAGTTAGACAAAATCAATAAAACTGATAGTTCTTCTCCACATTACAAGGTGTCAGTTGTTTGATTCAAGGTGACCCAGGCCCTACAGATCATGATTGAAAAGCAACTCCCCATTTTGAGCCATTGCTACTACATGTAATAACTGTTAAAAAGCAATTAAGAAACTTAGAATAATAAAAGGACCAATTATAATCCCCAATAAACTCTGCTCTGCTAACTCAGTGATTACAGCTCTATTGATTAATCTTGCAGAAATTCTTTCAGTGAAGGAGAATAATTTTACTTTAGTGGGTGAATAAAATGTCTAACTTCACCTACTACTTTTATTGTGCTCATAATAAGTGTGAAGTACATCCATTTAGAGACAAGCTGGCTAGCAAATCAGATCCACTGTCCAAAATTAAGTTAAATATTTGAAGATTCCGTCATGGAAGAAGGATGCACCTCACTCAAAAAAGACAAGCAGTAACATGTTTTATTGAGGTAGAACAATGATTTTTGACAAAGTTTGATGGAATTTGACAAGGTTCAGTGGCAAAGTTCACTTTATTAATTACTGCATGGAGGAGACATACAAACTAAAATTGAGTTAGAATGGCTCATACAGGGAAGGCCCCATCTGTTGAGCCATGAGGTGCAAAGCCGACTCTTTTGCTCCTTTCCAGAGCCTAGGTACAGCTGGATCCTGTCTTGGTCTGAGACTCCATCAATAGTTCACTTGTAATGGAATTACCCACACGCTAACATCTGAGTAGCTACATAGATCAGTAATCCTTCACAGTATGAATTCAGCATGCGCTCAGTCCATTTGTGAGAACCTGTCATGAGTAAGGGATCTCTCAAACTCAAGGAGTAACCCCAGAGAGGTATCATTGCCATGCAGCCTCTGCTTCAGCAAAGAGAGCTCAAAGCTTTGCAAGGGCTGTCCATGCTTGTACAGTGAAGTAGTTGGCTGCAAGTCAACAGCAATAACAAGACAAATATCTTGTTTTAGGTCTGATATCTTGTTCCGTACCTTTGGTTATCTTGAACATTTGGGTTTTGAAACCATCTTTTGAAACATGTTTTCAAAATGCCTTCACTTCCTTGTAGGTGAGACAGGGGCTTTACAGCTTGCAAGTGTGCCCCAAGGATATGAGGCCAGTTATTGGAGAGTCTGAATCAAAGGACAGGTAGGGGTCAAGTGTGACCATCACATCAGCCCACACCTGCAGCTTAAACCTCAGAATATACTATAGAGTCTACTACATCATTGAGGAAACTTTCCTGTCTGACCGTGGAGGAGCCACTCTGGCAGTCACACTCTCATCACCAGACTGTCACTGCTGGGACTGAGGTCCCTTCACAGCGGCAGCTCCAGTGACCCCACGGGCCCCTGCTTGACTCCCCACACACCCCACACTCACACAGCCAGACAAGTTTTCATTACTGTTTCAACTCTGGGTTTCCCATAGCAGAGTCTCAGACATCTGGTTCCTTTAAATAACTTAATTGTGGTGCAGCAACAATTAAGTTGAGTAACAGCTTGAGTAACAGTTCAAGCTGGTGATCCAAGAAGGGACCCTAAACAAAAGAATCCCTGGGCCATTATGCTCTCACAGCCTATGATAGTTGGAGGTTTTTGAGTCCTGGGCTCCTGCTGTGTCTCTGGATGTCCAGTTATTCAGCTGTCCCACATGTCCCCGTGGTGCCCTTTGTTGTGCAAAGGGTTGCAGACAGATCACTTCTCATTGCCTGGGGCTCCCAGCACCCAGAGCTCAACCTGCAGCTTGCAATCCGACCTACCTGCACTAGGTGTATTCCTCAACATTTATGCTCTTGTAACTTAACAGTACAATATTTCTGGTAATTTTTAGACACAAATTGTAACCGGTAATGTGGCTTTGCACAAGACAAAAAACTAGGCAGTAGATAAAGCAGAGTGTGAGCAAGTCTGTGGATGGTTAAGGGTCATAAGACTAGACTTTTCAAAAATGAGGTTTACTCAATCTATGTTCAAGGAGAAGTAGGCTTTTTCCATTGTTTTTTGTGGCTAGTTTTTGTAAAATACATTTAGTTCCTTATTTTTCTTTCTTTCCCTCCCGCCACCACCAAAGAGGAAGACACTTGAAAAAAATTTTTAAGTTTCACTATTATGTAACTATGCAGTCAACAGGAAGCTTCTCCTTGTTTAAGCTAAAAGAGGTTAGATAGTTCTTACAGATCTCACAGATGTCTAAGCAGCCAAAAGCATATGTTCTCTGACCTTCATCCTCAAATCTCTATCCTGTGGTTTCTTTCCCACGACACACTTTCCTGTTGCCTCCTACCTAGTGCATGACTATAGACAACCATGCCCCAACAGCTTTTCCTACAGCAACCATTAATTAAACATTCCATGAAGCTGTTTCTGCAAACTTTTCTTTTACTTTAAACAGAACATCCCAGAAACGTTTGTATTAACATCTGGCACAGAATACATATTTCTGCACGGCATGAGCAGGCAGCATCATCCACCTTTCCCTGTCTTGCTGGTATGTTATTTCCTCAGCAGCACTACAAGTTCGGTGCCAATTTAACAGAAACAAATCAGTCTGGAAGTATGATTGATGTGGAATTTCTCTCAATTACACAACAGATGTCAACCAATTGGATTTAAAAGGGGAAGGGCAAGGACGAAGATAGCCAGGCCGACAGTTTCAAAGGGTTAAGCTTAAGCTAAAGAAATGCAAAGCAGAGAACAGGGGAGCCAAGACAAGTGCAGCAATTCCCAATGGATGCCATCCTCAGAAAAGCAGGGAAGTTGAATAGCATGTTTGTTCCTTCACGTGTGCAGCCAGCATTGGTCCATCCATATTTCTTGGTCAGCCAACAGAATTTGCCAGCAATTTCCCTGCAATCACTTGAAAACTCCAGGGTGGTCTGTGAAAGTTCAGTTCATGCAAGTTTAATTAAAGAACAGAACTTTATTTATGTGAATTTTCAAGATTTGTCATCTTTGACAGTTTCCAAGCTAAGCAGAAAGAACAGAGCAAAAAAATTACTTGTTGTAAAGATTTTGACCAAAATAACTCACCTGCAACCAATATCAAGTCCTCAAATTGTTCTTAGACATACTTTTTCCTGCTGTTCTTCAACTGCATCTCTTAAAAGACCTGCATTACTCCAATTACTCTCCACTTCCCTCACATATTTACATGGTATGCCCTTTAAGCTTTACTTCATTTGAGAGCCTTTGCAGTGTGCCAAATATTCAATTATCTCTAAATTCTGCTTACATAATTCCTAGCAGTAGCTGATGTTATTTCCCAAGAGATGTTTATTTTGCACACAATGTGAGCAGCATTGCCTTTCTACTGTTTGAGACTTGCAAACCAGACAGTAGATCTACATTTGCCTCACAAATAGTGTCTTTATTGCTGCGTGTTGTCATCCACAAACACCTGAGCAGCAGGGGCATCTTGTTCAGCTTAAGTTACCAGCTTCATGAACAACCACAAGCACTTACAGATTGTAACAGGCCTGAAAAAATTAGGAAGTACCTTGGCACATCTAGACCACAGTTTAGCACACAAAATTTTGTTTACTGCTCAGTACTGTGAACTTATGTCCACCAGCTGGGCCCATGATCCAAGCCACTTCCTGCAGCCAGGGAGAAGAGTATTTTGGGGAGCTGCCCCCCTTAAACATTCCTGGTGACAGGCAATTGATAAAAGGAATGGAATATAACGATGCCTTACTTATCTAAGCAAGGGAACAATGAATTTCAAAGAAGTAGATAAAAGAATGTAAAAGTAGACATGCAGGATGCTAAATGTAGCTGGAACCAGTGGACAAACAGATAATGAGGGATATAGTGGCTTTTGTGTCAAAGCCATTAAATGAGAAACAACAGCGCTAAGAGAAATTTATGGCAACATCATCTATAACACTGGGGGCACTCGGTGACCACCAGAGACCCCTTCAGATGACCCTCTAAGACAATTAAAGGACTTCTAGTAAGAGGCAGATGCATGCAAATTAGTTCTAGGGAAAGTGATGTTTATGTATTAGCCAGGAAGTACACTGTAATTGGCATGTATAATCATGATGGAATAAATACCCTGTTGCAAAGTTTCATGACACACCAGATTAGAGGAAATATCCTCCAGGTGTCCAGCGTGCTGCAATAAGGAATACCTGCTTTCTAATACTTCAATATTGTGTTAGAAAGCCTCTTCCCTAGCCGATTTCGGGATCACACTGCATCTCCAGCATTTCCATCACCACACAGAGGGAAGGAGAAATGTCAACCAGCTCCAAGCCCTCACTGGACACCACAAATTTTCTATAGTTCATAGATATTCATCTTCCCATTATATCCCTTCTCAAGCCTGTCCCATTTACACAATTTTGCTTTGAATTTGTTCTCCTTTTACATTATAGTCAAATTCATTATTATTCTCAGTGATAAAGCCCTATTTCCTACCTCCCTTATTAGAATTCAAAAGATTTATGAGCGGTTGTAAAGATCAACTCTCAACAGAGGTCCAAAGTAAATCTAAACATTTACAATTCAGACCACCACTGAGATAATTATAGTTATCATCTTACCATCATTTCAGAGATAGAGTCATCGACTAGACACAAAAAAATCAATGCGCTTGTGAATTAGTGGGGGCTCATGGAAATGAAGTTAATTACTTATTCGTACCAGGACAAAGCGATTGAGCACTTCTAGCTATTTCTTGCAAATGAACCTAACATAAGTGCTTAAGGGAGACAGAGCATTTTAAGCAAGGGCTACAGTATGAGCCAGTCAAACACTTGCGAAATAAAAGGAAACAAGAACAGCTGGAAAATGTCAGTTAAGAAGATGCACAAGGGTGATAAATGTTGACTGGACTATTATAAGGAGATTATGCAAAACACAGCATGTGTGTAGGACCATTGGGGTGAGCAGAAAGAAGTTCAAGTGAAGCCCATCTCCCAAGCAGAAGTGGGAGAATGAGTGAAAAGGAGCAAGGGAGAAAAGCTACTTCACGAGAGGGACTCAGCTCCACCTCCTCTAAAACATTTCACCACAGTGACACCACTGGCTGCCTTAGGATGGCTGATCAGATTCTGCCCCAGCAAAGCCTTCCCTCAGGAGCCCTGCCCAGGATCCATCTCAGTGCCACATTTCTCTGTGCTGCCGATCTCATCCCAGCAGCTTCTCCAGGCCAGCTCCAGCTCTTTAGCTCCCTGAACTATTCTTGCCCTAACTTGTCCATACCTGAACTCTTAACACTAAGCAATACAGGGTTAAATAACTCATTAGATTACTTTATCTCTTAAGGTTAGGCCATTTCTGGAATTGTTGGAGACAAAACCTGGTTTTACTTCACCCACTACAGTGACCCCAGCACTGCTTGTGATCTCCTACAACAAATACCACCTCAGCTCCAGCTGTACAAACTACCTTCCCCTTACCTGCCCATTATCTGTGATTTGGGCCCACCATCACTGGCTTACAGTCACCCTTTGAACAGACAAAAGCAGGACACAAGGTCTGCTCTCTTATTACTGTGCAGCAAGTCCAGTTTCAAGTGACAGAGACCACTATCAGACACAAAACACACTGGCTAAGAACATGAGACACTTTTCCTAAGAAAAATACTATGCTTGTTAGTATGGAAAGAGCATCTTAAGATTCATACAGCTTAATGAACCAGAAAGCAGTAGCAGTTAGTGAGTGCTAGGCAAAGAAACCTTCTGGCATCCGAGATAAGGTACATGCTATAAACTTGAACAGGGTGTTCCTTGGAGCTTACCAGTTTTACTGCTCTTAGTCATCTTCCTACTTAGAGATCAACACAAAGTATTCTTTTAACACTTCCTCTTTTGTTTTTCCTGCCCTTTTCACATACAAATGTTACATTCCTAATCCATTCAGAGTAATTGCAATACTCATACTACAGATCTCAGTTGGAAAGTCAAAGCAATAAACCTCTATGGATGTTTAGCTTCTCTAAGTTAATGTAAGATGGAATATCTTTCAAAATCCCCATGAACTGTCATTGTCTCTGGTAAATTGTTCTAGGAGTCTAATGCTATCTTTGGTTAATTGTATGTTGCAACAATAAAAAAGCAGGTACTTTTGGAAAGGACATTTTAAGATTACCTTTTTTTCACTCTTCATACCATGTGATACCTGTGATTAACTATCTATGGAAGTACCATAAATATTATTTTCAAAATAAAATTATGCAGTGAGACCACTCTTGTTGACCTCAAAGAACACAACATATTGCACTTGCTGCATCACTCTGAAGAACTCAGGGTGGTTTTACATGGAGTAGTCCAAGAAAACCAGAACTTCCATGAGAAATTACAAATTCCTTAATACATGCTATGGGCTAAAAGGCACTATGTAAGAAAAATACTGTAATATATTGATAGTTAACAGTCACAAGATTTGTAGTATTTAAAAAATGGAAGCCATTCCGAAGGTTTCAAGCTGAGCATGATAGATGAATAAGATTTAATCTGTGATATAATAAAAGTCTGCCAGTTGTAAATAAATAATCAGTTGAAAATTACTTCGGGGTGTCCAAATGTCCCTTCTTTGCTAGCAGGCTATTGAGCCAGATGTCCTTATCTGCGTATCTTATTCCAAGACAGGAAAAGATTTCACCCTTTACAATGAAGCATTCCAGGCACCCTGTATATGTGATGCATTAACTACGTCTGAGAACTGCAGTCTCCCACACAGGGATGTCTGTATGCATCCCTCATTATGGCTGTCATTCTGAAGCTCTGCAGCTGAACTGGGCTGGCTAAAGCTTTCAAGACCCCACACAATACGTGAGTTCAAAATCATGGAAAATGAAGTCCTCACTGAGTGAATCTCATCGTCTCTTGTGCCTGGAGAACCAAGCCATTACTGTGTAAGTGGAAAAAAAAAAAACAGCTGTCAAACAAGGCAGAGTAGAAACGATAAAATTGTTTTACTGCTATTTAAACTCTGTCAATGTTTCCTATTTTTTAATAGGGCTCAGTGACCACCTGGCTCCTTAAGCAATAAACAGAGTTCTGAATTGCAAATCAAGTAAGATTTGTGATTACTTACTTCAGTATAGGTCCTTCTGGTGTCAGAACCTGAAGGGAATCAAATACATTTAGGTAAACTTTTTACATCACTGTGACAGTAACACTGCCGTAATTAAACAAATAGTAGTAACTATAATGCAAAAGCAGTGTGTGTGTATATATATATGTAGTCTCTAGAAGAAATGAAACCTTGGACAAGAATGCGTGCACAGTCAATTCACTGACCCCAAATCAAGAATGTCTGTTATGCATGTTTCATGAGCAAAGATTGTCAAGATGCCACATCTGCAAAACACTGTCTATGTTATTAGAAAACTGTATCTTGAAGGACGTCTAAGAGAGAAAGTCACTGCCTGTTGGAATATCAGCCAAACACTGAGTCACATAACTTTTGGACAAGAATTTTATAACAACCATTGGAAACAGCATGATCTTTATGTTCCAAAATGAACCGGTTATGTGTGTGCCATTATTTCACAACTAGGTATGCAGAATCTGTCTGGCATTCTTTAATGCTTTGTTTGCAAGTGTAATCTTGCTGTCATTAAAGAAAACAAACCACATATGCCTGTACAGGATTAAGTACCCAGTTCTTGAGGCCAGTACTGAGCAGTGGGCCACTATACCCTGGCCAACTCCTCTCAGTTTTACTGTTGAGCATGACGCCATATGGTGTGGAATATCCCCTGGGTCGGTTGGGATGAGCTGTCCCAGCTGTGTCCTCTCCCCAACTCCTTGTTTTGTATCCAGATGACAGCACAGGCTGCCAGTCAGATACGATCATGGTGATGTTCCAATATACCTTTCCAGCTGTTTCGAGTTTTTAAAATTACTATTCCAACATGCATTCTGGTACCTTCTTCCTCAACAGCATAATTCTCAGTCACGTTAATACTGAGCAATAACAAGATTTAGCACCATTGCTAGCAAAATTTAATAGTCCCAAGAATCTCCCTTGTTAAGCACAGCTAAAAGAGGCAGTGAACAGTGAGAGCAGCAGTGTGTGGGCTCATGCTTCTAGGTCTGGGGCCTTCTGGGATCATTGTCAAGAGACACCCAAAAAGCCTTTGGGAAGCTTGAGGTTGCCTAATGCTGCTGGGAATCAACAGGCCTTGACTTCTAGCAAGGCTAGCAGGGGTAAAGAGCTGTGTCAGTTCTCTTTGATTAAAAGGGCCCTTGGAGGTTTTGTTCCAGCTAACACTGATTAGAGAGGGTCTGGTTCCCCACTCAGGCTGAGGGCTATATAAGAGCTGGGCCTGAAACATCCAGGCTTTCTGGGGCATTTGGTGTGGGAAGGGCTGCTGCCTTATCTCATAGCAGCACACACTTCCTCAGCAGTGGTGAGGGTGTGCTACGAGCTGTTGTCCTCAGCAGCTCTTGGAAAAACTTCCCCGTAGTGTTGGAGGTCTCAACCCCAACAGACCTTCAGAAGGTGGGTGCTAGTGTGGAGCAGAGGAAGAGACACACCTTTTGAAATGTTTCATTGAGCAAAGGAGCTGCAGGAGGACGTTAGCGTGCTATGCATCATCAGAGGTTGTGAAAGAAACTGGATCTTCTCTGTGGCCCTACAGCTTCAAGAAACCATAGAGTTATGCACTAAAGAAGGGGCAGGCTGAGTCTATCTGTCAGGCTGGGATGTAGAAAACTCTCAGGATGGTGAAAGCTGGAAGCTTGTCATTTCTGCTGCTAGGAGGAACGCTTATGCTCTGCCTGCACATTTGTAAATACAAAATACACTCTGTGCTGTGGTTGGAGAAAAGAGGTTGGGAGCTCTGCCAAGTCAACTGCCTGAGCCCTACAGGAACACCAGAAGCAAGCACTGAGGGCTGCTTCCTTAATGCTGACCCCTCTGCTGTAGGGAATGGGCCTGCCTGCTCACCTGTTGTCTGGGGGAACTTTGCTGTTTTTCAGGGACTCTGATTCATTACGGAGAGCCTGCAGGCCCCTCTGGCTCTCTGATTATTGATGCCTGCTGCTGTTTCATGTGGGCATCAAGTGCTCTCTAATTAGTGGAGAAACCTGGATAGCATGAAATATGATACAATAGCTCTGGAGTGATGGTGAAGGGCATAAGAGCCCTTCTGGTGTATCCTCAGCCCCACTGGTCAACTACAATGGGGTTTTGTTTTCTATGGACATGGTTTGCTCTTTGAGGCCTGAATGTTGCTTGGAAGAGTTGGGATACACTGGACTAAGGTGGGGGCTATCCTCGCCAACAGGATGGTGAAGCTGGTAAGAAGAGCTTTAAACTAAGAATGATGAGGAAGAGAGGATGACAATCAAATGAAGATGCGATGGATGAGGTTATCAAGCAAATTATGAGGGTTTATGCAAACAGAGGGGACTTTATCATCAACTTGGGTGTCACCCAAGTACATGCATATAAACACAAGGTTCAGAAAGGACCCCCTTGCTTTCTAAACTTTGAAAGTAAATCTTAATAATTATCAAGTAGATTGATATTACCCATACTGATGACTGTGGGCAAATATTTTTTGCTCAGGCTCAAGGATTAACCTCGAGGGGCCTCTCCACTCAGGAAAGGAATCTCCACACACACTCCTACAAGTCCTCCCTGCTGGAGGATGGTACTACGCCTTTATAGCACAGTGATTGTTTGTCAGTCATATGTTGCTAGGCCAGTCACTGCCACACCAGCTTTACTTTTAAATAAGATGTTGTCACTTCTTTGTTTTCCTCCTTCTGTAAACATCTGTCTTTGACATCCTTGTCCAGGCCAGTCTTTGCCAGGAAACATCTATCTTTCACATCCCTGTGATGGGTTTAATTTAGGATTGTTGGTTGGGCTGGTCTCAGCATCCTTCGACACTAAAAACAGTGCTTTTACTGGAAATGAACTCCATTGAAATGGAGTTCAGGATCTTGAAAGGAGGAAAGAAGACAAAAGCTAGGACTGTTGTCCTGGACTTCAAAAGGCTTCAGCATGTTCAGGGATCACCTTGGGTGAATCCACTTGATATGATCCTGAAACGAGAACATGCCCAGAAAAACTGGTTTTGATTGATTGGATTTTTTTGTATCTCACAAGGAATTCTCACAAGCTCAAGAATGGCCCATTCTGGTGTGCAGAAGAACCTGCAAGGATGGCAGGAGGGTCTGCATGGATGTGCAAGGAGAACTTGACTGAACTCAAGCATGAAAAGGAAGCGTACAAGAACTGGACATAAGCACATGTGACTCAGAAGGAATAGAGCCACTGTCTAACTGTGCAAGGATGAGTTAGGAAAACCAAATCAAACTGGTCAAGGGATGTGAAAGGCAATAAGAAGTGCTTCTTATATAGAAGCTTATATATAAGCACAATAGAAAATGTGCACCTGCCCCAGAATGTGACTGGGACTTGGTAAAAAACAATGCCGCAGTGGGCCACCACGAAAGGTATTGCAAAGGTGGGTTATTTCAAGTAGAACTTAGGCAGAATTTAATGGTAGGTTTTGGTCACAGAGATGCACATGTTAGCATGAGGGATTGCTGAACCTGAGCATACAGCGTGTGCTGCCACTAACAATGCAGTCTGTGTGTACTCTTTGTCAGGGCTTGTTCCCACAGGAATGTGTGAAAGTGTAATGCTTTCAGCAAACCTCAGTGTGTACCCTCTAGAACATTCAGTATTGTACAGTAACAGATGGCTGGATTTGTTTTACTTGGAAGAATACTGTAAAGATGTGAGGAACAATGAGGCTATTGAACCTCACCACAGAACTCTGCACAGCAGTGGCTCCACCAGAGAGGACTGTTCTGGCCTGCAGCATTGCATGTTTCCCAGCATTGCAGGAGACGTGTAAGACTAACTTTTAAAAACACCTTTTTCTGTTAAGCATCTTGTGCTTCTTTTCCTTTTGAGATCCAACAGAATCAGAACTTCACACTGCAAAGCAGACATAGAAAGATTGAGGTTCTCAATGCCTTATTTGCCTTAGTCTTTATAACGCGGTTTGGGTTGAAAGGCATCTTTAAAGGTCATCTAGTGCAACATCCCTGCAATGAGCAGGCACATGTTTAACTAGATCAGGTTTCCATTGAGCTTGATCAGGTTTCTATCCAGCCCAGTAGGGACTGGATAATTATATAGTGAGGTAGATTGGAAACAGCTTCAACTTCTGAGTTCAAAGGATCAGCAGCACAAAGACAAGCTGGAGACCAGTCCCTTGTGTCAATACTAAGGTCATATCACTCAACATCTTCCTAAATGACCTTGACAATGTGACATGCAAAGTGCATGCTCACAAGTTTGTAGATGATTCAATACTGGGAATAGCGATTGATGTTACTGATTGTTCCCAAAAATGGGTGAAAATAAAAAAAATTCTTAACACCAATGTAGTATTAAGAAGCAGGTATTCTTTACTCAATGCTGGATGCACGAGCGGATATCTCCTCTGAAATATTTCGCGTGATGAATAAAGAAAAGCTCTTGTTTATATACTGTATTTTACATTCATATTCATTGATTTTCCAGAATAAACATACATATTATAATTATTTCCCTGAAATCATTAACATATTTTCCCTCCCGTTTATGCATGTATTCTTCTGTTTGGGGGAGTGTCTCTTAGGTGGTTCCTGGTGGTTAACCCCAAAGTGATACCTGGTGAACTGGCAGAAGTTGGCACATGGGCTGGTTGCTTTCCAGTTCTTCTTGAAGAATGGGCATTGTGCAGTTCCACAGGCCAGTGTTTTTTGAAGAATAAGCATTGTGTTAGCCCACCAGGTGCAGATGATTTTTCATCTGGCAACATCATGATGTCCCTCTGAACAGGGACAACTGACAGGTTGGAGAAATCAGCAGATAGGAACATAATGAAGCTCAGCCAAGGCAAGTGCTGTTCTGCACCTGGGCAGGAATAACCCCATATACCAGTACAAGCTGAGGCCTCACTCTTTGCAGAGAGTCTATGTTCAAGCATTTCCCGAGTCACTCTTTATAGCCTGGTGCTTTATCAGTACAGTTTCTCCACATGTTCAGGCTGATGTGGCTGAAGTCCTTCCTGCAGCTGCCTGCAGTCAAACCAGTGTAAGAGCAGCATGTGTCTGTTCCTTGGGATAACCTGGTCGTAGTCAGAGATATAGCATAGGTGTGTGAAGTTTTGCAGTTCATGAGCTGCTTCAGAAGCAGCTCCTGAGGTTAGACAGTTAAAGTCACTGGGCTAGTAATTATTTAATTACTTCCAGCGGAGAAGCTGAGGAACAGTAAACCTACCCTCAGCACAACCCTAGCCATATCACTACCCACTTCCAGACTCACTGATGGAGAAAGTGGTGAACTGAATCTTGTGAAAAATAGGAAAAGAATTGGTTGCTTGTCAGCCAGGCGTGTGTGCTGCTTAAGTTTGTCACTCAGGCACACAGAATACGCCAGAACCACATGCTTTGCTACAGCTTTATCATGTCTCCTGACCCCAGGAAAGGGATCTCCAGGGAGGCGTGCCAATGTAACCAGGAGCTTGTAATCAACGTGTGTGAATTAAAGTATTGACATGACTATAACTTAACAAAATAAAGACCTTAAATTCAGTACAACAGAGTAGCTAACAATTGGAAGGAAATTTAGTAGGCAAAACTGGTAAAACAGGAAGACAAGCAGCGGGATGTAATGTATTACCATACCCCTGTGCAAGGACGAGAAAAGGAAGACTGGCTGATTTTGCATAAACAATAGGTTAAAAATATAGTAGGTCAATGCAATGTATACCTAACTGCTTGCTTATTGAATACTAACCAAAAAATGAAAGAGGGAAATGTAGTAAAAATGCTGTATAAACCCACTGAAATCTATACGGAACAGAAATGCTTCTAGAGAAGCATTTCATAGAGCACGGGCTCTAATGCTTTCTCTCAGCCAGCTTAATAAATGCGTTTTTAGCAGACAAAAATTGTTTTTCTGTTGGCCTTTGTTTCAATAACTGGCTCATGAGGACTGAATAGCATTGCAAGGGTAAATATTTAATTACGTGCATGAGGTGTCACAGTCAAACTGGTCACATACAAGCAATTTTTCTTTAGGGGGTTTTATAGCTTTCACCGTAAGGGTATGATTTGAATCATCCAATTACCTGCTAATGGATATTTCTAATTATCCAATCACAAAGTACATTTCGTAAGCCTTGCAGCATCATCATGCATCAGCATCCTTGTGGTTTATTTGTTAATCCAGATGTTTCAGCTGTTGACTTTAACAAAGTTATCAGGCATCGGCAGCAACCTGTGTTTCTCTTAGATACGGATCCTTCAGTTAATTTTGTGAGAACAGGCGTTTCCTTCTGTTAGTCAGTCACTTGGTCGTTTTAGTAGGGGTAGGTGGTGCATCTGAAGGTGATGATGCAGTGTTTATATACTCATGATGCTGCTATCTTCTAAGGACTGGGTGGTCTCAATTTATATCACACCCTCCAGGCAGAAATGTAAAAAGGAAAAGAAAAAAAACCCCACAAAATCAAAAACAAAGAAAAAATTAATTGCAGGACGAAAGAGCTGGCGAACAACAGGCTCTTATCGCTGCAGATGGATGGCGGTAATAGGAAACCCGGTGCCGTGGAATGCCTCCACTGATGACAGCAAGGAGGGAAAAGGCCCTTAAAACCACTGTGCTCCTTGCCTGAAGGCTCTCAGCCTCCCCTGTACTTCTTCCAGGCTTGGCAGGACGCGTTCTCCTAACTATGAAGCTCTGGAAACGGGGAGTGACAGCCCCGTTTTTGCGGCTTCGGGAGGCGCTCCCTGAGCGCTCCTGAGGCGCTCCAAGGCGGGCCGGGAGCGGGACTACATCTCCCGTCATCCCGCCGGGCAACGCCGCCATCTCGGCAGCGACCGCCGAGCCGAGCCGAGCCGAGCCGGGCCGGGCCGGGCCGGGCCGGGCCGGCGTCCCCGCATTCCCCGCTGCCCGCTGTGTTCCTTGGGCCCCGCCGCGTTCCCCGCTCCCCGCCATGAGCTGGGACGGCGCCGGCGAGGAAGTCCGGCTCCTCCTGGACCTGTGAGTGCCGCCCCGACACGCTCCCGCCTGCCGGCCCTGCGAGAGGGGCTGGGCCGGGGGACAGGGAGGGGGACAGGGCTCGGCAGGCCTTTGGCGGCGGTGGTGGAGCGGGTGCAGCCAGTGTGGGTGCTGGAGGGTTCGGCAGCGTTCAGGAGCTGCAGGAGAGGTGGCAGGGTTTGTCAGAGGTGCCCGTTTGGGAGGAGTTACAGGGAAGGTGACAGGGAGTGACAGGGGTGACGAGGTTTGGCAGGGAGCTAACAGGATGATCCTTGACAGATCCGGATGTGGAGGGACGGCTGAGGATCCCTGGCTTCACCTGGCCCCAGAAAATCCAGTGAATGGTGTTTTGCTCTAAGTTTTTCCTCATGTTGATACCGAAATTGGCTAGAGAACAAATTTTCTGACACGAATTGAAGTATTAGAAGGCAGGCATTCTTTATTGCATAGCTGGACACATCTGGACGATTTTTCCTCTAAGCGGGTATGTCGTGACACTTTAAAACAAGGTGTTTATTCCATCATGCACATACATATTCTTTAAAGTGTACCTGCTGGCTAATACACAAACATCACTTTCCTATAACTAATTTGCATGCTGCCACGTCTTACTGGAAGTCCTTTTGTGGTCCTAGAGGGTTGTCTGAAGGGGTCTTTGCTGGTCACCAAGCCTCTCCAATGTTGCAAAAGATGAATTTGCCTTGAACTTCTCTTAGGGCATGCGCTGTTGCTTCTTGTTACATAACTTTGGCACAAAAGCCACTATATTCCTCATTATCTGTTTCTCCACTGGTTCCAGCTACATTTAGCATCCTTTGTGTCTACTTCTATATTCTTTTATCTAATTTGCTAGTTAGTCTCTAAGCTCTATCTTGCAACTCCAAGGGGAACTGAAAATTTCTACTCTCTGCCTTGTCAATGTCAAATTCCTTTGTGTTCCGGAGGAAGTTAGAAACAGCACAGGAATAAAATATTTCGTTTGAAAGATAAAAGAAAAATAGCTAGCAAAGAGTACAGTTAGATTGTTACTCGTACCTTAAAGCACTGAAGATAAGATTATAGTTGCCATGGTGTAGCCAGTAAGTGTTTTATAGTTTCCTATAAAGTAGAATTACTGTGGAAACCTTTATAATTTTAAATGATTAATTGTTTAAACTGCAGATCAGTAATGTACGATCAGAATATCAACCAGCTTTTTGAAAAGAACATGATTAATCTTAATAACCATTCAAGCTAAATTTAATATGCCATGGCAAGAGACAGCTGGCATAGCTCACATTGATTTCCATGTATCTGCATTGGGTTTGGAGTATTTTCTGCAAATTTGAACTAAGTAGTTAGTTTAGATTTAGAGGCCCCTTTTGAAGCTGCATTAGTGAGACAAGCCCCTGCTTTCTGCTCACCATGTTGCACAGATCCTGCCTGTGAGCAGGTTCACATTTGTGGTCTTCAGAGATGATAATAAATGATGTGTTTATTACCTTTGATAAGGTTTTTTTTTTGAGGTGTGATAAATGAGTGAATAATAAATGTTGGCTTTTGCGTATATGAATTTAACATTTACCAGTAATAATGTACTCTGTAGAAATAGTGTTAAGGTAGAAGGTTAGAGTGAATTGTAACATGTTGGGAAAAGTAGTGATAAATACACGTTAATAAATGTCTTTAAGTTGATAAACCACAGAGCCAGAGATCAGGACATCTTAAAGAAACAAAGAAGATAAACCACAAGCATTCCAGGCATTCTGTTATCAAAACTCACACCTCCAAAAGAAACTGTCAAGGGGATTTCTTGGTAGCAGGGGTAGGGGAACAGGGGAATTGAGTGAAGTTTAAATTATTTTCTGGGCTTAATGAATATGTAACAGTTTAAGAAAGTACTTAAGTTCACTGTAAAACCAATGAAACTGCACCTCTGGCAAAATTGCTAAGCACCCAGCCCTGTGTTTTGCCTTTGTTCTACTAATAAATATTCGATATTATGCTGCTGAAATTTCAGCTAGTGAATTTATTTATCTCAGAGGTAAACAACTGTTCTTAATTTCTGCAGTCAAGTAAAGGAATGTTGTATATAGATAAGCTGTTTAATCTCAGAACAAAGAATGTGGATGGTGTAACCTATATATACTGAGACAGAGCTTGGTACAGGCTTCTCTGTTGGTCAGTCAGCCAAGTTCATCCAGCAGTCACTGATGTTCTATGAAAGCATAGAATTCTTGCACATCTCCGTAGGAATGTGTTAAAGGTGATCCTGGTGTGTGCTTGGGTTTGTAAGGGTCTCTGCAGGCAAGGCCTGGGTTTAGCTGCCCACGTTCTGCTTGAAATCAGTCTCTTCTGTGCAGTGTCCTCTGCAGTGACCTGCTAGAGATGCTCTTCCTACACTGTATGAACTTCAGTGTTTTTTTTTTTCAATGTGCTTCCATGCTGGAAATCGTGCTTCTTTCCTGCCTTAAGTCTATGCTACCCCTCAGATTATAAAACATTAATATTTTGACCTCTTTAAAGTTTTTAATTGGTTTAAGTTCAATTTCCTGCAGTTTGGTGGCATTCTGATGCCAGACAAGGTTTTGTTGCAAAACCAGTTGCCTGTAGGGACTCCAGAGCTGTGGTTATATGCTAAATTTAATTTGGCATTACTCCAGACTGCTGCTGCCCCCTGCACTCAGCCACTTGTCTTGGCAGTGTTGTTTCTGTGTCCTCAGAGTTTTAGTGAGGGGGATTTTCATTCAGATCAGACGCTGAACAGCTCGCACTGCAACTGCGAATTTCAGAGACAGCTTGGGGAAGGCACAGAAAATAATGGTTGAGGGGCTGATTTTTGCCTCCAGCTGCTTAGGGAACAGTTTCACGGAAGGATCAGCTTGACCCAAAAGGGCAGTAGCTGAATCAGTGGTAGCATGGAACAGCTGGAACTGATAAGGTCTGCAGGGACCATTGCTGGATGCAGAAGGTGACAATTTATGGCTTGACTGTTCTAGTTCTAATATGTAGTGCCTCTTTTTGACTGTACTGTAACTTTCCTTTATTTCAGATGCCTTCAGTGTTTGACAAAGAACCTTTCCAGATACTCTGCAGATATTAAGTCATTGCCACCCAATATAAAGGATAAACTGATTAAATTAATGAGTAGGCAAGGGCAAATAACTGATGCAAATATCAGTGAGGTAAGAATCCATTCGAAACTATACTGTCTGTTTCAGGAGGGGAAAGTAGCCTCTCTTGCACACCAGTCTGTTCTTGAGTGTAGTGTGTTTCGAGAAGTTCATGCATAATTTATTATATTTATATATTATATAAAGGATTTCAGCAGCTTGTTAGAATTCTATTGACATTAAGCACACAATTGCCATATAATTTATTTAAATTTTGGTTCCTTGAAATATAATGATGCCAGAGCTAGAAATTGATAGTTCAAGTTCTCCCATCCCTTTTGCTTGCTGAGGTGTGTCAGTGTTTCAGTATGATACCAGCTAATGACATTTCTTCAGCTGTAAATTCAGAGGCACATCTGTTTTGGTATCTGTTTACTGTTAAGTTGTTCAGCCTCAAAGGGAGGCATGAGAATTGAGGGAAGCTAAAGGTTGGCCTTGGTGAAACAGAAAATGAATGACTCCCTGTGCATTCCTGCTTTGACCTGTAACTCAAGAGACAAATATTTCTCAGTTTCTCAGAGTCAGGATAGTGGAGCCAAGACTAGAGGCAGAAGCACTGTGGAAAACATACAAACAAAACAATTTAGCTTTAGATAAAATGATTTTGTGCTTACACAAAGTAAGTCTTTGAGTAAAAATAAAAGTCTTATTAATTTATCTTTTTTTGTAAAAATTGACTGGACAAAATCTGGTTTAGGCTATCTTTTCAGTAAAGAATAATTTCAAAACATCGTAAGAGATTATATAATTAAAGCCATGTGATTGTGTGTGTATAAATGCACAAAATCCATTAGGATATTTTTAATCTGGACATAAACTAGAGACCTTAATTTACAGACTTTTCTGCTGTCTCTTTTTAAAGTCTGATCCATATCTGTCTTCATTCAGCAGTTGCTTAGTGCCTTCTCCTGGAGCCTGTTTTCCATGTGACGCTTGGAAATTCTGCTCTGGTTCTTTTTTCATGTGTTTTTCCTTTCTCTGTTCCTGCAATTCTATCCTTAGTTGTCATTACTTTACTTGGGCATATTATACCTTAGCTTTCTTTGCTAGCAGTTTCCCATTTGTTTTTATACATGTCCTTCATGTCTTTTCTCCTTTTTTCAGAGTTTTTTTAAGGATTTTGCTTAAAGTTAAATTTCAGTTGAAATTCTGTTAGTCTGAACTTTCGTATAAACTTCTATTTAATCTCTTACCTTCCTATTCTTGTCCAAATTTGTGTTATCATGCATCTTTTTCCCCCTTACTCTGCTTTTTGCCTGGAGCAGCCATCCACATGCATGCCAAACTCCTTATTCTAAATCCCTTTTACCATAAAGTTTTATAAAGCCATTCAGCATGTGTCCACAGAATATTAACCTGTATTTTTAAATGGGTTTTTTTTGTGTGCTGTATCCAGACAACCCTTTGTCTTGTCTAAAAATCTTATATATTTGCAAAACAGCCTGTTTTCCTTGTGGTATCTTTGTTGTGCCTTGTTAGAGCGAACAACAGGAGGAATGGGCCTTTAACAAGCCTGTCAGCTGTGCTGT
The DNA here is from genome assembly GCA_013397755.1 of Cnemophilus loriae. Taxonomy (NCBI): domain Eukaryota; kingdom Metazoa; phylum Chordata; class Aves; order Passeriformes; family Corvidae; genus Cnemophilus; species Cnemophilus loriae. The sequence continues at coordinate 174,327 of VZTF01002639.1, forward strand.
TATCTTTGCTAGTTTATGGAAATTTATGTTTCTATCCTTGGGAGTTAAGGAAGGGAGTGACAAGCTGAAGGGAGTATATGGCTATTGTTACTAAAATCTGAGGCCTTCCACTGCTTTGGGTCTAACTTTCGTAAATGTTCTCTTCAGAAAGATTTCACAAAAATTCCAATCTAGGTCTTGTGGGAGTGAAAGATCCCATTTAATGAGGATTTGGTACCTCCTCATGGTACGGTAATGAGAGTGCTTGTTTATGAGCAAAAGAGTGTGTGTGTGGGTGAGAAAAGTACTCTGGGGGAAAATATCTTTCAAATACCACTCTTATCTCTTATGCAGGTTTAAGTTTTGATCACAGTCAGTATTTTTTTTTTTGCACTGCAGATTTCTGCCCCCAAAGTTGTGCTAGCAAGTGGGAGGGTATTGTCCTGGGTAAACATGTCTGTGCTGGTACAAGCACTGCTGGTAGCAAGTGAACCACCAAGATTGTATTTCCATTGTTTAAGTAGCAGTATTAATGTGTTCCTACTCTGTATGTCACAGAAACAGTTCATGCTGTAGGAGCTGAACTGTTGCACAAATAGACTAGATTTTCTTTAGAGTTTTTAGTTCCTAGGACTGGTAACCCCACCTTCTATTGCAAACTTCTATGTGATGTCTAATCTTACACGTATTTTATATAAAACTGTGCATGTTCGGTGGCATAGCAGAGTTTGACTGAAATGGTGGGTTTTCATTACAGGTATTGCACCCTGCTGTGGAGTCTCTGGACCTCCGAGACTGTGATATTTCAGATAATGCATTATTGCAGCTTTATAACTGCAAGCAGCTGAAAAAAATCAACTTAAATTCTTGCAAGGAGAACAGATTTGGAATTACTTCTGAAGGTGTGTTATCTGTGCACAGATAACTGGGATCTTATTTCTGGCTTATTTTTCTTGTTAGAGTAGAATAAATTGCAAAGAAAATATCTAGGGTAAATATTGCTTTAAAAAAATTCCCAATGCCACCCCAATACTAATTAAAAGTCTCTTCAGTGGTGTAAATTACAGGCCGAGAGCACTAATTATCTTAGGAGAGAGCTATCAGGTTACTCTCCTGCTAGATTTCTGGTAAAACCGTGCTATGCTGATCATGTTTTCCACTTTATCTTAATTATTCCTTCCTCAAAACTTGTTCCAGAGCCTTTGGACTCAGCATGGGGATTATGTTAAAGAATTAATAACTCTTTCAAATGTTGTTTCTTTGGCAGGAGTCATAGCACTGGCCTTATCCTGTCCTTACCTGCGTGAAGCGTCTTTCAAAAGGTGCTGTGATATAACTGACAGTGGAGTTCTGGCTCTTGCACTCAACTGCCAATTCCTACAAATAGTGAACCTGGGCAGCTGCTCAGGCATCATGGATGCATCTCTGCAGGCACTAGGACAAAACTGCAAATTTCTTCACAGTGTGGACTTCTCATCTACTCAGGTAGCTACAGTGGTGATTGGCCAATTGACTTTTGTTTGTTTCTTTTTTAAGATTGTCATGATAAAGTTCAAAGGGGATCTTTTTAGCTCTACTCTTGACAAGATTTAGGACTATAGTTTACTTCTAATTTCTCCTTCTTAAGGAAAAGCAAAGGTATATTTTGCTTATTGGTAACTGGAAAAATACACATTTTGGTACTAGAGCATGTATGGTGAACAAAAGATAAACTTCTATTAGAATCTACCTAGGAGTTTGTTTCAGTATCTCTATTTAGTGTAATAATTTTCTTTAAGTTGTAAAGTAATCCAAAATATTCCATTTAAAGAAAGTTGAATCTTGGACAGATTATTGCTTGCTTTCAGTTAGGACAAACTGATGTGGGTAATAATCTAGGATGTCAAACAATATAAGCCCCTAGTAGAAGTAAATACTCCATAATTAAATGATAGTTTAAGAGTGATTGTGCTTTCTGAATGGCTTGTCAGAGTTATGTTACAGAGTCAACACTGAAAGAATGACATTTTAAATGTCAGAAATGGCAGGGAAGAGGATTTAACAACAGTATTTAGCATGAGAAGGGGCAAATGAGCTGCAAAAGCAATCCTGTAACAGATTTCATAATTATAGTGAGATAATGAAGCAAGGGAAAGGTTTTTTGCAGTAAGTGTAGCGTTCAATTGGTGCTGATGGTGAGTAATTACGTTGAATGTGAGTCCAGTACTGAGCATTCACAATGAAATGTCAGTTCTGGAAAACATGTAGGAGGTTCTTATTTTAGATGCTATTCTTCTTTTGATTTTTCCAGAAGCAGGGTATCAAAAGAGTCTTAATATTTCATTTGGTAATTTTTATTTATTGCCATTTAACTCTTACTTCTCTAGACTTACTTCATTGCTTTTTTATTTCCTTGCTTCTCTTCCTTTGTAGCGAATAGCTGTTTCCCTGTATATATTTTAAATGAGATAAAAGCTTCTTGAGTAACTACTCGTTTACACATTTTTTTTTACTTTTCTGCTATGATTACTTTTTTCCCCATCCCAAATTGGTCTAGGTAGAGCAGAAATGGTTTTTAAACCTACAAATTAAAAGTGCTGTGCTCTGACCATATTAGTGTACCCATTGTTAAATGAGACAAGGAAGCTGCAGAAAGAGCAGTTACACAGTTGGAAACATCCTTGCAGAAAGCCAGGCTGGATCACGTGGCAGGAAAATGAAACAGTATTTAACAGAATGAAAAAAACCCACCTTGGATAATTTTCTCTACAAGTTTAGTTGGGAAGAAAATACTGTAGTGTTAAGTGTATTCACTGACTGCAGGGAGTGAATAAATTAATATGATTTTTGCATCCAAATAGCTGTGTTTTTAAAAATTGAGCTTTAATCCATTGTGGTTTTTTCTCCAGGTAACAGATGATGGCGTTGTAGCACTAGTGAGTGGAACATGTTCAACGAGTTTAAAGGTAACTGACTTAACCTAATAACAAAGGGATGAACAAAAGAAAATATCTGCAGTTTTAAATGATAATTACTATTATCAGCAGCATTACTTCTGAGGGAGGGTTTTTACGGACTGACTTTCATTTCTGTCCTCTTTCAAGATCCTTGGAGTTTATAAATTGGAAAGACTTTCCAATAAGACAATGCTTTTTTTACTTTTACCCTACGATCTCCAAAATATATTTTACCAAATCCTAATTTCACTAGATTTGATGGCCTTTTTTCTGCATTTCTTCTTGTATGTTATATTTATTGATAGGTAAGGCAATTTAGAGGAGGGGGAAAAAGTTGGTAATAATCTGTTTATTTATTCTGCTTTTCATCTTTTCCTAGCGTGTACAAGATGTAGTAGTTGTACAGCTGCAGAGAAATGAAGAAAATAGCAGGGTTTAGTCTAATGTTGAAGAAGGTCTTCAACTTCTTTTAGGAACCATGTAGATAAATAGAAATACCAGAAACTTCAGCAGAGGCTGTTTTGGGAAATTTTGAGAAACACCAGAATTTAGTTTGGGTTCTGTTCTCCTGGACAACCAATTGGTAGGAGAATGTCATAGGCAAGGTGATGGGACTCAAACGCCATGGAATCTCATTGAAGAGTTTTCTCAGATGTCTTGAATGGTATGTGTGTGTTGGGAAAACTCAGGTTTATGTTTTTAGTTTAGACTCTTTACAGAAAAGCTGTCTTATTTTTCCCTCAGGGTATTTTCCTGGTCTGTACAGGACCACATGTGAGGTCAATGCACAGAGGTCATAATTCCTTCTGGTTGCAGATCTCTGAAGCCGATTGGGCAAGGGAAAGCTTTGCCTCTGAAACTCTGGTTGCTCTGACAGGCTGTTGTCATTCCTGTTTTCCTAACAGGAGATCCACATGGAACGCTGTGTGAATCTGACAGACATCGCTGTGGAAGCTGTCCTTACTTGTTGTCCCAAGATACACATTTTTCTGTTCCATGGATGCCCACTGATAACAGGTAGGTCCAGTCACACGGGGAGTAAGAAGATAATTACTTGCTGATCATGCCTTCTTGCTTTCTGAAAAGCACACTGTACTCCATAAGTAATCCCAAATGAATAAAAACTTACTAGATTAAATCAGCATTGTACACTGAGATTTTCAAAGCAAGGTGAGAGATATGGCAGCCTTCAGAGAGGGGATTTTTTTTGTTGTTTTGGAAACTGGATTTTTTCTTCCTTATTTTTAATCCCCTCAGCATTCTGATGGAGATGCAGAGAATTCAGAAAAATATTAGCATCTTAAACCCCTACTCTATTCCAAAAGTATGGAACAGCATCCATTCAAGAAACAGTGGAATGGAGTAGGACAGCCTATGGATGTTTGTTTTAAATTCTGTTCATTGGTGATGCTTTACAGTTAGGTGGTTGGAGAAAGAATCAAGAGGGTTTGGATTACTGCAGGTACATCTGAAGTGTGATATTGTAATAGCAAAAGAAGCATAAATGCAGATATAGAATTGCTTTACTGCGTTGTGTACCTATTCCAACCACCACCTCTATATTCTGAATGAATAACAAGAAATTCCATTGTTCTTTTTCAGATCGTTCCAGAGATGCTTTAGAGCAGCTCATCATATCAAACAAAATCAAGCAACTAACATGGACTGTTTACTGATTATTTATCCTATACATGTGAGTGTCAAGTTTACAGGTGGGAGAGCTCCTTCAGCAAACAAGCACCTTGGAGAACTATCTGGTGACTTTTGTGCCACCAGGTTGCATCCCTCCTGCTTCCCACTGGAGGTCTCTGTTGCTATTCCAGTCCTTGCCTGTGAGCCCGGGTTTTGCCATTGTCTGTCCTTGGAGCCCTGTCTGTCTTTGCATTGCTCATACTTCGTTAAGAGGAAAGTTAAACTATAATTAATATTACATGGCCGTTGCTCAGGCTTCCCGAAGTGCTGGATTTGGCTGCTGCTTAGTATCCTTTAGCAATTTAGCTACATGTACAAATCCAGTTTAGTAAGTCTGTGTTCTGAGTTTTCTGGGGTGGTACTTGCAACTGAAAGTACAGAGCCCAAATGTAACATTGACACACACAAGTGTCTGTAAAGTTGAGAGTTTAATCTAACAAAAATCAACAGACAGAACAGGTGAATGGAGGTGGCATTAACAGCAATACAAATGTAGTTTCAATAGTAACAAAGAATCTCCTTTCACCATGTACTTTTGCTAGGTCTGGAATAAAAAATGTAGGTACCTTTCTTCTGATGTTACTGATGCTGCCGATTTCTGTTCTTATTTACCATCAAATACTTGCTGGATTTTCACACATCCAAAAGTACAGCCTGTGAATATGTAAACATAAACTTGCTTTGGAATTGTTATGGTGACTTTACAAATTTCAGAGTAGTAGCTATGACCAAGAAAAGGATTTTATATATGGGCAAATGTTTCATTTGCTCTGGCTTTTGCCTGTGTTTCTACATGAAAATCCTTTTAGAGAACAAAACACTAGTACTCATAAGCATATCTCTGAGTGAAATAGGACCAAATGTAGTGTCTGAGCACATAAATCTCAGGATGGTAGAGTATGTGTTCTGCTGTATGCAGTTCATTATATATCCAGTGGGCCCCAGAAGCTGAAAATATCAATAAATTTATTGATATTAAAAAATAATTTTTGAATTGTAGAATGAGCTTATTACATGATGGAGCAGTGCTCTCATCACAATTATAAGTCATGTTCCTTGGCTTTCTTGAACCAGCATAGCCTCTAGTGAGAATTCTATGATTTCTGCATTAAGCTCCTTAATGCCAGCCATTTTAGCTTTGTAAGGGCATGGAGCACACTGGGTTCATCCTCTGGATCTGGAAGTAGAGGGGTTTAGCTAGAGTGGTCTAACATGGATTTGATGACATTTGGAAACCTAATGAGTTTAGGCAACCATAAGGAATATGTTTACTTTACCATTTAACTCTTGTCATAGCCACACCTAAGTGTTGCAGAAATAAACCAGTCTTATATTAATCTATTTAAAGTTCAGGTCTAATTGCATGGAAGGTATTTTTTGTTGCCAATATTAAAGGATATTATGATGTCTGACAATGATCGTCATTCTTCTGTTGGTTATATGGTTTATGAAAGTATAAGTCTATTTAGAAAAGTTGTTCAGGTGTAAGTAAAAGCATATTTTTCCAAGACCAGCGCCTAAATCCCTTACTCTTGTTGCAAGGCTCAGCCTAGTGATGAATGTGTTCCTATAATCTCTGTGGGTGTAACTGCACCAGTACAAATCATTGGTGCAAGAAGTTGATTTTGCTACAGTAGCCACAAGCATCTGACAGGTGTCACTGCAGCAAATCCTTGCACCAGATAGAGGCCTAATAACCTAATCTACTAGGTTTTATTTCCTCTTTTTTTTTTTTTTTTTTTTTTTTTTTTANGTAGTTTATTGTTATGCCCTGTGGAATCCCTGGGATCAATCAGGGCCCATCATTCCTTTGAACTCTTGGACAATAAATCTGTGCTGCCCTATTTTTGATATTGAATTGTATAGCTGTTTAGGCAGCTGTGTGAAACAATGCTACTGCTAACCTCAGTGGCAAAGTGGTGCTTTTTCTCCGTGCTAATATAACCTTGGCTTTGTCATGTTGAAGGCAAATGCAGCTTACACTGTGTCCTTAAGTGTGCCTGTAGATTTACCATCTTCCCTTACAGCAGCTTCTCAGTGTGTAACTTAGTGGTACACCCTCACCTGGTACTTAAAAAGCTGTACAACACTGCAATGAGGTAACGCTCTATTTTTAGGTTTGAAAGTTTAATGTAAGTTACTTTAAATCCTTCACCGTTAGAGCTTGAGTCTGCCCTTACGTGTTTAGTATTTGCATAACTCTACTGGAATGTTTTTTGGTTCAGGTTAAATCACAGGAATTTTCAACAAATATTTACAGGTGCTAGGTGAAGTGGGAGAAGAACCTCATGGATGTGCTTACCACTTCATATTCTCTATTGTTTGGACATTGTTATTGATGTGAACTTTGCAGAATATTCACATATTGTTCTGAAGATTAAAGTTTGGAAGTTGGCTGTTGGGATAGTTCTGAAAACTTGTTGGATTATAGAACCACGTATGTCTGACTGTGCTCCTAAACCTCCTACTCGTGAATACCATGGTTTTCTGAGTGAGTACCACACACTTTTGCACATTTGTAAGCTTCCACCGCAGCACCTGGTAGTGGGAGAGTTGTAGGTGCATTGTGTTCTATGGTGCAGTTATTAGCTCCCCATCACTGCTTGTTCAATAACTGACTGCTAAAGTTGACAGTTCCTGTAAAAGACTGCTCTGAAAACACTGGTTTCTTCTTCAACTGGCTACAGTTACAGCATCTTACCTGAGGATCAGGTTTTTTTTTTTACCGCGTTTGGCAGATGAAACTACTTCTTCATTGGCAGATAAAACTGAGAATAATTCTGGGGTTTGTCCAGCTTCTCCTCAAGAGAAGAGCAAAATAATGATATCAGACTTTTATTCCCTGATTTTATTTAGTTACCCTCTGTTTGTCACAGAAATAAAGATTTCTTCATCCCTCAGCAGCTTCCCAACGTGATAGATTGCCTGGTTTACCCTTGCAAAGGGTAGTGTAGGAAATGTAGGTAATTTGACCCTACTCTCGAGGGGATGAAGTTACCCCATAGCTGGTACTATTTATTCACTTTCCATTTATTAAAGCTTTTACACTGGCAGGCAGTCAAGAAGCAGAGTTGAGATTTGGGTGCAACTCCTACATAATCACTCCGGCAGTTTCAAGGAAGAAGAAATTTTTCTTATAGAGGGAAAGGGGAAGATTCAAATTAGTTATTTTGACATTCAGAAGAGATACCCGAAAAAGAGCAAGGCACTTTAAGTTAAGCATATTATGAGCTAATAATCTAGTAGAGAATTTTATGGAGGACAGCAATAATTTTCTCTATAAATAAGAGAGAAAAATAAGAGAGCAAAAGCCTGTGGAAGCAGTTCAGTAGTCCTTCAGCCACAGCCCTCTGCCCACAGCGGTATCCTGGACATCGAAAACATTTCACAGTAATGTCAGCAAGACACAAATATACATGAGAAACGTCAAGCATGCCAACTCCTACGTGTAAGTTGTCTGTAGATGTGCACTTCAGTGCAGGCCCCTTTGAACACAGTTTGCATGTAGCTTTTACCTCAAATTGAGCAAAAGCCTCAGTGAGTATGATTGCAATCAGTCCAGTGAAGGTACAGTAATCTGCTTTACATTAACAGATAATGTTCCCTGTTTAATTCTCATTTTCATTTTATATATCTGCAACAAGCCAACCAAATGAGACAAAATCCCATAGAAAGCCAGCTTCAAGAGTCTTCTAAGCTGTTTGAGGGCTGGTAACTCCAGACGATACTTGATGTTAGCCCGTAGTTTTCTTGTCTCGTATACTCAGGAAGTGAATATTCTATAACTTTGTGCAGCTGACTGCGAATGCTGTGGCTTAAAAACTGATGCCTGCCAGGGTCACCAATCAGCACTTCAGTCTGGTGTATCCTGATACACTTCTGCAGCCAGTGATGCAGACCATCAGCAAGTTGCTCGTCATAAAACATATCTCCTAGAACTATGAGGTCCCAGTTGCCAGCCTCTGAATTAATGATGTTCTTAATGGTGATGGGGAAGGGATTTAGGTGGTTCAGTTCACAGTTCAAGATCATTGCCATTCCTGCAACTGAAGAAAAGTCAAAGGAAAATTAAAGTTACATTTTAGGATTCTGCCATTCAGCCCCCTTACATATTTCTGTGACACATCTTTCAATTTCACCTCTCAAATGTTTTTGTTCGTCCTATCTAGGAGGTTTCCACAGTTTTCATTATTAGTCAAAATCTAGCATAAAGTGATGAAATTTTATCCTCATTACACCATGACACAGAGAAGAAGTATTCCTAGAATGGATACCAATGGAAACCAATCATGGAATTGAAGTAGAATATAATAACTGCCTTTATCTATGGAGATACTTCCTTCCTAACTAAAGAGTAATTAAGTTATGAATAAACTCTATTCATAAGTCAATTATGGAAAGACAAAGTCTAGAGGAAAAAGGCAAACTCTAGGCCCTGATTGTTAGCGTAGAAACACACATAACCACAGGCGGGTTATATGCAAGGTGCTTTTATTGAGGCGCCGGAGGAGAGGGGTACAAACCCAAATCAATCCCCAACATGAGTTTCAGGTGCTTACATTATATACCCTTCCCGTTATATAATCATATATTAATCATTTACCCAATCATGATTTTTGAAACCCCAAACAATCATCTATTCATTATTGCGTATATTGTTTTTACTCAAGCATAACTTTCAGCCTCCTTTTCCCAGGTGCAGTCACACAATTAACTCATCTATCTTAGTTTCTTACTGCCCCCTAAATGAATACTCATGTTCAGGCTTGCCTTCTATTATTCAGGCAAGTACACAGGTGCAGACTTGCCTGAACAGAATGTCCATATTGCTTTCGGGCCTACTCTAGCTACTATAATTCGAAACATTTTAACCCTATGCTATCATGATGTACATGGAAGTACAGGAAAATGCTATGGTTCTACAGAGAAGCCAACTTGCTGCTTGTGCTTGGAGTTCTCATCCAAACCAGCTGTGATGATGTATGGGCAACACTTGACAGAAGCTTTCCTGTTTGTTCTAAGGAGCTATGGAGATATACCTGGGCCGAGAGAGGCTGGTACAACCCAGCTTCCAGTACTGGCAAAATCCATTACTCTTTTTAGCATTCTTAGGATCCTGTTTGGAACTTGAATTTCTCCCAAATGGAGCGAAGATAAGTCTGTGTTAAAGATGCTTTAAAAATTAGTAAATATCTTTACACAGAGATGAAAAAAAAGGCCTTACTAGGGTCAATGTCATTGGCAAGGACTTGGGATGCACCACTCATCACAGCAGCTATTGCTGTTGCTCCACATCCACTTCCAAGGTCCAGAACCGACCGCCCTTTAACCACACGTGGATTATCTAAAATATACCTGAAAAAAAAGCTGTTAAAGCAGTGCACAAGGTCATGCAAATTTCTCAGGTTTACATTACACTGCATAAGAGTTTCTTGCCAAACATGTAATGAAGTGTGGTACCTTAACACTATTCCACATGTGCAGCGGCCAGAAAGCTCCTTATTTGTCTCTGATGATATAAAAACCAAGAACCATCATTTTTTTCCCCTTACTCCTCCCCCACCCACGAACAAAAAGAAATCCAGCCAAGTAAGCAACATTTTATGTCAATCCCCTCCTTCTCTGACAGGTGAGCATATCTGTTAAGTAGACACAAAGTGGTAAGTAGGCACTTCTAGGTGAGTAGAATTCATCAGAATGCACGAGAAATAGTAAAGTAAGGATTTGTAGAAATTGAAAGCAGTCTGACTGAACAAACATGATGTATTCACAGAGAATATGGTGCCCACCCATCAACTTGAAACACTGCTTATGCAACTGGTTGGAAGAAGAGGAATTTCTCCTCTTTCTTCTCCTGAGCCATGCAGATAGAGATGCAAATACTTTGAGACTGCTTAGTGTTGTTCCTGAGTAGCAACAAAAAAAAGAATAGAGGTGTGGTGAGCAGAAATGGTATCTTCATCTAATTGCTGATACCTGCCAAGAGAAATCCTGAAAAACCTTTAGGCTGAAAGTGAAGAACTGACAGAAGGCAAGTAGCAGTTATTGTTAAGTACTATGAATCATATTATAACCATTGCAGAGGGTTCAGAACTTTAACAACTGCCTTGAAATTCAATTGGCTGCAAAGGGGAAAGTCTCAAGTGTCAGGGGGAAGAGCCCTGGGTGAAATGAATTACTGCAAGCTGCCATAATTTTACTAACAATTTCCATAACTTCTTTTGAAGTAGAAACAAGAAAGGATTATAGATTTGTGTTGTCTTCTGACAGGGAGAGTAATGGCTGACTCCTCACACAGGGCTACTGGTAAGCACAGCTTTTGCAGGGGGATTCCAGTGCCGATAACTGTGACAGAAATGTTGAGACTGGTGTACATTGGGAATAGATGGGTGGAAATGTCTGGGCCTGGAAGCACCAGCAGGAATGGCACCAAGAGGCCAAGTAAGAGTGTCAAGTGCAGGACATTTGTGTCGACGCTCAGCAGCTCAGATGTTTAGCAACATTCCCCTAAGGCCATCAGTCCCCTAAGGGCTGCCCCTAGTTTACCAACAGGACCAAGCACTGGCGTGGGATCTCCGCACAAGTGCTGTGTTTCTCCTTTCTAGGGGCTCTGCTTGTATTTGCCATGACTTTCCATTAGTAATTTGTGTAGGGCATGATGTGGCCCTAATGCTGCCAATGCCTTGTTTCCAGCTGAGTGGTGGTTGAGTTACTGCCACTGATTGTGGTGACTCTGGACAGCTGGATGCTGCTGTATCCCCTGGCACAGTGCACACAGTGTCTCTGCCCTCCTGGGTTAATAAGGAATCTTGGATTACACCAAGAGGAGTAGCTTGAACTAGGAGACTCCTGATACTGTGGAAACACCAGCTGTGAAAGGAGGACAGTTATGGAGGCAACCATATGTTTTCATATTCCCTTTTTACTCTTCCAAATTATGCAGCTGATTTCTGACATTTCTTAGTACATCAAAACAGTGCATAAACAGTAAGACAATAAAGTAGTGAAATGCCACCTTATTATTATTGCCACCCAAATATCTGAGCATACAAATGATATGATAACAAAATGTAGAGATTAACTTAACTGTTGTATTTACCCCATGTTTAGGAGCACTCTGGTTCATCTACATGGCAGGCTAACCAACTCATAATTTAACAGTAAGACTCATCTTTTACCTGGTCAAAACTGCCTTCTTATTTATGCTTTCTTGCAGAAAAACAGTAACGTCCCAATTCAGATTCTTCCCTTTCATCTATGTTGGGACTCTCTGACAACTTGTTCTCTGCTGTAAAAATTAAGATTTTTTTTTTTCTGCTGTTTAAAGTGAGAGATTTGATTTTGCAAAATAACTCTTAACTAGCTCTTGGGAATCAGGAACATTAAAGACATTTTGACAGTCAGTGGCCAAAATCAAAATGTGGCTTCTGATGTGACTAAAAGCCACCATAAGTCTCAAAAATAAGGCTGCTGAAATCCTAGATGAAGAGAGTGATTCAGGCTAACCAGCACTCCAAGTGCACCAGCACTAAATTACTTTTCTGAATGCACATCCACACTCCTGTCTGTCTCCAACAAAAAACCCACACACGTTATGACAAAACAGCAATCCTCTTGTTCGGAGTGATAGAATTAAACAGCTCACTAGGTTTTGATGGCAACTGCACAGCCCTTCCATGGATCCAAATTCAGCCCCGTTATCAGCATATGCACGGCCACCGAACATAACAGATTTCTACTTAAAAGACACAAGTTATTTTACACAGCAGGTGCTGGAACTCGCTGCCAGCCAGCATAGATTGGGATACTCCAATATAAGCAGAGAGGAGGATGCACCCGTAATAGGCAAACACACATCACTAGGAATTGCTACAAACAGAGCCAGGTCTGACATCCCGCACACTGGACTTATCAGCTGTGGTACCTGGAGAGGGCTTGGCCTCCTGGCCAGTAAATTGCCCAGAAGGGGTCCCCATAAGGCCACAGGTCAGGTTTTTCTCTCCAGAACCTGCAGCGAGGGGTGAGGAGGCGCAGCCGGATCTCTGGTGTGAGGTGCCCACTGTTGGTGACCTCGGTGTTCTCCTCCAAAAACGCTCTCACCTCAGGGTCCAGAGACTTGCCCGTGCTCCAGTGGCAGCAGCGCTTCCAGCGCAGAGAGGGGCCTCCCCTCCTGCTTCTCCAGACCTTGGCAAGGGTGTTCTGCCTGCCCAAGAGGAGCAGCCGCTTCCAGCCACGGAAGGCCATGCTTCCCCAAGGACACCAACCTTCCCCAGGAGAGCTTGGAGCACAGCTTATCTGAAGCAAGTGATGAGGCACAAAGCTTGAAACAAACTCACAGGATGTTGTTTTTCATAGTAATGGATGACAATTCCTGAAAAGAGAAAAATGCTACGTAAGTGATGTTTCTTCAGTGACTTCAAGGCTTTGCACCACCGGGGACTTCAAGAAGAGGAGATCCCTGTGCTTTTGTGCCTTGCCCCTGCCCAGTCTTAAGTCTGAAAGAACTGGTATTTGAGGAAGAAGCTATCAAGAGACCCATTCAGAAGAGTACTCTAAACTTAACCAGTGAGAAACAACCAATTAGTGGGACAGCTGATAGAGCTAAAACTTAAATGTGCAACCTTTTAACATCTCCCTCTGCCCTGAAGACACACACAGCAATCTACTCCCATTTAAGGTTCTTTCACTGAATCTTCAGATTTTGCAGGAAGACTCTGGCATTGCAGGGCCTGTGGACATAGCAATGGTTATCAGTAGGTTGTTTGAAGAGACACCATTAATTACCAGTTTTATAATGGTGATGAGTCTTTTATACAAAAGCATCTTTTTAAAGGAAAGCAATTAAAGAATTTCCTCTCTCTCCCTAAGATTTATCAATCTGCCAGCTCCAAAATTGACAAAAATAGAAAAAAACAAAACTGATCTTAACCAGAGTAGTCCCAATTCGTTGCATTTCAGTCTGTATTTTAAAGGATTGGTTAGTCTTATGGTGCAATAGTCTCATGTGGATGCTGTCAGCTGTTTAAGAAAGCAGACCTCCATCCCTGTAGCCCACTCTGAGAAACTACATAAATGTGCTCCAAGCTGTCTGAAGAGAGAAACTGAATCCAACACATTTAAATGAAGTTTTAAAAGGTGATACATTCAGACTGGACGGCCTTCTCACACCACTCAAGGTGTGCAGCACATTTCACACAAGCAGTGAAGGAGAATGCAAGATTGATATGTCAGAGTCTAGATTCATTTCAGAATCCAGAAAATGGAGAGTGGAGAGCCACAGCACTGCATTGAGAGGCAAAGGAAGAGCCTCTCAGCACTTTATCACCAAACTTTCCTCACCCACCATCTCTTGCAGACCCTGGGCCTTTCCTATGCTGATCCTGCAAGTAGTCTCGCCAAGAAGTGGCCTAAAGGGAGAGGAAATGGTTTCCAGCCTTCCTGCTTAGATCTCCTTCACCCATCCTTTAGTATTTCCATACCCTTTTTCCTTCCTCACCTTGTTCTCTAATTTCTTTTCAATAACTCAGACTTCCTTGCTTCAGGGCACAGCTTTTGAACCTCCCCTGAAACTGATGACCAGAGAAGCATTTCAGGCCTGTGCTTCCACAACAGCATGACTGCAAATACAAACAGACAAGAAACTGCACTGATTGTTTTGCAATTGTTTTCTCTCTTCTGCAGTGGTTTTCACAAAACAGCAGAATGGTGCATGAAGAAAAACAACTTTCATCCCACCTCCAACGATTTTTCACAACAGAAGAATCATAGACAACTTCACCATCCAAGAGCTGTGCAGATTGTCCTTAAAACTAGACAAAGGGACAACAGGAAGAATATGCCAATGAAACAGTCTTAACACTTTGTATTTCATTAGATCAGTTTTTCTTTATTTGTCTGTATCTTTATAAAAAAATTCACACATGTTTAGTGGTATTTTTGTTGTGTGCTGGCTTCTGCTTTAAGTACTGGCTTTCGTTTCATCACTTACTAAAATGTTAAGCTGTGAACTTCACACTTTGCTATTTAGGCTGATACTCCCACTAAATCTTTGTTTAAGTCATTGGCTAAAGGCTTTATGTTTCTATTACAAATAAATACACATGATCAAACATTTTGCATTTTTCCACACTGGAGAATGCCATTCAGCAGAGTCCATATAATTAATGAATGCAATTAGCAAATGTCTTCCTTCTTGAAGGCAGAGCTCTGTAATCCTCATCTGCCTAAGGGAAGCACGATGTTAACTGCAATCAATTGGAGAGATAAATCTTGTCAGCAAATGCTGTATGCTGGCTTTTCTCCACGAATTGCTGCAAATTAGCAGGGCTGAGATTCTGTAGTGTTTATTTTGCATGGCCTGTCACGATGGTTACTCTCCTGAAATTAATCGTCGGTAGAGAAACACCTGCCAAGAGCTCTGTGCTCAAAATGCCTAACTGAGCTTAAATGCTTAGTGAGGGAAGGCATCAGGACGGACATCCCTGCGTTTGACACTCCTGGCCCGCCCGTTTTACAGGGAATAAAATCAGGATGGATAGCAGGATGGGTATCTCTGCATTTGACACTCCTGGCCTGTCCGTCTTACAGGGAATAAAATCAGGATGGATATCCCTGCATTTGACACCATTGGGCTGCCTGTCTTACTATAAATCACAATATCAGTGGGCGAGTAGAACTTGGGCAAGACGACAAAACCTAGCAAAACCCACAAACCTCCCCCCCCAAAAAAAAAAAAACCCAAACCAAACCCCAATTTCTAAGCAATTTAAGCCTTTTTTTTTTTTTTTTTCTTTTTTTTAAGCAGCAACTGCCTTCCAAAGCCCAGCCACCTCGCCCCACCTTCCCCTCGGGGGATGCCAGCCCTACCGACGCCCGCTCCTGCGAGGGGGGCAAACGCCGCCCGCGCCG